>CAUYUJ010013725.1:47500-52500 GCA_963575745.1 Prorocentrum cordatum | reverse complement strand
CTACTACTACTACTACTGGTGCTGCTGCTACTACTGCGTAGTACGACTAGTACGACTACTACTACCACTGCTATTTCGACTGCTCCAATCATGCCAAATATGCTCGCTCCGGTCTGCAAGTGAAGACAACATGTACACCCAAAACCGGCGATACTCGCCATCTTCATGTTGGTTGGATCGTACCCCGCTTAACTGCTTCTTGTAATTGGCGCTGCCCGTAAAACAAGAAACATGTGATATACAGGGAACAACATATAGCGAGGAGGAGGGGAATGCCGGAAGGGAGGGGGGAAGGAAGGGGCAAAGGGGCGGGAGAAGGATGGATCACGAGGGAGATTGGCAGGAGGCGGTCAAGAGCAGGAAGCAAAACAGCAGAACGAGACCAGCGGGTCGGGCGGGCGGACCCTGCCTAACGAGCGGTTTGGGCGGGCAGGCCTAAACGGCCAGGTCGAGCAGGCTGGCCGCTGAAGCGTGAGTCCTGCATGAATCGCTTGGGCGTCTCTAGCGAAAGCGCGATTCCCAAGTACATCGGAAATCCAAAAGCGAGAGCGTGATTCCTCTTCCAGCCCCCCTTCTTCCCTTTCGGGGACGGGCTTACTCCTCCGACTACACCCTCTGGACCTGGACGATGGGGGCGGCGGATCGTGGGAGCGTGTCCGAGATGGCCTCGGTGAGGAAGCAGAAATCACCGGACTTACTCGGGTGTTCGCCACATGTTGGCCTTTCGGGGGGGGGGCTACTTAAAGAGCTCCCCTCTTTTGATCGATCTCCGCCAAGATGGTCCCAAGATGGCCTCCGAGGTTCCCAAGGGTGCCACAAGACGGCCCTAAGAGGTGCCCAGGAGGCCCCAAGAGGCCCCAAAAATGCTCCCGAAATGCTCCCAAGACACCCTTGTGACTCTACCCCCGCCCAAAAAAATACCCTCGGCCGAAAGGAAGGCCCTTCTCCTCCTCCTCCAACCCCTATTTTCTCTCTCTCTCTCTCTCTCTGCCTCTATCTCGATCGCTCTCTGTCTCTCTCTCTCTCTCTCACTCTCTCGCTTTTTCTCTCGACTTCTCAACACAAGTGAGTCTCATCGACTGAAGCCACGCAGACACAGTATCTCCCTGTCTTTCTCTCTCTCTCTCATGTTTGGTTGTTGTTTTGATTTATCTGTCTATATCTGCCTCTATCGCTCTCTCTCTCTCTCTCATTCTCTCTCTCTCTCTCTCTCTATATATATATTGCTCTCTCTCTCTCTCTCTCTCCCCCTCGCTCTCTCTCACTCTCTGTCGCTATATCTGTGACATGTTCCCTCTGTCTCTTTCTCTATTTCTCTCTCGCTCCCTGTCTTTCTCTCTCTCTCTCTCTCTTTCTCTCTCTCTCTCTCTCTCTCTCTCTCTCTCTCCGTCTCTCGCAAAATTCGCCGGCCCAACGGGCCAGGGCGTGCCAAGATCTCCGGTACCTGGTTAACAGTATTTCTAATTCGCGCGCGCGGGGCGGCCCCTGGGGGTCCCCGGACGAAAAGTACCCCGGCAAGGTCCCGGCAAGTCCCCGGCAAGGTCCCGGCAAGGTCGGGCCAGAGATGCCGGAGTTCTGTTTCGGAGTCCAAGAGGGCTCCAGATCGGTCCAAGAGGGCCCCGAGAAGCTTTCTAGACGGTCCAAGAGAGGCCCGAGACGGCCAAAGATCGCCCGAAGACGCCCCAGATGGCCCCAAGACAGCCCAAGAGGCCTCCAAGACGCTCCAAGGGCCTTCCAAGAGGCCTCCGAAGAGGGCCCCAAGTTGCCAAAATCGTTGATTTTCATTTGTTTTTTCTATGTTTTTTTGCGTTCTGGCCTTTTCGCTTCCGGACGCTCCAAGAGGGCCCAAGAGGCTTTCAAGACTGCTCCAAGACGGCCCACGAGGCTCCCAAGACGGCCCCGGAGCGGCCCAAGAGCGCCCCCCAGACGGCCCAAGTGCTGCCCAAGGCGGACCAAGAGGCCCCAAGACGGGCCCAAGAGGGGCTCAAGAAGGGAACCGAGAACTGAAAAATCGAGCCCTCCGCCCCAGAAGGCGCCCAGGACCCCGAAAGAGGCCCCAAGAGACTCTCCAAGACACCCCCAAGACGCCCCAATAAGCTCCCGTGAGGCCCCAAGAGGACCAACAACGTCAGGCCCCAGGCCCCAAGAGGACCAACAAATACCGCCAAGAGCCCGCCGAAATCCCCCCAAGAGACCGTCACGAGAGCTCAGGAGGCCCCCTGGAGGCCTCCCGAGTTCTCCAAGAGGCCTAAAAAGAGGCGCCAAGAGGCCCCAAACGGCCCCACCGAGGCTCCAAGAGGCCACGAACGCGCAAGCAAACGCCTGCGATGGCACAATACGGGCCGGCGGAATGAGCGAAGCGATTAAATAAAAAGGCCTCGATATCAAATCCGCAACACAAGGAAACACTACGAACGCCTCAAGGGGAAGTGCGCGACAGTCCACAGTGCGTACACAAGACATGCGCGTACTGCTACTACGACGACATCTACCACTATTAGTACGCCTCCTCCCACTCCTACTCCTACTCCTACTCCTATCCTTATTCCTTATTAGAATATACTCCTACTCCCCCCTCAGGCCGGCCATTAGGGGCCGCATCCGGGGGGTCCCATCCTAACCTGTCAACATGTTTCTTATTTTTTCCTCTCGACATGGACGTCCTGTCGTCCAAAACCACACAAAAGCACACGCGCGCGTTCATGTCAGAATCCTACCGAACACCGTGTGTTTGCAAGCATTTCAACATAAAACATCAAAAACCCAATGCTTTTTCACAAAAATTGTACAAATTTCCCGCCCGGGCTCTCTTGCTGAAATCATAGGAAAACCATAGGAATCTTAAGAATTCTGTCGAATCCAGCGATTTCACGTCATCGCGCGGTGCACTCGCGATGCTCTGTCATGCACCCAGGCCGCGAATCCTGTGCAAAAAATACCACAAAGAGCACACTCGCGCGTTCATGTCAGAATCCTACCGAACACCGTGTGTTTGCAAGCATTTCAACATAAAAACATCAAAAACCCAATGCTTTTTCACAAAAATGCTTTGGGGTGTCCTGTCAGACCGTCGGGCTTCCTCCGGCCACCTCTGGCTTCCTGCGGTGTACCGGGCCATTCTCGACTCGTCTGGCAATGCGTGCGCGGCATTCAACACGCGCTCGCCAGTTCCCGTCGGCAACCGCCATCGCGGCCGCATCAGCTGTACCAAACCGGCTGGCCGGTGTGACTTCGGCCCCCAGTTGTGCCAGCTTTGCTTCTTATGTTGTGGGAGGGCGGGTGGGACTGGGCATGCCATGCTTGACTCGCTCGAGCTGGCTAGCTTGACTCCTACTCCTCCTCCTACTCCTCCTACTCCTCCTACTCCTAACACGGCAGACTACGGGCTAACTACGGCTACTACTACTACAACTATACACTACTCACTGCTACTACCTACTAATACTACTACTACTACTACAACTACCACTACCACACTACTACTACTACAAGCCCGAAACGACGACGACGACGACGACGACGGACGACGACGACGAACGACGACTGCGGAGTACTACTACTACTACTACTACTAACTATAGGCCTCCACTAACTACTACTACTACTACTACTACTACTACTACTACTACTACTACTACTACGACTACTACGACCTTCACTATTTCCACGACTACAACTGCCACTACTACGACCACCACTACTACTACTACTACTACTACTACGACCACCACCACTACTACTACTACTACTGCTACTACTACTACTACTACTACTACCACCACTACTACTACTACTACTACTACTACTACTACTACTACGACTACTACTACTACCACTACCACTACGAATACTACTACTAATACTACGGCCACTACTACGACTAAGACTACGTTTGCTACTACTACTACTACTACTACTACTACTACTACTACTACTACAGCTACTACTACTACTACTACCACAACTGGTACGACTACTAATACTACTGCTACTACTACTACTACTACCACTACTACTACCACTACGACTGTTACGACTACTGACTGCTCATACTAATACTACGTCTACTTCTACTACGGCTACCGACGCCACTGCTACTACTACAGGTACTACTACTACTACTACTCCTACTACTACTGCTGCTGCTGCTGCTACTACTACTACTACTACTACGGCTACTATTGCTAAAGACTACTATTGATACTACGGCGACGACGACTACTACTACTACTACTACTACTACTACTACTACTACTACTACTACTACTACTACTACTACTACTACTACTACTACTACTACTACTACTACTACTACTACGACTACCCCTACTACTACTACAACAACTACTACTACAATTACGCTACCGAGGAACCCCACACACTTAACTTAAATCTTGTGTGTTTGCTTAAGTTTATAGTATATGCGCAATTATGCGTTCTCAGCCCTCGTCGCGAATGTTCCCCTATGTGTCATCCAACGCCATATTGCTTGAACATCATCCCTCTTCCTAGCCTTCTATCCTCCGTCGAGGACAGATTCGAGCCAGTCAGCGGCCGCGGTGAGGGACCACCCCCTGCGCACCCTCGATGGTGTCGAGAAAGTGCCACGCCTGCTATGCCCTGGACGGCCGTCGTGCGTAGCGGCCGCGGTGAGGGACCACCCCCTGCGCAGCCTCTAGGGTGTCGAGAAAATGCCGCGCCTGCTATGCTCTGGACGACCGTCGTGCATAGCAGCCGCGGTGAGGGACCACCCCCTGCGCACCGTCTATGACGTCGAGAAAGTGCCACGCCTGCTATTCCCTGGACGACCGTCGTGCATAGCGGCCGCGCTGAGGGACAACCCTCTGCGCACCTCCTGTGGTGCCGAGAAAGTGCCACTCCTGACACGATCTGCGAGCGTGTCACGGATAGAGGCCGCGCTGAGGGACCACCCTCTGCGCACCCCCTGTGGTGTCGAGAAAGTGCCACTCCTGCCAAGATCTGCGAGCGTGTCACGGATA
>CAUYUJ010013725.1:20000-37500 GCA_963575745.1 Prorocentrum cordatum | reverse complement strand
TCAGCAAAGACAGGTGCAGCGACGCCACAAGTCGGGCACCGCAAGACAGGCGGAAACCAAGGGAGTGGTGCTAGCAAAAAGGCTGCGTAAAGCGTGCGTGATAGGGACGCAGGGGCGTTGCTGATGGGGTCGCAGGGGTCAAACGCAACGGGATACATCTGGACGTAACCCGCCACGGCTGCTCTCAGCGTCTGTCGGCCCAGCCCTGGGGAGCAGCAGGGCGCGGTTTGGGGAGAAGCTGGCGGAGGGGCCTGTGTTGGAGCTCCTATGGGGCAACGAAACATGCAAGGGGTGTGACGAAACAGGCGCGGTCACGCGTGCGATTCCTGACGATCGAGCATTCGGTGGAACTCCCTACGGGCCGCGAACCGTACGAGGGGTGTGCCGAAATATGCGCGGTCACGCATTCGATTCCCGCCACTGCGGCCTTCGGCAGAGCTCCCAATAGGGCCACGAAGCGTGCGAATGGTGTGCCAGCTACGGGCACGCATGCGATCCCTACCAATGGGGCGTTAGGTGGAGCTGCCTATGGGGCCACGTGTGAGGGGTGTGCCGGCATGAACGCGCTCACGCATGCGATCCCTGCCAATGGGGCTTTGGGTGAAGCTCCCTATGGGGTCACGAAGCGTGTGAGCGGTGTGCCCAAATTGTCTGGAAAAGGCATGCGAACGCAGCCACTTGGGCCTTCGGCGGAGCCCCCAATAGGGCCACTAAACGTGTGAGACATGTGCCGACATAGACAAGGTCACGCATGCGATTCCTGCCACTGGTGTCTTAGGTGGCGTGCCCTATGGGCCCACGTGTGAGGGGTGTGCCGAAATACGCGCAGTCACGCATACGATTCCTACCCCACTAGGGCCTTGGGTGGAGCTGCCTGTTGGGCTACGAAATGTGTGAGGGATGCGCCGACATGATCTGGAGAAGACGTGCGAACGCAGCCACTCGGGCCTTAGGTGGAGCTCACTATGGGCCACGAAACGTGTGAGGAGTGTGCCATGGTGGTGGGGGGGGCATGTGGCGCAATCACTGGGGCCTTGCGTGGAGCTCCAAGTGGGACCACGAAGCGTGTGAGTGGTGCGCCAAAGTGGAGTGGCGGCGGCATGCGGGCGCAACCACTGGGTCCTTAGGTGGGAGTCCCCAAGGGACCACGAAACGTGTGAGTGGTGCGCCAAAGTGACGTGGCGGCGGCATGCGGGCGCAACCACTGAGGCTTTAGGTGGAGCTTCCTATGGGGCCACGAAGCGTGTGAGGGGTGCGCCAAAGTGACGTGGCCGCGGCGTGCGGGCGCAACCGCTGGGGCCTAAGGTGGAGCTCCTGATGGGGCCACGAAGCATGTGAGGGGTGTGCCGAAATGGTGGGGTGGGGGAGGGGGAGGGGGGGAGGGATGGGAGGAGGGGGAGGAGCAAGAAAGGAAGGTTGGACGCGCGGCGGCGCTAATTCAAAACAAGGACCCAACACCACAGGATGGCTGATAAATAATCAATCAAGGCACCCTAGTAGCAGCAACGCACGGCCATGTGCACCTTAATGCACCTCTTACACGGGATCGTGGCCGTCTGGACTGAATCGTAGCAAGCATTGGTGGAGAGAGCGCTTGGAACCCAGGGCAAGGAACCTGGGGCTTCCCGTCTCCCTGTGGGACTCCTCTGTAGCCCGTTTTACAACGGTTGCACTCCTCTAGCGAAGCGCTGCCAATTAAAAGTCACGAAAGACAATTGTGGCTGCTTTCGGCTTCTGGCGGCCCTCGCAGGGCCCCCGGGACCGCCAACGAAACGAGCCAGAACGAAGAAGCAGTCACTGGGAAGGGGGTCCAGACCTCTGGGGGTCGGCGCCGCAAGGTCTGGACACCGAGGCGCGATCTCTTGGATGCGCGATCCCACGGATGCACTCCGCGCGGAGCATCCGCACAACCCCGCCCTGGATCCATGGGGCCGCTGCCCAGGGGTGCGGACCACAAGGCCGTGGACCAAGACCCCAAATCAGGCCGTCGCGGACAATATGGCATGGGACCATGTTTCGGGTCGCGGGGTCGTCGTCAAAACGATCTGCGATGAAAGCGCCAGTCCCAGGGATGGGGGTGCAGAGTTCGGGCGGGGGGGCCAGGCCAGAGAACCAAATGACGCCTGAATGTCCTGACCAAGCGAAGGAACGAAGCTGGCACCGTCATCGTACACAAGCAGTGGATGGTCCTGGTGGTGGTCGCTGGTTTTCGGCGTCATGCTGGGTACACCTCCAGTCGCCAACATCCTTCCCACACTCCAGGCAATGCCGAGGAGTGTCGGCCCAGGGGGGTCGCCACCTGCTCAAGGAGGACCACGCAGGACTCCCCGAATCCCGGACCCCTCTGGACTCTAGACCCTCCCAGGCCCTCGATCCTTGGGAGGCGATGGCAGCTCCCCTGGTGATGCCGCCCCTTGGCATCGCCGAACCATTCCTCCCAGACGCCCGACGCCGTCACATGTCGCAACCTGGGCCCGCGGGAGCTCTGAGCTCTTTCCCCGCACCGGCGCTCCATCGGCCCCCCCAGGAGGCCGACGGTGGCGGAGCACCTCGCGTCATGCACTCATCCAGGGCGCGAGGCGGTCTGGCTCGGGGGATAAGAGCATCGATCCCCAGACCCAGGCTGAATCTGAACGGTGGTTTTCGTTTTCGCTCTGTTTTCGTTTTCCCTCGCTCTCGTCTCGAATCCACCCTGAACGCAAAACGAGATCGAAACGAAAACGGCCCATGAACTCGCCAAAACACCGTTTAGGTCCACCCCTGCCCCAGACCCATCCAGGGGCGCGTTCCTGCCAGCAAGCTTGACTACGACCCGGCCATGGCCACGAGGGCGCCATGGGAGACTCAGACACGCTACGACAGCTTCGGGCGCGCCGAGTACTCGAGTGGGCGATCGACCACTGCATTTCATGACCCCCAACATGACATGTTCACCTAGTCTACGGAAATACGCAGAACGCTGGTAGATCTACGAACATTACATCGGCCCAGCGAAAGTTCATTGAATTTTGTGATGGCACCCGCCGCGCGGAAGACGGCAGAAGTATTGCGAGGGCGGCAGAAGCCGGCGGTAGTAACAGCGCACATTCCGACACCCCTGCCCCCGTAGAAGCCTAACAAGGCAGTCTTCCTTCCTGGGTCCGGCAGGATCCTGCTGGGTTTAGTCCCTCTTAATGTAAGAAGCTTGATTCACCAGGGTCCAAATAACACCCAGTAGAAATATAGTAACCCAACAGCCTGGACCCTTGAGGGATGCCACCGTGTTGGGATCAGCTGAACGCAAGCTGGGGTTCATAAGTTCACGGACTCCTGCTGTGGTGGGCAGTCTTGAGGCCATCTTCAGGACATGCGCGCGCCGTCCTGTCGCCGCGGACCCCTCGTCAGGGCCCCTTGAAACCATGCTGGGTCATATTCAGATCAACTTCGCATGATATGCAGGTCGCAGGACTCGACTTGCGAATGAGACTGGGTGCATACTGGCCGTGTCGTCAGGTCGTTTTCAGATCGCACTCGGGTCATGTTTGGATTGTGCGGGCGTCGCTTGGTCAGTTTGGAGTCGCCCTTGATATGCCTCGGTTCATCTTCTGGTCTTGGGGCCGTCTCGGCATCACCTGGTGCTAAACAGACGGGTCATCGCATAGGCATCCTGAGACTTTCAAGATGCCCTGTCAGGAGCATGTTGGCCCATGGGGTCATCTCAGTTTCGCTTGGAGGTAATCGTCGGTGGCCTGGGGCCCGAATGATACCACGTTTAGGCTGTGAAGTCACGCCGTCATTGCGTGCAATTTTGAGTACTTCCCCGTGAGACGTTCCAAGAAAACTTTTGTTGGAGCCAAGTACTCGTACTGCTCGTAGATTCGACGCAACTGGTTCATTCGAGGGTAATTACATCAGTGTCTTACTCGAAAGACGAAGGCCAGGAAGAGGGAGGCTATAGCGCATCATTGCCCGAGGCGCACGCGTTCGGACGAGGGGGGCGGGCGCCAGGGAGTGCAGTGAAAGAAGCAGAGGGGGGGACGCACTATATCTGTGGGATCCTGAAGCGAAGCAAGGACGAGGATACATCCGGGCGACGACAAATCAAGAATCTAGGATGTTCCTCGGCTCTGGAGGATGTTTCGGGCGCCGCGGCCTCCTCAGAGCCGCCCAGAACTCTCCGAGAGCGTTCCATAACGCTCTGGGGCGGTTATATCCTCGTCCTAGCCCGCTCCGAGATCTCACGCCCCCAGCAATGACACCAACACGCCGCAGTAGACCCCACCCCCCTCTTCGACGCCCGATGGCTTTCGGGTCATAGCCCCGGCGTCCAGCGGCCGTTCTGGACGATCCCGGCACCCTCAGACAACCCTCGGAGAGGCGCAGCTGCTGGGAAGCACCCCGAGGCGAGAGAAAAGCCCAAGAGCCAACGACTACATGTCCTCACCCCCCTCTCTCGGGAGCGGCCAAGAGGGTGGTGTCCAAGAGTGGGGGGTGCAAATCATGACCGGCGGCATGTGCGCGGCCCAGCGGGGGGGCCAGGTACGTAATGAAACAAGAAGAGGCGCCATGAAATCAGGGGAAATATCATGGCCCCCGCCATGATATCCACCCCCCCCTAATCATCACCCCCCTCTTTTCCGCCCCCGACTCTCGGACGCCCCCAGGAGCCGAAGACCAAACGCAGGCACAGTACGGTCAGGAGCTTTTGATTTGGGGTGTCGCGGCGGCGGGATGCTGAGCGTCGAAGCAGGCGTGCTGGGCCAGAACTGGCGGCGCGGCAGGCTGAGCAAAAGATCCCGACGTCAACACAGAGGGAGCCGAGCGGCGCTCTCGGCGCGGCCGCGGTTTTTGTTCGCGTCCCCAGGGGGCCAGCGGCGCCCAAAAGGGATGGGCGCGCGCCCGGCCTTGCGCTGCGCCCGCGCATCGCGGGGCTGCGGCAGGGTGGAGGAGGAGGAGGAGGAGGAGGAGGAGGAGGGGCATGAGCTGGGGCAGGAGGAGGAGAACGAGGAGGAAGAGGAGAAATAAGAGGAGGAAAGGAGAAAAGGAGGAGGAAAAGTGGGAGGATGAAGGAGGATGAGAGGAAAGAGGGAGGAGAGAGGAGGAGAGGGAGGAGGAGAAAAAGAGACGATTGAGGATTAGGAGGAGAGGAGGAGGAGGAGGAGGAGGAGGAGGAGGAGGAGGGGGAGGAGGGGGAATGAGAAGAGGTATGGGGGAAAGGAAGTGAGAAGGGGGTATGGGGAGAGGAAATGAGGAAGAGGGGGAGAAGGAGAAGCAGGAGGAGAAGGAGGAGAAGGAGAAGGAGCGGAGGAGGACAGGGAAAGGGGGAAGGAGGAGAGGGATGGGGGAGAGGATAGGAGGATGCGGACGAGGACGAGGAGGAGGAGGATCAGGAGGAGGAAGAAGAGGAGGAGGAGGGGGAGGAGGAGGAGGGAAAGAGGGGGAGACAGATTAGGATGAGGAATGATGAGGAGAGGAGGAGGAGGAAAAGGAAGGCGAAGGAAGGAGAGGAGGAGGAGGAAAATAGATGAGGAAGGAGGAGGAGGAGGAGGAGGAGGAGGAGGAGGAAGGAGGGGAAGGGATAGGGGAAAATGAGGAAAGGTATGGGGGAGAGGAAATGAGGAGGAGGGAGGCTGAGGAGGAGGAGGAGGAGGAGGAGGAGAGGAGGAGTAGGAAAATGAGGAGGAAGAGGAGGAAGGGGAGGAGGAGAGAGCACAGGACAAGGAAAAGGAGGAGAGGAGGAGGAGGAGGAAGGAGGAGGGAGGAGGAGGAGGAGGGAAGAGGGGAAGGGGAAAAGGAGGAGAGGGATGGGAGAGAGGACGGAGGAGGATGAAGAGGAAGAAGAGGAGGAAGATGATGAGATGAATGAATGATGATGATGATGATGCCTGAGCTGAAGCTGATGCTGATGCTGATGAGATGTATGATGATGAGATGATGATGATGATGAAGATGATTGATGATGACTGTGAGGATGAGATGATGATGATGATGATGAAGATAATGATGATGATGATGAGAGGAGGAGGAGGAGGAGGAGGAGGAGGGAGGAGGAGGAGGAGGAGGAGGAGAGGAGGAAGGAGGAGGAGGAGGAGGAGGAGGAGGAGGAGGAGGAGGAGGAGGAGGAGAAGGAGGAGGATGAGGAGGGAGGAGTGGGCAGCGGCAGGAGCAGCCCCCGCTCAGGGGGAGCCAGCCCTGCACAGGTCGGCGGCCTGGGCCATGGGCGGGGGAGGGGGGGGGGGAGGGCTGACGCAATTGGCCCCTGGTGCGGCGTGCATTGTTTGCCAGCGCCGCGGGCTCGAGGAGTGGATCGAACCCAGAGGGCATGGTCAGAGCTGGGACGAAGCCAGCACCAGTCTTGCTGCAACCGGCCCCGAACGGCGCTGGCCCCAGAACTGAGCCCCGGGCCCCCTGGTTACGGCCTGCGGGCCTCCCGTGTCGAGGACGGCGAGAAGGTCTGCTTCAGGAAGGGTGAGTTCGACGGTTGCTGGGGCGCCTCAGGTCGTGCTGGACTGCCTAGAAGGTCGGGCTGGAGGGACCTCGAACCCAGCGAAGCCAACCTTCCCCAACGAACCCTTTCTGGCAGCCTCCGACCATGGCTCCTGAACGCGGGGGGGCTCCATCCGACCGACCTGTACCCATCGGTCGGAAGAAGTAGGTAGAAACATGAAGTAGGAAGGCGTTGGAAATAGATTGGGTTTCCGCACGCCTCCTGAAGAGGAAGGAGAAGGGAAAACCACTCGACTCTTGAAGTAGGAAGGCGCTGAAAGTAGATTGGAATCTGGGAATCCAAAAATACCTACTTTCAACGACCGATAGGTACCTGTGCTTGTATCTTCGCCTGCTTCCGCCGAGCTTCCGCCGGCAGAGCCGCCGCCGCCGTGCCTCCGCTGGCCCCCGCCGCCCCTCAAAACCGCGGCCTGCTCGGCCTCCCGGAGCGCCTTCGGCCACGGCGGGCGGCCTCTCCGTGCCGCTTGCCCGGCCGCTGCCTGTGGCGCTCTCTCCAAGGCGCGCTCCCCGTGGCGCCCCCACCCGCAGCCTCCGACGCCCCGTCTCCCGCGGTGCCGCTGGGCGCTGCGGCTCCCTCGGCCCCTCCTCCTCCTCCTCCTCCTCCTCCTCCTCCTCCTCCTCCTCCTCCTCCTCCTCCTCCTCCTCCGCCTCCTCCTCCTCCTCCTCCTCCTCCTCCTCCTCCTCCTCCTCCTCCTCCCCCTCCTCCTCCTCCTCCTCCTCCTCCTCCTCCTCCTCCTCCTCCTCCTCCTCCCCCGCTTCCTCACCGCGCGCCCTTCTGATGCGTGCGCACGGCGATCGCGCCGTGGGTGCGCGTCTTGGGGCCGCAGGGCCCGCAGCCGGGCCTTCCCAGAGGCCGCCGCCTGCAAAAGCGGCACTGCAGCGACAGCCGCCGCCACGAAGCCCGCCATACCGACCGAATTCGACGACACGCCGGCCCGGCCACACACGCAGCAGGTGACCGGCCCCTGGTGCGCGGCTTGCCGATCGTGGCGTGCGGTGTGGCAGCAGGCAGCTTACCAGCCTGGAGCATATCCCTATCCCTATGCTGGGCACCTCCTCATCACGATGTCAGTCTTAGGGATCCCTTGTTTTTTGAGGGCGACTCGCTAAGATGGTCATCGCCTTTTGGTGTGTCAACCTTAGGGAGAGGGATACGTTCGAGTTCGAGGCTGGTAAGCAGCCGCCCCATCCGACAGCCGAGCGCCAAAGGTCAGTCTGGCCAAGAGCCACTCTCGTGTGCGTGCCGTTGGCCGCTCCGTGCGCTTCGCGGGCAAGCTTCTGCCTTATCCCGGGGCACCTCGCCGTCGCTGCCCAGGCTGCCCAGAGCCAGCGCCAGCACCTGCACGCGCACCGGGGACGGCAGCGAGAAGCATGAGGCCGGAGGCGGGTGAAGGATGCTCCCGCGTGCCCCTCATCTCTTCTGACTACCTACCAGACCACCCCAACCCAACCCGAAGACCCGAATTTCGGGTTGGGGGGGTATGGGCTCCATGTGTGTTGTCTCGATGCTCCCGGACCCTCCCCCCCCCACTAGAAATCGAGGGTAAATCTGAGCCTTCGGGTTGGGTTGGGGTGGTTTGGTGGGTGGTGATCTTCTCCTCTTCCTCTCTCTCTCTCTCTCTCAGGCTTTGACGCTCCGCTTTCGACCGAACCGAACCGAACCGAGGAGGAGGAGGGGGAGGAGGAGAAGGAGGAGGAGGAGGAGGAGGAGGAGGAGGAGGGGAGGGGGAGGCGGAGGAGGAGGAGGAGGAGGAGGAGGAGGAGGAGGAGGAGGAGGAGGAGGAGGAGAGGGAGGAGGAGGAGGAGGAGGAGGAGGAGGAGGAGGTCGCCCCCCCCCCAGGCGCGGGGGATCGAAGGCACGACAGGACAGCCGAGGCCACGGCCCCAGGTCAGACAGCAAGATGGCGCCACGGGCCTCCGACCCCCTCCCGCAGGCCCCTCCCGCCTACGACCACCCCTTCCAGGGCGGCCTCGGGGTCCTGGGGCCGGCCCTCGGACCCTGACCTTCCAGACAGCTATTTTTTAGCACGGGAGGCCTAAAAACCTAAAAAAACGAAACGAAACAGCCTAAAACCAAGACATAGAATAGCTCTGCCATAGGTTTTTAAGTCGCGTGCTATTTTTTAGCCCTCCTGGCAAGTCAGGGGAGGAGGCACCGCCGGCCCTCCCCCGCCCGGGCCAGAGCCCGCTCGAAGTGAGCCCCGCGGAGCTCTCCTTTAATTCGTGGGTCCCTCCCGAGCCGCTTTTCGAGGCGGAGAGCCAGCCGCGGCGAGGCACGCAGCCCCCATGGAGGCCCGATAAGAGGGCGAAGCAGGCACGAAACCGCCGGGGAGGGTGAGCGATCCCCAGGCTAGGCCCAGGCCGCTGGGAGAAAGCTTGGGGCCCACTTCTGAGCCAGGGTGGGCCAAACATCGCCACCTTGCCTTCCGCCCCCCCAAGACCTACACTGAGCATTCGGTGTCGGGCATGCCCCCCTACTGGCGGATTTGGGACGAAGAGTAAGCCAGACCAAGAAGATGCCCAAGAAGTATGTACTTGCAAATTGCCAAAACTTCGGCCCCAGACTGTTTGGTTTTACTATGTTTGAATACTCCTCCTGTATAGGGGGCAGGCCCGGCTCAAACTTAGCATCCACGGTGGTGGGGCCCAGCACGGCAAGAGTCGTGTGGCGACGACCCCTGGCGCTGGTCTCCGACCTCACCGCCTGCGCAGGTCGGAGCAGCTCCACGACCTGCTCCTTGCCATCGCTCGGACGTCCGTTCGCCGTGCGTTTTTTTCGGTTCCTTGCGTGCTTTTTTGGCCAGGTGGTCCAGGATGCTCCTCGAGGATCCTCACCGGGAAAACAGGCACACGTCCGAGCGGTGCCAAGTGCTCAGGCAGGAGCAGGTTTTTTTCGGCCCGCTCCGGTCGAAACAGTTCTGCGACCCGATCGGGCCGCAGCAGCTCCACGACCTGCTCCAGTCGGAGCAGCTTAGGACCGTGAGCGATCGGCGGCTTCTCGACTGCGAGACCGCTCCGTGGCTGCCGACCCTGGCCAGTGGCGGAGTTCCACCTGGGACGCCCGCGCTGGGGTCGTGCCCGCGTCGGCAGGACACGGACCTGCCGCACTCAAGCGCCCACCTCGCCCGAGGACGATCCGCAAGTCCGCCGATCCTCTCGGCGCGTGACAGGGGCTGCTCCGTCGCCGTCGCCGTCGCTGCCGCTGCCGCCGTCGCGTCGCCGCCGCCTTCCCTGAGTCCGTCGCCGCTCCCCCCCTTTCCTTGGGCCCTCGTCCTCAAGCACGCCAACCTAAGCGAATCACACCAGTCCATCCACAGCGAAACTCAGCAACGTCGTCATTGAGTCGAAGGGGGGCCCCTTCCCTTTGTGATCCCTTCCCCGCGGGGGAAGGGGGGGGGTCCCGGGGGGGGGTCCCCGCAGGGGGGGGGATCCTGGGGGGCGGTCCCGCGGGGGGTCCCGGGCCAGAATGCCACCCTCCCGGGGCGTGTCGGGAGCGCGTCGAGGGCCGCAAGGCCTCCGAGGGGTCGGCGGCACGCCCGCCGCAGGGCCTCCGCAAGAGAAGGGCGCGCTCGCCGTGTGCAAAAACGGCGGCCCGAGCCGCTCGCCGTGACAGGTATGGGCGCGCGGCGACGGGAGGGCCTGCCAGGGAGGCTCCGCCGGCAGGCGCGGTGGGCGTGGGTCCGCAGGGCAGGAGGGTGAAGTCGGGCGTGTGTCCCCCCCACAGGAGGAGTTCGGACGAAAAATCTAAAAAATACCCCCAAAAAATGCTAAAGCATAGTCAAACATACTTTAGATATCGTCCCCAGACTACTGTTTTACTATTTTTGCATATTCCTCCTGCAGAGGGTGAAGTCGGGCGTCCCCCCCCCCCCCCCACAGGAGGAGTTTGGACGAAAAATAAAAAATACTACAACAAAATACTAAAGCATGGTCAAACATACTTTAGAGATCGTCCCCAGACTGCTTTTTTGACTATTTTTGAATACTCCTCCTGCAGAGGGGCAGGTCTGACTCAAAGGGAGGGTGAGGGAGGAGAGAGGGGGGAGGGGCGGGGGAGAAGTCAACTTCGGGGAGGTCTTCGCGAGAACCACTCGGGGCTACTGAGCGCGAACGGGAGGGCCACTGCGCCAGGCTCAGCCTGACTGAGCGCAGGATTAAGCCGGATGAAGCAGGACGGCAAGAACTGTCTGAGACTATCCAACATGTGGCCTGGGACATGCAGGCGCCGATGCCGAATCAAACCTCCCAGGAGTTGCATCTTGAAAGGGGGCATTGAAAGATCATGTTTCTGCTCTGTACTGTTCCTTCGCAGGCTCGCAGAGCCTGCCAGAAACGTAAGCATGATGACACTGTCGTACGTCGCTAGAAACCGCAAGACAAACGTGCTCGCGCTCTCTCTGGTCTGCTTCGCCTCCTCGTCGGGACGCCTGGGTCACTGCACCTTCCTCAGGATGCCTGCAAGGGCGAAGCACGTACTTCTCATGACCGGGAGCACCTGCCAAGGCCAGCCTGGTGTCATCCACGAGCGGACAGGCGCGGGCAGAACCCGCGGCGACTTCGTGCCCGTGCACCTGTTCGCACTTCACGCTTCTTCGCCCGCACGCTCCTCTGAACAGCAGAAGCCAAGCTTTCCGCCGTGGGGGCCCTAGCATACATGCGCATCTCAATGGAAAGACAAGCGTCGGAGGTGCAAAACCAAGCGCGTCGTCCGAGACATCCCCACAGCCTACGCGCGAGGGGCAAAGGTCCTGTACCCCCTGGCGGCGCCCCCCTGGGGTGCTCTCTGGGTCGCTGCTCTCTGGTGTCTCCTGGAGCCTGTTCAAGTTGGTGATGGTCTCGCGGTCTCGCACGAGACGTCTCCACGGCCTGGCCGCGAACGGGCCCGTGGAAGACACCCTGGCGGCTCCGCGGTGGGGCGTCCAGGGGCTGCTGCGAGGGACCAAGTCTGGGGTGCCCCAACCGGGATCTCGCTGGAGACGCCCACGCGGTCTGGGCGCGAGCGGGCACGCGAGTCGCTGCAGATGTCCCGACAGTCCGGGCGCGGTAGGCAGAGACATGAAGTAGGAAGGCATTGAAAGCAGATGGGGTGTCCGCCCGCCACCTGGGGGGGAAGGAACAGGTGAAGCCACCCGATAATCGAAGTAGGAAGGCGCATCAAGCAGATTGGGATCTGGGAATCCACAAGCACCTATGTTTAATGACCGATGGGCAAGTGTCCTACCCCAGTGGCGGCTCCCCCCTCGAGGTGCCCAAGTGCCACTGCCTGCTGTTTCGCGGTGATCGTGGGGCTCCGAGGTGAGAGGCGTCGAAAGTTCAAAACAAGCGCGTTGTCCGATTACTCCTCCTCCTCCTCCTCCTCCGACTCCGACTCCTCCTCCGACTCCTTTTCCTCCTCCTCCTCCTCCTCCTCCTCCTCTTCCTCCTCCGACTCCTCTTCCTCGTCCTCCCTCCTCCTCCTCCTGCTCTTCCTCCTCCTCTTCCTCCTCCTCCAAGCGCCAGATCGGGCAGTGGCCGACCCCTTGGCGGCCACGCTAGGTGTGCCCAGGTGACTTGCCTGCTGCATCGTGGTCATGGGGCTCTCCAGGAGAAGAGTGGGGGTGCGCAACCGGAGCGCCTCGCTCGAGACGGACCCACCCGATTTGGGCTCGAACTGGCAAGTGGCTCACCCACTCGCCGGCTCCCCCTTGCCAGTGCCCAGATGCTATGCCTGCTGCGCAGCCGTGATCACGGAGCTCTGAAGGGAGAGGACCCGGAGGTGCAGTACGAGAGCCTCACTCGAGACACCCCACCAAATCTGGGTGCGAGCGGGCGAGCGTTCTGACCTCTGGCGGCTCCTCCCTCTTGGGGCGCGCAGGTGCTATGCCTGCTACATCGAGGTGGTCATAAGGCCCTAGGAGGAGGGAGGCCAGAGATTCAAAAAGAGCGCCTCGCTCGACACATTCCCACAGCCTGGGCGAAAAAAACGTGCAAGAGTCCTACCCCCAGGCGGCTCCCCCTTAGAGTGCCCAACTGCTATGACTGCTACATCGCGGAGAACATGAGGCTTCCGCGTATGCCTGAGTCTGCCCATGTGTGGGCATGAGGTATGGGTATGAAAGTGAGAGACTGAGTCTGAGTGTGCGTCAGTCCGAGTATGAATGAGTGGGCGTGTATGATCTGAGTGTGTAGCCTGTGTGTCCGATTATGGGTGCTGCTAAGCTGAGCGCGAACGGATCGAGGTGTGGGTGGTCTGAGTAAGGCTGAGTTGGCGAATGACCGAGCTGCTTTGAGCATGATAGAGTGATGGGTCGAGCCTGAATGATCTGGCTGATTGCGGTCTGTGTGAGTGAGTGAATCGAGGTGTGAGTGGCTGCGAGTGCGAGTGGAGCTGAGTGCGAGTGGCATGATGAAGAGTGGGTGTGAATGTGATTGAGTCAGAGTGTGCGTGAGAGTGAGCCGGAGTAAATACGGATGTGAGAATGAGACAGGGGAGGGGGAAGGGAGGGGGCGGGAGTAAGGAGGCGGAGGCGTGACCCTGATAAAAGAATCTCATACTCAGGGCATGTGCAAAAACTGCACCAACAGAACCTTCCTTTGGTGGTCCGCACGCCAGGGGCGGTGCCCAAGACGCCGCCACAGGGGCCACGCGCGGCTCTGAGAAATTCGCTGAGAACTCCGAAGGCTTCTTCGCTGTGCTGCTTGGTTGTTTCTTGACGGCGCGGGCGAGGCCTGAAGAGAAGCGGACGCGAACCATGCTCACGAGCGGCACACATATCCGTATCCGCGCCTTCGCGGTCTGCGTTCCGGGGCGCCGTCCCGCGGAGACGCGGTCGCACGGATATGTTCCGCGCAGGGCATCCGCGACAAAAGCGCCCCGTATACGCGGGGTCGCGGCCCAGGGGCCCGGCCCGCAAGGCCGCGGATACGAGATGTTGTTCGCTCATGACCTGCCTCATTCGCCTACACGCAAGAGGAACCCTGGGTAAGAGTGCTCTTTGGTGCGCGGCTATTTGGAAGCCGCGGGGGGGGGGGGGGGAAGCAAAAGCGCGCAAGACGTCACTGCCGCCACGCCGGCGTTCGGCGATTGGAGGACCTCATTTTGAGCCCGCACCCAAGGTCACTCCGGCGAAAGGACGCTCTTACGAGTACCAGTAACCAGTCTCAAGCTTAACCCCATCCCTAAGATGGGCGAGCAAACGGCGAGGACAATCTGAGGGATGTGCCCTCAGAAACTGAAGGAACCCTTAAGATCGGCATCGAGGTGCGGTGATGCCAATCACAGGGGTAGGGATCTGTTTCTGACTACCTACCAGACCACCCCAACCCAACCCGAAGACCCGAATTTGACCCGAATTTCGGGTTGGGGGGGTACGGATACCACGTGTTTTTTCAACGTTCCCCGACCCCCCTCCACTGGAAATCGAGGATAAATTTGGACCTTCGGGTTGGGTTGGGGTGGTTTGGTGGTGTGGTGAAACGTTTCAAACTGGTAAACCAAGGCAGCACGGCGGGCGGGATGGGCTCCCACGCCCCCGCACCAGCCAGGCTGCCCCAGCCAGGCTCGCCGAGCCGAGCACGACCGGGGGGGGGGGGGGCGAAGGGCGAAGAGCCTCTGCCGGAGGGTAGAGGCAAGCAGGGCCCCGTGCAGCAGAAGGACAAGCCGCATACTGACTACCTACCAGAACCACCCCAACCCAACCCGAAGGCCCGAATTTCGGGTTGGGGGGGGTAAGGTTCCACATGTTTTTTCGTTTTCGACGTTTCCCGACCCCCCCCCCCCCACTAGAAATCGAGGGTAAATCTGAGCCTTCGGGTTGGGTTGGGGTGGCTTGGTGGGTGGTGAAGCACATCCTTCAAGTCGGGGATCTTCTGACCCGGGTCAATCCAAAGCTGGGTCCGTCAGGCCTTGCAGAATCCTGCAAGATCCTGCACCCAAACCCGGGTCGATGCGAAGGATCCTGCAAGATCCTGCAGGATCGTGCACCTAAACCCGGGTCAGTGCGCCCCTGGCCCTGCAAGATCCTGCAAGATCGGGCGCTCTGGCTGGCCCCCTTTGCATTAAACCCCGGCCTCTTGAGCCCCGATCAAAAACACGAAACCCTCCGCCGGTCATAAAAATCCCAAACACAAAGAATGCCCTCGCACAAGGACATCCGGCAAGCACGAAGAACATCCAGGCACCCTCCCCGAACCGACCTCGACCTTCTGCCCGAGTCCGACCGCAAGCATCAGCCTTCCGAAGGCCCGCGGTGGTTCCTTGATTCGGCGCTGGCCTCCCCCCCCTGGAGGCGCCTCCCGCGCCGCCCCGCCCGCCAGGGCGGAAGTCGGCAGCAAGTCGGGCGAGGTCGAATCGGCGGGAATCGGCAGGCTGGTGAGGCCTCCATCGAGAAACCCGAGCCCGAATCGGGATCCGAGGTCGGATCCAAGCGGAAATGGAATCGACCGACATCGGCTCGAGTGGAGTCGAAGCGGTCGGCATGAGCCCCGTCTGCGTAGCTGTCTCTTCTTCAAGGTGGGCCCGCTGGCTTCAGCCGACTGCGCTGGGCCACCCTGCACCTGTGTCGCGGATGTCATGATAATGGACACCCCGACAATCCGATCATTGATTTAACATTGTGTTGAAACGTTTGAAACATGTTCTAGAAATGCTAACACATGTATTGTTACAGGCTTAAGACAAGTTTCCAGCATGTTTAAGACATCTGGAAATTATTTGGCAACATGGTTCCTCTCCATTGATAGTGGTCCACAGCACCTGTGGCACTGGCGCCCCCGACGTGAGTGCCACCAGAGCCGCCGCGCTGCGCGACCTCGCGGCGTGGCGGCGGCGTTGCGTCGTCGTCGTCGTCGTCGTCGGCGGCGGCGGCGGCGTCGGCGTCGGCGTCGCCGTCGGCGTCGTCGTCGTCATCGGCGTCGTCATCGGCGTTATCGTCGTCGTCGTCGTCGTCGTCGGCGTTTCCCCGCTGTGACAGCGGGATGCCGCACGCCTGCTTTAGCGGAGGCTCCTCGAGTGAATGGACGCCCGAATGATCCGGGACAAAGCCTGTCTAGGGCAACTCGGGTTTGGTGCCCCGACGCACGAACCAGGAGTTACCCCTGACCACCCCAAGCCCCGATGATTCGGGAGGGGCTGGCAGCCTCACCTATTTGGGATAACTCTGCTCCTGGGCAACTCCGAGTTGGGCCTTGGCGGCGCGCAGAGGGGGCTAGGGGGAGGGGGAGAAGGCTTCTTAGAAGGAGGCCACGTCTTTGAAGGCGACGGCC
Organism: Prorocentrum cordatum; assembly: GCA_963575745.1. Lineage (NCBI taxonomy): Eukaryota > Dinophyceae > Prorocentrales > Prorocentraceae > Prorocentrum > Prorocentrum cordatum. Next base: position 21,771 of record CAUYUJ010013725.1, on the reverse strand, counting down.
CTGCATCTACAGAGAAGGCCCCTGCCGTCTAAGAAGCAGGGGTGCTCCTATAAGAAGCCTTCCCCCCTCCCCCTGCCCTCCTCTGCGCGCGGCCACGGGCACCCGCTGCACGCACCAGGAGCTAACCCCTGGCCACCCCCGGCCCTGATGCTTCGGGGCTCCGCGGATGATGCGAGGCCGCTTCAGGGCAGAAGGACCAGCGGGGGACGAACGGTGACGGACCCCTCTGGAGCTGGTGTCTGTGCCAGGGCTGCTGAAGTGCTCCAGGACCGAGCTGTACTCGAATACGGAGGGCCACTTCGCCCTGCGCGGCTTTTGGAGAACGTTGCTGTATTCTGGGCCCGTAACGTCCGTTACGGGGGGGGGGCCAGGGGGGGTAACGGTAACGATTGGGATAGGGGCGGGGTGGGGCGGGGGGGGCATGCGTGCACGACAGCGCCTGCGCACGGCGCCTGTGCACACCGCAGCGCCTGCGCACACCACAGCAGCCGTGTGCAACACAGCGCCGGTGCACACCGCAGTGCCTGCGTGCACCACAGCGCCTGTGTACACCGCAGCGCCAGTGTACACCAGAGCAGCCGTGCAAACCACAACGCCTGTGTACACCGCAGTGCCTGTGCGCACCGTAGCGCCACACCACAGCAGCTGTGTGCAACACAGCGCCTGTGTACACCGCAGTGCCTGCGTGCTCCACAGCTCCTGCGTACACCAGAATGGAGCGCCTGCGTGCCTGCGTCGCAGGGTCCGTGTGCACCACAGCGCCTGTGCACACCACATGGCACGCGCACACCACAACAGCTGTGTGCATCACACAGCCGTTGCCGTATGTACTGCTTTAGCAATACGCGTGCACCGCAGCGCCTGTGTAGCCCGCAGGCAGCGCCCGCTTGCACAAGAGCCCCGCGTGCACAGCAGTCACAGCGGCCGCGTGCATCAGAGCGCACGCGTAATTACACCATGTCACCGCTGGGGGCCCGAACGTATCAAAATCAATGTGTCAGTTATTCGTGGGCATTGACTTTGGCGGCCTGGGGCGCGGTCTTCTGGTTTTTGGCCGACGCTGCCTATACACCGTGCTGCCTCTGGGCACTTCCCTGCCTGCGAACACCATAATGTTTGGGACCGTTGCAGCTACTGCGGCATCATTTGCATACACCACCGCCCGTGAACACCACGCGGCCCTGGGGCGCGCGGAACGGCATCAGCGTAAGGAATAGACGCAGGAGAAGCGAGAGGAGCAGCAGCAGGAGGTCAAGATGCTTGAGCCGAGGAATCCCTTGAGCCACACGACGACGATCCACGACGTCCTGGGGCCTCTGGAGGCCCCAGGACGTCGTCGTTCGTCGTCGTCGTCGCCGCCGTCGCGGTCGCCGTCGCTGGATGCCCGAGAGGTCGTGAGCCGTCTCCGTCGCCGTCGCTGCCGTCGTCGCCGCCCACGAGCACAACTGGGGCCTGTGAGGAGAGAGAGATGGGGGGAGGGAGGAACATCATCTTCTATTGCCACCAAGGCAGGGGTGCTTGCGCGCACCATAGCGCCTGCGTGTACCACAACAGCCGCGTGCAACTCAGCGCCGGTATACACCACAGCGCCTGCGTGCGCACCAACGCCTGTGTAGCCACCGCCCGCCGTACGATCGTTACCGTTGCAGGGGGTGGGGGGGGGTACGGACCCCTCGTGACAAGCGCTACGGGGGGGCGATAACAGCGACAATCTCATGCAGCTTCGAAACTACAGGCCTCCCCAGCTTAAGCGGGCAGCACGGGCCGGGGG
>CAUYUJ010013725.1:7500-15000 GCA_963575745.1 Prorocentrum cordatum | reverse complement strand
CTTCCCCGTCGTGGCCGGGGGTGTTCGCCCTGCAGAATGTCCTTCTGGGGAGCTGAGCACCGACCCGGCGGCCAGCCGCCAGGCCCGATGTGAGGCCCAGGAGCCAGCCCGACCGGAGGGCAGAGATGGCAGCCCGTGGGCCCCACAGAACGTCCGCTGGCCTCCGCCAGTGAATAAGCCCCACCGGGTCTGCGTGTTGCACGGCGCAACGTCCAAAGTCAGCATGCACGGCTTGGCGTTCCTTGGGTAGAGGTGCGCAAACAGAGACATCTTTTGTCATCCGACGACGCGGTGAGGCGGCACTCACGTGTGCCGTGATCGCGGGCGGCCCAAACCAGTGTGCGTATGTCCGGTGCAGACCCAAAAAAAACGCAAGCTCCCGTATTGAGGTAGGGCTAACATACACACGCGCGCACTTTTTCCTCCGTCGACGATGTAAAAACAGAAACATTAGCGATGAGATAGAAGGAGCCACTTTCGTGCTCACTGCACCCAACGTTGTGATAACATGCACGCACACAAACAAACACACACACATACGCATCTTTGGTTACTGCTCCGCAGCGTTGTAGCGACCACTGGTCGGCACAAGCGGAGAGTGCCGGCGCGAATTGCAGACGCGCTTATGACGAACGCGGTCGCCAAAAAGCCGTGTTCTCCAGGGTGAGGGACGGGCCGATGCGAGCAGTCGGAAAAGGTCGAACGAATGTCGCGCACCAGACCTGGCAGATGCAGACCAGAGGCGAGAGAGACGAACGACAGTGCGCGACGAGGGGAGGCAAAGATGCGAATCTGGCCTGCGGACGCCCTAGACGACGCACCTGGAGAACGTCTGGGTAAAAATCAGGCGCAGGGGCCTACACGCAGCCCATGGGCGCGCGCAGGCCCGCATCGACCGAATGCCAGCGCATGACGGGGTGCCACCAAGAGACGAGCAGCGAGGCCAAGAGAGGGAAGGAACGAGGGACACGGCGAAACGGCGAGGATGACCCGACCGCAGCCTGAGGCGACCCCAGTACAGCCAGAGCAACGTGCAGAGGCACAGCAGGCGAAACGAATGACACGACAAGAGACGGCTGGGAAGAAGACCCGTCGGAAGCGGTGCGATCAACCGTCCCGAGCACCAAGCGATCCCTGACGCATGCGTCCGAGGGAGCCAAGACATCGGGGCGCAGACAACAAAAGCAGACGTGACACGACGAGAGACGGCTAGGAAGAAGACCCGTCGGAAGCGGTGCGATCAACCGTCCCGTGCACCAAGCGATCGCTGACGCATGCGCCCGAGGGAGACAGACAACAAAAGCAGACGTGACACGACGAGAGACGGCTGGGAAGAAGACCCGTCGGAAGCGGTGCGATCAACCGTCCCGAGCACAAGCGATCGCTGACGCACGCGTCCAAGATAGGCAAGAAAAGCAGACACAGACAGCAAAAGCAGACGAAGCAGCCACAGAACGACAGTGAAGGGCAGCGACGCCAGGGCCGACCGTGCAGAACGGCACGACGGGGGGCAGAGGACGGACGACGGATGACCGCGACCGTCGAAAGCCGCGCCGCGACGAGCCCGCCTTGGGAGATGACAGCCGCCATCAGCGGCAGGTTTGCGTCGTGTCGACCCCGGCGTTGGTTCCTGACGCCCGCGGGGATCGTTCAACCTTGAACGAGCGGCCGCTCCCAAAACGCTGGATCGTTCCGCGATGGGCCAATTCTCGGTCTCCGGCGGCGTGAAACCTTGAACGCCGGCGGAAGGGTCGCCGCCGGTCGACACGACGCGAACCTGCCGCACCAGCACAGGAGGTGAGGGAGGCAGCAGCGGCACGGACGGCCCAACACACACACACAGACACCTCTCCCTCCGACGCACCAATGGGTCACCGCCACCGGTGAACATCCTGGAAGGGCCATGCACATTCGCACACGCACACACACACACACGCACGCACACTTGGTTCTCCGACGCGCCGATGGGTTAACGTGAGTGGTGAGGAAGAAGAGGAAGCAGGGGAGCTGTCGACACGAAGGCCCACCGTGTATTCAGACACACACACGCGCGCCTACCGAAGCACATTGAGCGACAGATCGTCGACATCCTTCGAAGATGCTCGCAGGATGCGAGCTGTGGTCGACGGTGGCCCGACACATGCGGCCCCGACTGCTCGCCTCAGCCTCTCCGTCTGCTCCGTGCGCGCCTCCACCGCTGCGAATGCGGCGATGACGAAAGGGGGCACCACGCCCGCTGGCTCCTTCCTGCCGACAATTTGAAGAATGTGTCGGAAAAAAACAAACAGTGTGTGTGTGTGTGTGTGTGTGTGTGTGTGTGTGTGTGTGTGTGTGTGTGTGTGTGTGTGTGTGTGTGTGTGTGTGTGTGTGTGTGTGTGTGTGTTTTTCCGACAATTTGAAGAATGTGTCTGTTTCCGACACTTTGCAGAATTTGTACATGTTTCCCCACTTTGTGTGAGTGTGTGTGTGTGTGTTTTCCCACAGTGTGCGTTTGTTTCCCACAGTGTGTGTGTGTGTTTTCCCACTGTGTGTGTGATTTTGTGTGTGTGTGTGCGTGTGTGTGTGTGTGTTTTCCCACACGCGCCCGCTGCTTCCCTCCTGCCGACGAAATTGAAGAATCACCCTCCCGAGGCCGAGCACGGCCCAAAACCATCCGCGGCATTCTTGCTTCCACGGTGCGCGCACGTCTCTCGGGTCTCGGGCGGGCGGCCATGGGGGGTGACAAAATTGGGGGGGTGAAGACCAGGGCCCGAGTTAAACAGTGTTTTCCGTTTTCGTTTTGTTTTCGTCATCCCTAGTTCTGTCTTCGCTCCACATCTGCTGCAAGACGAGGCCAAAACGAGAACGGTCCACGAGGTTGCCAGAACACCGTTCAGCTGGAGCCCTGGCGAAGACAGGGGGCCCTGAATGGGGCACTCTCGGGCCCCTCTTGGAGCCCGCAGGGGCCCAAGAGGGGCCCGAAAGGGCCCCATCAAGGACCCTTTTTCTGCACCCCCCTGGTAGGTCACCCGCCCCTACCGCCCGCCCGTGGGTCCGGGCGGGGACGGCGGGCCGGTGCCGCGCAGGAACGCGGGGGGGGGGGGCCTCCAGCGGAGGGGAAGGAGGGAGCGAGCGCGAGCGGGCGAGGAGAGCGTAGGAGCGCGGGGAGAGCGAGAGGGCGCGGAGAGCGCAGGAACGCGAGGAAAGGCGGTGGGAGAGAGAGAGAGAGAGAGAGAGAAAAAAGAAAGAAAGAAAGAAAGAAAGAAAGAGAGAGAGAGAGAGAAGAGAGAGAGAGAGAGAGAGAAAAAAAAAGAGAGAGAGAGAGAGAGAACAAGAGAGAGAGAGAGAGAACAAGAGAAACAAGAGAGAGAGAGAGAAAGAGAGAGAGAGAGAGAGAGAGAGAAAGGGAGAAACAAAAAGAGAGAGAAAGAGAGAGAGCGCGGGGAGAGCGCGGGGAGCGAGGAGAGGAGAGGCGCAAGCGCGCGAGAGGGCGAGCAGAGCGCAGGAACGCGGGGACGGTGGGCGGTGGGCGGCGACCTCGAAGGGGGGCGGTCCTCCAGCTCGACCCACTGCCGCAGGCAGCCCACGCCGCCGGCGCCCCCCGCCTGCTCTGGCGCGTCTCCCTCCTCCTCGCCCTCGTCGCCCTCCCCCCGCCAGCCTCCCCGCTCCCCTGCTCCCTCCCCCCTCCTCCTCCTCCTCCTCCTCCTCCTCCTCTCCTCCTCCTCCTCCTCCTCCTCGTCCTCCTCGTCCTCGTCCTCGTCCTCGTCCTCGTCCTCGTCCCCGTCCCTCGTCCTCGTCCTCCTCGTCCTCCTCGTCTCCTCGTCCATCCCGTCTCCTCGTCCTCCTCGTCCCTCCTCGTCCTCCTCGTCCTCCTCGTCCTCCTCGTCTCCTCCTCCTCGTCCTCCTCGTCACCTCCTCCTCCTCCTCATCCTCCTCCTCCTCCTCCTCCTCCTCCTCCTCCTCCTTCCTCCTCTCCCCTCCTCCTCCTCCTCCTCCGCCTCCCCTCCTCCTCCTCCTCCTCCTCCTCCCTCCTCCTCCTCCTCCTCCTCCTCCTCCTCCTCCTCCTCCTCCTCCTCCTCCTCCTCCGCCCCGAGGGTGGGGGCCTGGCACCTGCTCTCACGGTGTCAGCGCCGCACACCCCTCGGGGCACACTGTCAGGGTCAAGTGCGTGCGGCGGCTGGGGGCAGATACACCGGCGTTCGTCCTTCTTGCAACAGCCACGTGGCACTTTGCCCGTGGCAGCGGCGCGTTAGCTGCGCCCGTGACCTGGAGGTGGATACCAGCACGGGGACTGTGCATTTGGTTGAGAGGCGGGGCCATGTGGTCCGCAAGTCCCTTGGGACCTTGTGTCCGCTCACCCTGGGGTACAAACCCAGTTGCACATGCCATCCGATTCGGCAGGGGTGACGGTCGGGAAGTACTGCGCGGTGACGCGGTGAACCGGCTGCCCCCCCTACGCACAACGCCGTCTCGGTTGGGCAGCGAGTCGCTGAGCGACGAGGTATATGCCTTTCCCCTGACCGTCGGTGCTGGCGCCTGCGGGCCCTTTCCTCCTGTCTGGGAGGCCGAGGGTGACGGTTGAGCCTCGCTCGCAGCTCACTTCTTGGATCTACGACGCTCATGACACTCCTCCTCCCCCTCCTCCTCCTCCTCCTCCTCCTCCTCCTCCTCATGTATAAAGTGCGAGAGGTCCCACGCGAGAGCGCGTTTTTATAATGAGTTGTGAGGAAGTATCAGGCGGGAGCCATTCGTGTTGTTGTTGGTGTTGCTGCTGCTGTTGTTGTAACATTTCAGGGGCCAACAACCCAGTTTGATGACAGTTGATTTTCCCTTTGTGAAAAAAGTGTGAGCACAGGGATAAACACTTCATTTGAAACATACAATGGCCACAACAACAACGACAACAAAAACAACTATTCACGGCCTGGAGCTTCCCATAAGTGCAAATATTTGCATGGATTCTTCCGCCGTGAGCGTCTAGGCGCAAGGTGTTTTCGAGTGTAAGCGTGCTTGAGTATTGACAGACTGGGAGCGTCTCTAACTAGAAAAACGAGTTGGAATGTGAATGTCTCTCAATAGTACGATTGGGTCTATGCGCATGGGTCTGTGGGTGCATCTGCGAGTCAGTGACCGGATCATGACTGGGCGTGGCTGAATCGAAATGGCTACGCAATCCCTCCTTCCATAATGGAGCAAGGAATGGGGATGCTCACGCAAACGCGTGCGGAACCCTTGCGCGTCGCTGGTCCAGAAGATCTCACGCAATGGCCGGACAGTGGTACAGCCATCCACACCATGGAGAAGATAGCCCCGAACTACGGGAACAGACGTAACATACTTAGGATTTGAGCCACAGGAGCGGCCCAACCGACAGAAACAGACGGAAAACACCAAGGATTCGTGCCCCAGGAGAGGCCCAATCGATAGATCGATAAGAACCTACGGCAACATACAGGATTGAGGCCACAGAAGAAGGGCAAAACATGTGCCCCAGGAGAAGCCGAATCTGTAGGAACATACGCAAAACATAAAACAGGAGCCGCTCCTGTAGCCTCCTGGGGCCTCCTGTGGCTTCCTGGAGCCTCTTGGAGCTTCCTGGGGCCTCCTGGGTCTCCTGGGGTCTCCTGGGGCCTCCTGGGGCGTCCTGGTGCCTCCTGGAGCGTCCTGGAGCCTCCTTGGGAGGATTCGTGCCCCAGGAGAGGCCCAATCTATAGGAGCACACGTTCCCCACGTAGGACTGGAGCCACAAGGGAGGGGCAATCGATATGGAAATACGTTGAATACAGTAGATACCCTTGGTTCAACCTGAACGCAGACGAGTCTGGCAACTAAAACACGCAAGCCGTTCGAGACATCCTTCCAATCTGGGCCCCCTGGCGTGCGAAAACCAGCGCCTCGCCCGAGACAAACTCAAAATCAGTTCCGGAGGCGTTGGGTTGGCAATCAAGCGAACCGCTCGGGGCATCCCCGCAATCTGGGCGCGACCTTGGGCAAGCAAACAGGCAAACCGCTTAAGACATTCACAATCTTGACGCGAACTGGCCCGTGCAACACTCCCCTGCCGCCCCTTGGGAGTGCTGGAACCAGCGCCTCGCCTGAGACATCCTCAACATCTGCTCCGAAAGCGAAAGATGTCGAGCAACCAGACAGAACAAACCAGCCGCCTGAGACGTCCCGACACTCTGGGAGCGAACGGGCCCGTGAGATACCCCCCTGGCGCCTTGGGAGTGCCAAAACCAGCGCCTCGCCTCAGACATCATCAACATCTGCTCCGGAGGCGGGAAATGCTGGGCGACCCAACAGGCAAACCGCTCGAGACATCCCCAGGTTCTGGGCGCGAACGGGCCCGTGAGATACCCTCCTGGCGCCCCCCTCCCTCCCCCTGGGGAGTGCTGAAACCAGCGCCTCGCCTGAGACGCCCTCCCAAACTGCTCCGACAGCGAAAGATGCTGAGCAACCACACAGGCGGCAAACCACCGGAGACATCCCCACAGTCTGGGCGCGAACGGGCCCGTGAGATACCCCCTGCCGCCTCCCCGTGGGAGTGCTTAAGCCAGCGCCTTGCCTGAGACATCTTCAACATCTGCTCCGAAAACGACAGATGTTGAGCAACCTAGCGGGCAAACCGCCTGAGACATCCCAACAATCTGGGCGCGAACGGGCCCGTTTCATACCCCCCTGGCGCCCCCCCCTGGGCAAGCTGAAACCAGTGCCTCGCCTGAGACATCCTCACAGTCTGTGTGTGCCGAAGTGATTATGAGCCATCTTCAGTGCCGTCATCATCATCATCATCATCATCATCATCATCATCATCATCATCTTCTTCACCACACCATCAGCACCATCCTGATCATCGTCATCACAGTCGTCATCATCATCAGCATCATCAGCATCATCATCATCATCATCATCATCACCATCATCATCATCATCATCATCATTATCATACTCATCATCATAACCATCATCATCAGCATCAGCATCATCATCTTCAACAACATCGTAATCATCTTCCACATCCGTCTCATCCTCATCATCATCAGCATCATCAATCTCATCATCAGTACCATCAGCAGCATCATCATCATCATCCTCCTCCTCCTCCTCATCATCATCATCATCAGCATCAACATCGTCATCATAATCATTATTATCATATCATGACCTGGGTAGTGACTCTGAGTGTGACTCTGAGTGTCACCGTCATCGTTCGCGCGGAAGAGGGGGGATGTGAATGAGGAGTCGGCGCGGTCGAAGAAATAACACTAACCCCAGCCTCAGGAAATGGGGAACAACAACAACAATCCGCACCGCGGAACTCCGCTTCAACCACGCACCCAGGGACAGTGAATGACCGCTCGGCCCCCGCACTGTGATTGAAATCAAGCAAATTCACTGGCATGGGATTGTCTCCTCCCCCCGCACACCACCACCCTCCGCCGCCTTCTGAAACAATGCTGGGCCGAGACGGCGTGCGAGTGAGCTTCGACATGCATGACGTCCACAGTTCCTTCGGTGCTA
>CAUYUJ010013725.1:0-5000 GCA_963575745.1 Prorocentrum cordatum | reverse complement strand
CCGTGGGGGCCAAGTTCGTCCATTAGCTAGACCGCCAGAGGCCCAGAGGCTATCCTCAGATTGAGGATCCAAAACGCCTGGGGACGCTGGCCCCAAAGCTGCACCGAAATCTGGTGCACTGCCCGAGGCACTAAACCCGAGCACGAGCTACCCGAGTCTAGGCCAGCGGACTCCTCTGCACAACTACCCTCTACGTACCATTGCTAGGACATGCCTGCTCCTACTCAGCGCTTGCCAACGCGCGGTGCCTTCCTCTACACCTAAAGCCCTCAGATATCGTGCTACCTCTAGTCCTCCCTCTGGTGCATCTCCTCCGTGTCTCATCACATACCTGCGTACCTCAGTACTTTCTGAAATCGGGGCGCCTCTGGTCATTGTTTCCAAAAAGGGCGGGTTCGAAACACTCCTCATTGGCATCTGTGATCCCCTCGTCCCAGAAGAGGCCCTCAAGGGCGAAACCCTCCTCATTGGCATCAGTGATCCCGACGTCCCCAAGGAAACCGTCCTCATTGGCATCTGTGATCCCGTGGACCCCGAAGAAATCCTCAAAGGCGAAACCCTCCTCATTGGCATCTGTGATCCCGTCGACCCAGAAGAATTCCCCATTGGCGAAACCCTCCTCATTGGCATCTGTGATCCCGTGGACCCCGAAGACACCCTCCAAGGCGACGCCGTTCTCATTGGCATCTGTGATCCTGAGCGGCCCCGAACGTGGCCTTCCAGGGGGTCGACGATCTTCTCTTCGGACACTCTCAGAGGTGGACTCCTCCCCCTCGTCGGACTCCTCTCAGCGTCCAACTGCACTGCCTGCGGCTGGCAGTCCTGCACAGTCAGTCGGGGACTGTGGGCCGGCTCAGCCGCTGACGATCTTCCCACCTGTGGTGTGGTCATCCTCGAATCCCCCTCCGCCGTCACTTGACTTGTGTCAATCTCAAGCGTAATCGATTCAAGATGATCCGAAAGTGTAGTAGTCCGTCGTGCAGTCTCGGCTACTGCAGGAACACCTCCAGCCACTCCTGCAACTCGCGCTCCATGTGGCTCGCTGGCGCTCTGCCCGATTTCAGCTCCGCGCCCAGCTGCTGGAGGGCGCCGATCACCTCCTTGCGGCCCTCATGAAGGCACAGCGTGATCCTGCGCCTGCCCTGGTCGTAGCACCTGTCTACCTTGGTGAAGCGGATGATGTCCATCTTTTCTTCGTAATCGAGCGACTGGAGCCGAGCCTTGAACTCGGTCAGCTTCTCGAAGTTCACTTTGCCAATGCTCTGTTGGCGCAGCAGCAGCGCCTCCAGCAGGCCCCCGAACACGAACAGGTGGGGCGCGCCGAGCCCGTGGCCCTTGCCCTCGGCCTGGACCTGGGCGTTGTAGGCCGAGCCCTGCTCCTGCATCTTCAGCACCTCGGGGAGCTCGGCTGGGACAATTAGCACGTCGAACAACACTCCCTCGATGTTCCGACGGCTCTGAGCGAGCGAGAGCAGCATTTTCATCATCAGTACGTACAGTCCTTTGCTGTGGCCGTTGATGCCAGCGGTGGTATTCTGGGCAGTCTGGCCGCCGTTCCCCTCGTCGCGGCGTCTGACCGCTCGCTGAAACTCTGGCTCCTTCTTGCTGTCGGTGCCGCTCGCCAGCGCCAGCGCCATGACTAGGCACGCCCGCTCGTTCGGCGCGCTGCTCCCTACGCACGCGAGGCTGAACCACAAGAGGAGGTGGAGGGAGGTGACATTCCACAGCGTGATCATGGTACTCAGCAAGTGTGTCGAAGTCAGACTCACACATTGGGCACTGCAGAGACTTAGGTATACTTAGATCCCAATCGAAGGCGGTGCGGTTAAGTCTACATCTGTTGGTCAACCATGCGGTACGAACGTGTTGACGAGCACTATCTTTAGACGAGAACGAGGTACGACACCAGGGACACACATATGTCAAGACGGTCGAGAACAAAGGGTTCAACTTACCATGTTCGCCTCCCACATATCTGGATTGATGAGCTAGTAGGCCTCCTCGTGACTCAAACTCCTGTAGGCGCATGTTCCCCTGGGAGTCCCTCAGGTTACATATATAGGTCGTGGGCTCCTCATTGTCCCCCTCCTGTTCGAAGGCCCTCGCGGGGCCCCTAAGACGGCTCCGAAATAGCGCTTCCCCCTCCTTCAAAAGTGAGGCCTTCAAGATCTTGGGATCAACTTTCAGCCACACCTCCCGAACTTCTTCTTCCAGGAATAAAGCCTTCCAAGAGAAATCCCATCGTTCCCAGGCCTCGAAGAAGTCCTCGGCACCGCTAATACCAGCAAGCGCCCAGAAGTCCCGCTCTATCTGAAAAGCCGGTGGGGGTGCGCACGTGCGAAGGTGCCCGTCATCATCGAGAGAGGGAGGTCTGTTTTCGAGATGTCCCCAAATCGAGGCGATCACCTGCTGGTGCGCGAGGGCGTCCTCGGCCATCTGCTGCGCCCATCCGAAGCGTCTGGCCGCCTGCTCGAAGCGGATCGGTATCAGGCGCCACCTCTGCCTAGGCGTCGAATTCGATGACGAGTGCGGATGCTCGCCTGACCAGTCCGTGGCTTTGCCACGCTCCAAAACTCGAAGGTACTTAGCTAGAATCCCGTCCAGCTGCTGGGTCTGGGCCCTCGGAAACACGAAAGGTTCGTTCGCGGATAAGGCGGCTTCCACCACGTGGCCCCTAAAGGCCAGGATCTTCAGGGATTTACTTGTACGGCTGGTCCAGAGCTTACCTAGCTCCCCCCACCCAGCGTGGACAGCTGCGCAGCGATAGCGAAACTCTTCCATACTCGATAGATTCCATGCGCAACGGCAACCCAGGTATCTAGCTCTAGCTCGTGCCTTGCCCATCTTAAACTCGGCCGAGAAGTCTCGGTTCGCTTGATGACTGCGAAGACAAGGAACGGTTTCTCGCTTACTATAGTTCTGAATAAGCCCCCAGGACCCCATCGAGCACGTCGTCGCTGTGCTTTAGTTTCTCATCGGTCTTGGTCTGCGTCGTCTCGTCGATCGGCATCTTATCGAATATATCGTCGGCGTACACCGTCGTCGCCCCACAGCACAGGGAGTTATATATGCCGCACCGCAGGTGCGTGGCCGTCTCATTCACCGAACGTTCGTCGATCCACGATCTCATGGGGCTCTCCATTACCTTCGCGAACACCACGGGCTCCTCACTAGGCCCCATAAGTCCCCCTCGTCGGTGTCGAACAGCTAGGTTTCTGGGATCCTGCCAAGGCTGGGTGCCCCCCGTCTCGAAGATCATCACGATCCCTGAAGTCTGAGATCTGGAATGCATCAACGCTGCGTCGGGAGGGGTGAAGAGCTCATTGATCGCCTCAGTCCTCGCTCGCGCCGTGGTGGAGGCAAAGGCATTCGACATATCATGCAAGTGGTTCAGGTGTGCAATACGATAGGTACGATAGAAATGGCCCATGCACATCTGCACTGCGATCGCGCCCTCCCTCCTACGTCGGGGAAGAAAACCATGAAACTCAGCCGGCCAGTGGACCCCTTTTTTTGTACAAGTTGTGCTTCAGCAGCCCCCCGTAGAAGCATTTACAGTATGGGCACATCACGTTAATAAGACGTTTCCCCAGCGTCCCCACCTTCCCGTTGTGCTTCGCAATCGAGACCCCCCAGGCCAAGTTCCCCAATATGGGTGCACGCTTCAGTCGCCTACATAAGATATGAAGATCCTCGAGAAGTCGGGCTGAGGTCGTGGATTCCGTCTGAGATATTGGGGTAGCTCCAAGTCCTAAGTACTCTTGAGGTCCCACTGAGAGATACTTGGGGTCTGCGGCCGTCAAGTGCAATTCCAGCGGGAAGCTCCGCGGGGGGGCAGCTCGCCGTTTGGCACTTCGTCGAAATCGTCGTAATGTCGCCTGAAAATCCTGTCGCCCCTGGAGATCGGCTCGCTCGAGCTCGTCCTCGTCCGTCGATGCTGCTGGCACTTGCGTACTAAAAAACTAATTATTCTATCAACGTCTAATTCAACTGCGTCCATCCCACCGCCAACTGCTGGTAGGCTCAACTGCGTCTGCCATTCAGTTCTGCTGTCAAACGTCGACGGTAAGTTATACTTTCGTTTCCGAGGTCCCCCGTGCTGCGCTGCAAGTAGAAATACCAGTCGATGTACATCAGCGCGTTTATGTTGATTATGTGCATCTGCGATTTCTGCCTCCAATCTACGTCGTGAATCGTGCCAAGCTTGTCGACTCTCGTGTAGAAGTGTCTTTTTGATCCCTCGCAGCTCCTCTTTCATCGCATCGGCCCTGGCTTCCAAATCCTCCGACAAAAAAACTCATAGGCGAAACGCTCCTCATTGGTATCTGTGATCCTGCGCTGCCCTGGTCGTAGCTCACTAAAGTCATAGGTGAAGTTGCAGTCCCCGCATTCTCCCCTGCAGCCCTCCAGCCCGTGGGGGTAGTCGGTAGTCCTGCAGCGATCTCATCATTCCCATTCGCCGTCACTCTGCGTGTGTCAATCTCACTTAATCGATTCAGATGATCCGAAGATGTAGTAGTGTGTTGCCGTGCAGTCCAGCGTCGTATCCCCTGCTCTTCGCCCACCCCGCGTAGTTCAACTCGAAGTTCACTCCGTGCTCTAACCAGTTCCAGTCGCCGAGCCCTTAGTGCCGAAACTGCTGGGTCGAGCTCCTTTTGCTTCTGTGCGAAGTGAGCAAGTCTTGTCCTACGAACAATTTCCATCCACCCCTGCCACGCTCGGTCAAGCTCACCCCTTTGTAGGCGTCGTTGCATATCAGGTGCGTGCTCCTGCATGGCCTTCTCTAAGTCGTCCAGAAACTCTGGCCTATCCACTCCGCGCTGGACTGCGGCCGCGAGTTTGTGGCGATCCCACCGCTCGTCCCTGGCCGATGCTGGTTCGTACTGTTTCGAAATGGTCATATGCAGCAAGATCGGAACGTGGTCTCTAGGGTTCTGGGACGGGATCAACTGGAGGCGCTTCGCAGGGTTCCATAGTACCTTACAGGCCGACACTTGGTC
>CAUYUJ010013714.1:401542-439193 GCA_963575745.1 Prorocentrum cordatum | reverse complement strand
TTGCTGCGAGTCCGTCGCCGTTCTCGGGCATCCAGGGGCCTCTGCAAGCCTCTGGGGACCTCCAGGACCCCATGGGGACGTAGGGGGTCAGGACCCGATACCAAAGCAAAAGCCACTGCACGCCCCATGGACGCGGGAAGACACCAGACGCCCACGAGGACCTCCCCGCTGCCCGCTGCCCTTCTCCACGCCGCTCGCCCCCTCTTCCGAGCGCCTGCCTCTGCTCCTGCATGGTGCGCCCTGATCGATACCCCGCCTTCGGACGCTGCAGTCGGGTCGGGCGAAAGGGAGGGATAGCAAGGGGGGGGCTTGAGAATCAGCTCACGTAGCTGATTTTCCTGGCGCCTCCCGGCGCCGGGAGGCGGCCATGTATCGACGAATGGACCCCTCGGCGGGGCCGAAACCAGCTGCATGCAGCAAATTTCGTACCCCCCCTTTCCAAATCCACCCCTTTCTTCTGGCCCGATACAGTCCTGCGGCGGTGCAGGGCGGGGAGCCTGGCTTCCACCACCCGCATCTCCCCTGCGGTGCTGTTGAAGTCGCCGACGTACGCGTACGAGGCCGAGACCTGCAGCACCGCGCGGCCGAAGGCTGAGGCTGCTGTTGCCTCCTCCTCCTCCTCCTCCTCCTCCTCCCCCTCCTCCTCCCCCTCCTCCTCCTCCTCCTCCTCCTCCTCCAACTCCCTCTCCTTCCTTGCGTCCTCCTTGCGTCCTCCTCCTCCTCCTACTCCTCCTTCTCCTCCCTGCCTCATCCTCCTCCTCTTTCTTCTTCTGCTTCTTCTTCTCCTCCTCCTCCTCCTCCTCCTCTCCCTCCTCCTCCCTCTCTATCTCCTTCCGCTCTTTCCATCTCCTCCCACTCCTCCTCCTCCTCCTCCTCCTCCTCCTCCTCCTCCTCCTCCTCCTTTTCATCCTCCTTTTCATCCTCATCCTCATCCTCATTATCATCCTCCCCCTCCTCATCCTCATCCTCATCCTCATCCTCGTCCTCATCTTCCCCCTCCTCTTCCTCATGTGCCTCCTGGCGGTTGACCGCTTGGCCCTCGGACGTCATCGCCAGCAGGCGGGAAAATGTCGCCCGACGACCCGCCTGAACCGCCCATCAGGGTCCGCCCGGCCCGAAATACACGTTGAGTCCGCCCCGCCCGGCCCGCCCGTCAGGGTCTGGCCCACTCGGCCCGCCCCTAAAGCCCTGAAGCCCGCTCACCCGACTCACCAGTGACAGTTCGTCCCTTTGTCGCTTGCTTGACAATCCGCCAGCTTTCATGTCCTGCCCGACCCGTTCGTATGCTAGGGTCCGCCCGCCCGCCCACCCACCAGACTCCGCCTGCCCGGCCCGCCCGTCAGGAGATTGTCTGTTCATTGCCCCCCCCCCTAGCGTCCATTACAGGGGGGAAAGGGAGGGGGAGGAAAGGCGAGCGTCACCGCAGACTTGCGAGCATCACAGCACGCGTGCCAACACCACAACATGCCTATGAGCACCGCGCCATGCCTGTGAGGGAACCGCCCGCCCCCCCCCCCCCGCGCACGTTCGGTGGTGCTCTTACGGGGAGGGGGGGAGAAGGGGGGCGACCGCCCGTACTGGACGTCACGGGTTCACCGAACAGAAAACAATACCTGAGGCCTATCCGCCCGCCCGCCCGCTGGGGTCCGCCTTCCCGACCCGCCCGTCAGGGCTCGTCCGCTCGCTTGCTTCGCAATCCGCCCCCTCTCATATCCCACCCGCCCGCCCGCTTAACCCGCTCGTCAAAGTGTCCGTCCGCCCGACCAGCTTGTCAGGGTTCGCAAGCTCGCTTACGCCTGCTTGGAATCCCGCCCGCCCGGTCCGCCCGCTCGAGCCGTCCGAGAGGACTCGCTCGTGCGACCGCCCGCGGCGCGGCCGGAGACGGCGAGGGCGCAGACGACGCGGAGCACGAGACGGGACGAGGGCAAGGACGAGCAGCCGAAGCAGGACGAGGGCGAAGCCATCGGCATGCGCAGCGGGTCACCTGCGAAGCGGTCCGCCGGCGAGAGCGGTGCGCAGGCGAGGCTTTCCGCCGGCGAAGCGGTGCGCCAGCGAAGCGGTCCCCAACAGAGCTGCCCCTGGCGGAGCGGTTCGGGCGAAACAGTCCTCCAACGCATCGAACTGTTCCCCATCCACCCTCTTCCCCTTTCCCCACCCTTCCTTCTCACGCCTCACATCCTCACCTCCCTCACCCCCCTCTTGCTCATCCCTCCCCCATCCACTTTGCCCAACGGGATATTATGTAGGTGCTCCGACGGTTCGTTCTGTACTTTCCGACGCGCTTTCAAATTGCCCTGCACGCTTGACTCCCAGGACCAGTCCCTGCACCAGCGCTTGCGGCAGGCCCTATCAAAGCTTACCTCGTCCCTCCTCTCGCGTCATCGCTGTCGTCGTCAATTGTGCTCGCTTCATCGTCTTTTCGAACCGGTGCAAAGTATCTGTCCTGTGCGGCCAGTCTCCCCGTGGACGGGAGCACGAGGATCGGGCATGGAGGACAGAGGAGATAAAGCACCCGGACGCACTGCCCGATGCGAACCTCACCAAATGGGGCCATCCGAGCCGAAGGAGCCGCTGGAGGAGGGGAAACCCTGCAGTACATCCTGCACTACCTGGGAGGGCCCCTGGTGGCTTGGGACAGGGCGTGTCCTAACGCGGGCGAGGCAAGACCGCCCCTGGCGGCCTTGCTCGCACGGCCTGCAGAGGTGTCGGGCGTCGGCCGCCGCCGCCTTACCCTAAGCGGGGCAGAAGAATAGCGAGCACCCATGCCGCACGGCTGCTCCTCCTCCTCCTCCTCCTCCTCCTTCTCCTCCTCCTCCTCCTCCTCCTCCTCCTCCTCCTCCTCCTCCTCCTCCTCCTCCTCCTCTACTACTACTACTACTACTACTACTACTACTACTACTACGACTTACTACTACTACTACTAGCTACTTACTACTACTACTACTACTACTACTACGACTACGACTACTACGACTACGACTACGACATACGACTACGACTACTACTACTACTACTACTACTACTACTACTGACTACTACTACTACTACTACTAACGACTTACGACTACGACTACGACTACGACACGACTACGACTACTACTACTGCTACTACTACTACTACTTACTACTACTTACTATACTACGACTACTACTACTACTACTTTACCTACTACACTACTACTACTACTCTACTACTACTACTACTACTAGACTACTACTACTACTACTACTACTACACTACTACTACTACTTACTACTACTACCACTAACACTACACTACCATACCTACTACTACTACTACTACTCCTCCTCCTCTCCTCCTCCTCAACTTCATAATCTCATCATCATCATCATCATCATCATCATCATCATCATCATCATCATCATCATCATCATCATCATCGCCTCTTTCTCCTCCGTGCCTCCGTTCCTCCTCCTTCTCCTCCTCCTCCTCCTCCTCCTCCTCCTCCTCCTTGGGGCAGGCCCCAGCAAACAACTCGGCGACTGAGCCCAGCCCCTCGCGGTGGTTACCTCATGGGTGCACCTGGAGGCTGGGCCTTGCGCCCTAACAGCCGACGGTCGCGAAGATGCTGTCGCCGCGCACGTCGAGTCAGCGCCCATGCCAGCGCCACCGCCAGCAGCAGAGCCGCTCGCCGCCAACGCGGCCTCGCGGGCGCGTCCGCCCGCGTCGCTCAGGCAGGCCGATTTTGACATGGCACTCGGTGGGACTGGCTCGGCCCCCCAAACTCCATCAGATGATGACCCACCGAGGTCAGGGGGGAGCCGCTGACTAACGGCCCGACCCGAAGTCGGCCGCCAGCGCCGCCGCCCGCGCCGCGGCCAGAAGGGCCTCGGCGTCCTGCTGCAGCTTAGACTTGACTGACTCCACCCTGGCCTCCGCCACGGCATCAGGCCTGGCAGCACCCTCGCTGCTGGCGGGGGCCATGCCCGTGGCCTCGAGCACGGCAGGTGGAGCAGCGCCTGTGCCCTACCCAGCGCCAGCGCCGTCGCGCGCAGCAGCTCCTCCCTCTCCGCCTGCGGTGAAGGCCCGTCTGCAGCCGCGGGCGGGGGCGAAGTGTGGCGACGCTTCTTCGCAATCTTCTCCTTCATGGTGGAAAGTGAGTCGCGGTGCTCTCGCAGCTTCTCCTGCATGCCGCCAAAGGTGTTTGTGAGCGTCTTCATGAGCGCGCCCATCACCAGCTTCTTACGGCGAACCAATTCTTCCAAACCGCCCGCGTCCATCACTCCGTCCGCGTTGCCGAACTCTTGGCCCTGGTTCAGCGTGAACATGGACTCATCTGGCCCCTTGGCCCCCAAGATCGAGCTGAGATCGATCCCGGCTCCAGCCGGCGGCGCCGAAGGGGCAGGCGGCACCACCGTCTTGAAGACCTCGGCGCGATCCTTCTCCACCTGAGCCAGCGCCGTGGCCGGCTCCGCGAGGGAGCTCTTGCACTTCTCGAGCTCCAGCGTCAGGCGGACCTGCTGGGCCCGAATCTTGTCGAAGGAGACCTGGGCCCTCTGGGCCTTGGCCGTGAACTCCGTGACGCGCTGCGTCACTGGGGCCTCCCCAGCGCCGCGCGCCGCCTTGGCCTGTTCACTGCCTGGTTGCGCCTTGATGACCTCAAGCAGCTAGCCCTTCATGGCCGTGCCCACACCTGCAGCGCCCTTGCCAGCGCCGCCGTCTGCCTGAGCGGGAGGAGCCTTCTTAGTGGAGTGCTCTCCACATAGACACGTGTTGGCGTACTGCTCGAGCTTGGACACCTATGCCCAGCGTGGGCAAGCACTGCACACCACTTTGCGGTCCTCTCTTTTGTCCTTGCCCGCGCCCTTCGCAGGCCGCTTGCCGCCAGCAGCTGGCGGAGGAGGCAGCCTCCAAAGCTGCCAACTGGGCTGACTCGGCCCTGGCCACGGCGGCAGCCCTTAAAACGGGCTCGTCGGCGGCACGGGCGGCTTGGCTCCTTGCAAATCCACGGGGGGGGGGGGGCGGCCAATCACCGTGCGGGCCCAGCTCCTGAGCCTTGCGCCGATCACGGGCCTTCTTTCCTTTGGGCATGTTTTCTTCAACCGACTTTTCGTAATCGTCACTCCCGAACTCGACACGTCAGATCCCAGCCGATATCGCGTGGAGATAGTCGGTGGCCCAAAACGCTCCGCCGCGCCCTCTCGGCGCCGCAGAGGTCGGGGCCAAAAACGGCTAGGAGGAGGAGAAGGAGGAGGAGGGAGGAGGAGGAGGGGAAGGAGAGGAGGAGGAGGACGGCGCGGTCGGCTTGTTTCGGGGGGGGTGCGCTCGAAACTCCTCCGACCCTGAGCCCCTGGAAGGGCCCCACACCTTCGAGGAGAAGCGAGGAGCGAGGAGGAGCCGGGAGGAGGAGCAGGAGGAGGAGGAGGAGGAGGAGGAGGAGGAGGAGAGGCGAGGAGGAGGAGCGAGCGAGAGGAGGAGGAGGACGATGAGGAGGAGGAGGAGGAGGAGAATGGGAGGAGGAGGAGAGGAGGAGGAGGAGGAGGAGGAGGAGGAGGAGGGCAACGGCGAGGGCCTCGTCAAGGCGAGAGGGGGCAGGAGCATGAAGGGAGCGGGGGGGAGGGGTCGGGGGAGGAGGGGCGGGGGAGAGCGGGGGCCGCGGCGGCGGCAGAGGGCGAGCGCGGCAACCAGCGCTGGCGTCCACGCTGGCGGCCGCCGGCCTGGTCGCCGTCCCGAATGAAGCGCAGCATGGAGCCTCGGTGCCAAGGCGCTGCTTTTGCCTGCGCTGCTCGCTCCTGTCTCGCTGTGTCATAGGGCTGTGGGCGCCATGACAATGGACACCCTGACAGTCCGACTCCAAGACTATGAAAAGTATGTTGCTTAACATGCTCAGGGCATGCCTTTATATATATATATATATATATATATATATATATATATGTGTATATATAGATATATTGTACACATATATAGCATATATATATATACACTACCTACATATAAGCGTGCTTTGACATCTGGAAACTACTTGGCTACATGCCTCCTCTCCGTTGATGGCCGTCCACAGTCATAACGGCGCACGGTGCGGCTGGAAGCGCCTCGGGAGGCCACGTCGACGCTCCGCGGGCGGGGGGCGCGGCCCGCGCGAGCGGCCGAGGATGGGCCGAGGAGGAAGGATGCGGGACGGGAAACTGACCACAGCCACTGCTTCTTGTTTGCGCCGCCTTCCAGCCGGCCGGAAAAAAGAAGCAGTGGCTGTGGTCAGTTCCCTGGTGTCAAGCTCAACGAAAATGACCACCACCACTGCTTTGTTTCTGCGGGCTGAAGGCGGCAACAAAAGAAAAGCAGTGGCCGTGGTCGTTTTCGCGCCCCGAAGAGGAAGGATGCGAGGGCAACCCTTGGAGAGCCGCTCCTCCTTACCATGCGGGTTGACCGTAGGGCCCCCCCCCCCCCCTTGGTTCCAGCAGCAGGGCGCGCACGATCGAAGAGAGCGGGCTCTCTCGGAAACCCAAAGGGGGGGGGTGCTCCGGGGCGGAGGAGGGGGAGGAGGAGGAGGAGGAGGAGGAGGAGGAGGAGGAGGAGGAGGAGGAGGAGGAGGAGGAGGAGAAGGAGGAGGAGGAGGAGGAGGAGGAGGGGGAGGAGGAGAAGGGGGAGGGGGGGAGGAGGAGAGGAGGAGGAGGGAAGGGAGGAGAGAAGGAGGAGGGGAGGAGGAGGAGGAGCGGGAGGAGGAGGAGGAGGAGGAGGAGGAGGAGGCGGAGGAGGAGGAGGCGGGGGAGGACTCCCGGGGCCACCCGGGGAGGCAAGGGCCTCTCCGCGGGGGCACCTGCTGGCGGGCCTGCCTTTAGTCTGACGTGCCCGCCGCAGCCCTCGTCGCAGGTGCTCCGGCCGCTCCCTGCCGCCCGCGGCCTGCGCCTGCACTGCCGGCCCCCTCGCCTCGGCCTCGCGTGCTGCACCCGGGAGGCCCCCTGCCTCGTCGTCCTCCTCTTCCGCCATCGCCGTCTCCTGCTCCTGCTCCTCCCCCTCCTCCTCCTCCTGCTCCAGCTCCTCCTCCTCCTCCTCCTTCTGCTCCTCCTGCTCAGCTCCTCCCCTCCTGCTCCTCCTCCTTTAGCTCCTTCTCCTCCTCCCTCCTTCCTCCTCCTCGTCCTCCTGTTCCTCTCCTCCTTTCCTCCTCTCCTCCTCCTCCTCCTCCTCCTCCTCCTCCTCCTCCTCCTCCTCCTCCTCCTCCTCCTCCTCCTCTCCTTTCCTCTTCCAACGCAGTATCGTCGTCCTGATCCTGCTCTTCTCATCCCCGTTCACACCACTCCTGTCTGTAAATGCTGCTGGTGTTACGGGTCAGTTTCAAGACCGCCAACGCTGTACCGTCTGCTTTGGCCTGCTCATGAATATGCTCTTCTTCCTGTCACGAACTGCCAAGCGGAGCCTGGCAGCGTCACGTTAAGTGGGTACGGCGCGGTATCCCACTCCAGCCCCAGCGCACCCTTCAGCATCATCATGTCTGAATCATGGCCTCGACCCGTTCAAGAAAGGGCAACGAAGGAAACACAACGAACGGAAACACATTGCACGATCAAGCGGATAAGCATGGAATGCGTGTCCAATACAGGCTGGCAAAGAACCTTCCGTTCAGGGAACAGGGCCTTGCAGGGACAAGCGATGCCCTCCGACTCCAACCCAAAAACTTCCCCTCACGATATTATCTACAGCAGCGGAAGAGCATGTTGCATCTGCACGGGGACACGTCACTTGGGTAGGCGCTGTGAGCTGCGTCCAAGAGCATCTGGTATGGGGAAGGGGATCGATACACTGGAACATAAAAGTCCTGCGCAAGCCGCTCACTCGCTCCCGTTGCTCCGCAGACCTGGGACCACCAAACCACATGTTGCCCGAGGCGTCGCGCGGCGATATGCCCTGCAGGGGATTCGAGCACCGACAGCCCAATAGGAGGAGCAGGAGGAGGAGGAGGAAGAAGAGGAGGGGGCGGAGGAGGCGGCAGGGAGGAGGAGGAGGGGGAGGAGGAGGAGGAGGAGGAGAAGGGCTAGGAGGAGGATGATGATGATGAGAGGAGAGGAGGAGGAGGAGAGGGGAGGAGGAGGAGGAGGAGGAGGAGGAGGAGGAGGAGGAGGAGGGGAGGAGGAGGAGGAGGAGGGGGAGGGGGGGGAGGAGGAGGAGGAGGAGGAGGAGGAGGAGGAGGAGGAGGAGGAGGCGGCAGGGAGGAGAAGGAGGAGGAGGAGGAGGAGGAGGAGGAGGAGGGGGAGGGGGCAGGGAGGAGAAGGAGGAGGCGGAGGAGGAGGAGGAGGAGGAGGGGAGGAAGGAGGAGGGGGGAGGAAGGAGGAGGTGAAGGAGGAGGAGGAGGAGGAGGAGGAGGAGGAGGAGGGAGGAAGAGTCCGCGAAGCCACAACACTGAAGGCACGGTGTGGGACCCTGTGGACAAGGCGACGGTGGGGCGGCGAGGCGCCACGGCAGGCCTACAAAGATGGTGGTTCCCTCCTTGTCCAGGCTCTCCAGGGTCGCGCGGATGATGGGGGCGCCCCAGTACCGGTAGACCTGCCCCTCCCCGCCGTGCTGTGCGTTTTGCCATGGACCCAACTCTCTCTCTCTCTCTCTCTTTCTCTCGCTCTCGCTCTCTCCTCTCCTCTCCTCTCCCTCTCTCTCTGTATCTATATATATATATATGTATATATCCCTCTCTCTCTCGAACAATAAGCATGAATCCCACAAAGCACACGTGGCAGGAGGAAGCGGAGGAGGAGGGGGAGAGCGGGGGACTACCCGCCCGGCGCCGCCGCCGCACCAGCGCTGCCCGCCTGGCCCACGGCCCGGGCCCCAGGGGCCCTGCTCCGCACAGCGCCGCAGGGCCGGCACTGGACGGGCGCCGCGTCCAGCAGCGCGCGCGCCACGCCCATGGCCAGCCTGACGCTGATGAGCGTCCGCCAGCGCGCCCCCCAGCGTGTGGGCAGAACGCCGCGATCACGCTGCCGCTGCGACGCGAGGACCGCGAGCTCGTCCAGCAGGGAGGACAGGCGGCCGTCGATGCGGCCCCACGTCTCCACTGCGCAAGGGACCACGGACTTGCCGCCCGTGTCCGGGTACCGGTCCTCCTTGCAGCGGACCCCTTCGGCAGCGGCAGCACCCGGCGTTACGGCAGCAGCCGGCAGGATGTGGCTGGCCCCAGGGTGGCGCACCGTGCCGTCGAGAAGGCGTTCTGGGGCCGTCGGATGCCCGAACAGCTCGACGTCCAAGATGGCTTCTTCCAGAGCCTCCCTGCCGTCCCGGCGCCGCTTCTTCAGGCCGAACTCGGGGACCGTCTGCTCCAGGAGCGCCGAGTACCCGGCGTCGCGGCCCGCCTGCGCCAGGATGCCGTTCAGCGAACCATGCCGCATTGAAATATACGGACCAGTATTGCAGCATACGGCATGGTCGCCATATATATCCAAGTTCTTCCCGCAGTGGTCCGACTGGTCCTTGGCCTTCGCGTGCATGCACTGCAGGCCGGCCGGGTACACGGGCAAGCCGAGCCTGAACTTGACTACCATCACGAATTTGTCGTCCGTGATTTCTGGCCACCACGACGTCGGGAACTCGGCGAGCCACCGGCTGGACACAGAACCGGCGCAGCTGGGCAGGCGCGCCGAACTCCGTTGCGAACCGGAGTAGCGGGCGCGAAGAGTCTCGTGCAAGGTGCCCTGCAGCGCCTCCAGAAGTGCCCCGTGTATCTTGCGAGCCTGGCCCCAGAGCAACGTAGATGGCGCCATGCTGCTCCCGGGCGGGGCCCCGGTGACCACCTCGCCGTCGGGCCGCACGTGCACCCCGCGCTGGGCCAGAGCGTCCAGGCAGTGGGCAACGCCGCCCAGGTCCACGACCCCCGCGACGCGATCCTCCTCAAAGCCGAGATCCAGGAGCCTCCGCGCCACTGCAGGCAAGTACTGAACCGCCCCGGCGAGGTGGGAGAACAACGCTTTCGAAGCGCAGCTGACCATGTCGCACCCACCGAGTTTTGCAGACAGCCTCAAGCACGATTCCTGCTCCACCGTGAGCCTGTCCACGCGCACTGCTTTGCAAGATGTGTCCAACACGGCACGGTCCAATCGCTCCGCAAGAATGGAGCAAGACTCCGCGAGAATGGAGAAAGACTCTCTCTCTCTCTCTGTCGCTCTCGCTCTCTCTCTCGCTGTCTCGCTGTCTCTCCCTCTCTCCCTCTCTGCCTCTCTGCTCTGCGTCCGCCGCCTGCTGCTCTCCGCCCTGCTGCTCTCTCGGCCCCACTGCTCACAGCTGCTCTCTGCTCGACTCGCGCGCCCGCCTCCCGCCTGGGTTCTGCCATTCGCGGCGACAATCGCTGACCCTGCCCTCAGCTGCACCCCATCTACACTCAGAATCCATTTCATTCCTCCGCCTGCACTCCTCCCAAATCATTATCCTCCTCGTCCTTCCGATGTCTTCTGCTAGAACTCCTCGTCCGCCCATCACCAGCATCATCACCATCACCATCAGCATCATCATCAGCCTCATCATCAGCATCATCATCGTCATCATCACCATCAGCAGCATCATCAGCATCAGCATCAGCTTCATCATCATTCGCATAATCGTCATCAGCATCATCATCACAATCACCCACCTCAATGCGCATGTTCTCCTCGTCAGCAGGTTCCTCATCATCCTCCGCCACTTCATCACCATCATGATCCTCATCAGCATCACCGCCACTACCACCACTATCGTCGTCACCATCACCCTCACCCTTATCGTCACCATCATCATCATCATCATCATCATCATCATCATCATCATCATCATCATCATCGTCACCTTCATCATCCCCATGTCATCCAAATGATAACCCCCTTCACAATCATCATCATCATCATCATCAGCAGCATCATCATCAGTATCATCATCAGCATCACCATCATCACCGCCATCATCGTCGCTGTCGTCGCGTCATGAACATCACCATCCTCATCAGCAACATCATCATCTGTATCGTCGTCATCATCATCAGCAGCAACAACATCACCATTACTAACAGCATCATCAGCATCATCATCCGCATCATCAGCATCGTCATCATCACCATCAGCAGCATCATCAGCATCAGCATCAGCATCAGCATCGTCATCATCACCATCACCATCAACAGCATCATCATTACCATCACCCACTTCAATGCGCATGTTCTCCTCTTCAGCAGGTTCCTCATCATCCTCCGCCACTTCATCACCATCATGATCCTTATCAACATCACCGCCACTACCACCACCATCGTCGTTAGCATCATCATCGTCATGATCATCATCATCATCATCATCGTCATCAGCATACTAATCACCATCACCATCATCTTCATCATCACCATCATCACCATCATCACTGCCATCGTCGTCGCCGTCGTCGTCATCATCATCACCATCCTCGTCAGCAACATGACCATCTGCATCAGCATCATCATCAGCATCATCATCAACAATATCATCACCATCACCAGCATCATCGTTATCGGATGTACCTTCTTCCTACGCCTGGTTGTCTTCCGCCTCAGCATCAGCATGAGCATCATGACCAACATCATCATCATCATCATCATCATCATCATCATCATCGTCATCATCACCATCATCATGTCATCGCCATCCTCATCAGCAGCATGCTCATCAACATCATCATCAGCATCATCATCAACATCAACAGCATGATAATCATCGTCATCATCATCAGTAACATTAGACTTAGTATCACAATTCACATCATCACCACCACCATCATCCTCGTCATCATCGTCACCATCATCATCACCATCAGTATCATCCGCATCATCACCACCATCGTCAGCATCATCATTATCATTATCATGAACAGCATCATCAGTAGCAGTATCGTCGTCTTCGGAATCAGAATCATTAGCATCGGCATCAGCGTCAACATCAGCATCATGATCATCATCAACATCAACATCATCATCAGCATCATCACCTTATTTACCCTCCTCCTCGTGGTCGTCATGTCTGTGTTGCCCTGTCTGCTCCTCGCCTGACGAGCAAGCCACCGTCAGTTACAATGCTGGGGCCAGCAAGCGAACGAAGGCACGCAGACACAGCAGGGCCTGCGGGTGCGAGAAACCAGGCAACGTCAGTGACTTATGTCGGTGCCCGATGGCGAAGCAGGTGGAAATCACCATCAGCTACAATGCTCGGGCCATCTCGTGCGAGAACATCAGACAAGCAGTGGAAGCAGGGTCCGCGGGTGCGATAACCAAGCAACGGCAGCAGCAGCTGTCGCAGCCTGATTGTGATGCAGGGGCAAGCCATCATCCTATACAATGTTGGGGTCAGCTCTTGCATGTGGGCTCGCCTTGACAGCATAGTCTGCCGGTGCGAGAAGACAAGCAGCGACAGCGGTGGCTGACAGTGCCCGGTGGCAAAGCAGGAACCAACCAATATAACCAAAATGCTGCGGTCTACTTGGGCCAAACACGCGCAATGGCAGCAGGACTTGCCAGTACGGGACAGCAGGTAGTGGCAGCACTGGTTGTCGGTGCGCGTCAAATGAACAGAACCAACGTACCATCTGCTACAATGCTGGGACCGTCTCGTGCTAGCGGCAAGCGGGTCTGCCGGTGTGAAATGACGGAAGCAATGTCCGAATGGTTGACGCAAGGACAAGATTATCAACTACCGTGATGGTGTCCGCTCGTGCGAGAAGCCAGGCAGCTGCAGGAACGAATGTCGGTGCGCGACAGCAAGGAGTAGTCGGACGTTGCCGGCGCTCGAGGAACATCGTGAACCATAAATACTCAGCTAAAACGCTGGGATCAGCGCGTGCAGGCTGGCAGGAGATGGCTGGTCATACGCGACATGGCAGGGGTCCGGGGCGCTCGCAAGCCGTTTCGCCGAGATGTGGATCACAACGCCAGCACACTGCACCACCTCTCTCTCACAGGCTACGGAGCTCGAATCAGCCCGTGCGAGGCGGGCCAGCGGTAAGGGTTCGCGCCGAAGCGCCCAGGACCGACACGGAGAAGGTGCGGCGTCCAATCATCGCCTTCGTTTTTCGGGATCCAGCTTGACGCTGGGACAGGCCACCCGCTCTCAGATGATCATCCCCTCCCGCCCCGAGCTCTTCCACCATTCCTTCCTCCCCTCCCCCATCCCGCTCCCTCGTCCGCCTCCTCCTCCTCCTCCTCATCATCCTCTTCTTCCTCCTCCTCCTCCTCCTCCTCCTTCCTCCTCCCTCCTCCTCCTCCTCTCCTCCTCCCCTCCTCCTCCTCCTCCTCCTCCTCCTCCTCCTCCTCCTCCTCCTCTCCTCCTCCTCCTCCTCCTCCTCCTCCTCCTCCCCCTCCCCCTCCCAGACGAACTGGCCCTGCAGCGGCGTTGGAGGTCCGTGGCGTTACTGCGACGCTGCTGGCCCTCGCGACGATGGGCGCGAGAAGCGCCGCCCGAGACGGACGGGCCCGCCGCGCCGCCGAGGCCGCCGCGGCAGTCGTCCTGTGCCGGGCCCCATTGAGGCCGCGGGCGGGGGGGGGGTGCCGGGCGGGGGGGCCCCGGGGCGAGACCCGTGGCCCCCCGCGGCCCTCCCCGAGATGCGGAGCGCGGGGCCTCCGGTGCGGGCCCCCCGCTGCCCCCCGCGGCCCTCCCCGAGATGCGGAGCGCGGGGGCCTCCCGTGCGCAGAGGCGCCCGCGGGTGCCCGCAGAGGACCCCCCCCCTCCTCGGGAGTTGACCACCCTGGAACATATCCCCATCCCTGTGCTGGGCATCTCCTCATCACGATGCCAATCTTAGGGGTTCCCTTCTTTTTTGAGGGCGGATCCCTAAGATTGTCATCGCCTTTTGGCGTGTCAATCTTAGGGATAGGGATAGGGATAAGTTCGAGGCTGGTAAGGAGTGGAGGCCTGTGGAGCGGACGGCGGGCGGCCCCGCGCCCCGCGGTCGCGCCCGAGCAGGCGCGCCCGGCCCAGCTGCCTCGCGGCTGCTGGTGGCTCGCTCGCCCGCCCTGGCCCTTTTTTGGCAGCAGCGACCAGCACGACCGAAGCCGTTCGATGAGAGGGAGAGGCCGAACAACTCAAGTATAAAGGGAGGCGGATCGCTAAGGCCGCCCATGCCTACGCTGCCCCAGCACGGGGCCGGGGCGTGAGGATGACTACCCCACGGGGCCAAGATATCTTGCGATTGCGCAGGAGGGCAAGCTGTTTAGAGGCTCGGGGGTGGCACAAGGGGCCAACAAGGCGCGCCGTGCCCTGTGACCGTGCGTCAAACTTCCGCATCCATTACACATCAGGACAGGCGAGCGGTGCTTCAGAGTGCGTGCGCCGAACTAGGTGGGCGCTGGCCAGCACGGAGCTCAGTAGAGCCCCCATAAAGGGGGGAAAGGCCCCGCAAGCCCAACGGCCCTGGCAGGCCTACGGAAACATTTGGCACAGTGCACACATCGCCAGCGGGGGCCGTCCCATGTGAGACACTGCCTCTGCATGGTCGACGGAGAAGGAAGGCCCTGGGGACTTCCTCGAGCCCCCCGAAGAGCTCACGCGCTGTGGGCCAGAGGGCCAACATACGGGCGGAGGCCCAAACAGCAGCTTTGCACAAACCACGGGCCCGCTGGGTAACTTCCGAATCGTTCGGGTCAAGCTGGTCATGCTTGACGCCACGCTGTGCTGACCAGTCGGCCCATGCACTGCCTCGGAATAAATCTTGAGGGCCTCACTCTCAGCAGCGTCCTCTGAACCGTATGCTTTGACCTTGGTCACGGTGTCGGACAGGGATGGATCTGATGTACTTCCAGTGTTCGCCACAAACCGATCTGCCGTCCCAGGAGGCTATCTCACCAGCGCCTTTGATCAGGGCTGCGCAGTCAGCCATGATGTCAAAATGCTGCTCGGAGTTCTACTCCGCAGCGTTGAGTGCCATGAGGAACCCATGGTGTTTTCCTAATGAAGCCAGTCTGCTCGTAACGCCCGTATCCAGGAACGCCCCCGAAGATGCCCGAGATGAACTGGCCTCCTGGGCCGATCTGCGCTACGCCCGAGCCCGCGCGGGTCATGACGTCGCACTCAGGATGAAAGCAGATACGGTCCACGAAGAATCTGCTGCACCCCGAGAACTCGAATAGGGCACAGTTGTCAAACCCGTGGTCCGTGTACTGCGGGCATTCCTCTCTGCCCGGCACAGCCTCGGCGATGGGGCGCGCGCCACCCAGACCTTACCGTAGATAGAATGACTCGGGGCTGGCCTCGAGCGCAGCCTCGACCTCTCAGGTCTAGCATCTCAGCGCGCAGACCTGCCAAATGCAGGCAGCACCGAACTCGATGCCAAGCTGCGCCGCGCGGGCGGCAGTACTGGCGGAGAGCCCCAGTCCTGTAGCCCCAGGAATGTAGTCTAGCAGCTGTGGGCAGGCATGAAGCAAGACGAGGCGCGGACCAGCTACTCTGAGTTACCGGGCACCCTAGAGCTGTTGTAGATCTTAGCAACTCCCTTGGCCCAGACCCCCTAGTCGCGAATAGCCATCGCCTCCTCCCCTGGTCGCGACTAGCCCTCGCTTCCTCCGAAACGTGACCTTCCAAAAGCTGGTTCACCGAACGATCCAAACAGGCCTCCCGAAGGTCACTCTCAAAAAAGCCTGGCGATCTGGCTCGGCGACTGCTCGGTCAAGGGGTCCGTCCCTCAGCCGTAACATGCCAGTCGAATGATGAGCCCAGCCTGCTTCGGCAAGCCAGAGATAGGACACCCACAGAGGACGTGCGCGCCCAGCTGTGCACATGAGCACGGCCCCCTGACCCGCGAGACCCGCCGCGTGATACGAACACTCGCGCCATGCTAACTCCCGAAACTGGCGTGGATTCATGTACGTGCACGTCCTCCCTTCGCTCCTGGGAAGAAAAGGGGGCCACATGCGAACCCTACCCCTACCCCCCACGATTTCTGAGGGGGAGGGTGGGGTTCACTTCGTTCGGGAGCTCACGAGCGAAGTGAACCCCACCCTCCCCCTCAGATATCGTGGGGGGTAGGGGTAGGGTCCGCATGTGGCCCCCTAAAGAGAAGCACCGTGACCGCGCGACGTTGCCGCCCGACCCGATGGGCGATGGCCATGCAGCTCCTGCAGCACGGCCGGGGTGGCCCGACGGAGGCAGCCTGGGGACCAGGCCGTCGACGGTTCTCCACAGGGGCTCTGTGGCGTCCAGGACCGGGCTTGGATAAGGAACACCTACTTATTCCAGAGGGGCTCGGTCGCTCCTTTGGGTTGCAGGCGTTCCGCTGCCTTTTTTGGCGGCGAGCCCCCCTGGTGTTCCTGCAGATGTGGGACGCGCTGGTCCGTTACTTCGGACTTCGTAGACTTACTTGGAAAAAAGGGGCTTCGTTCCTTATGTTTCCATCCTCTTAGGTCAGGCCGAATCCTGTACCGGAGGCCGCGGAGGCTTGCCTCAGAGGGTCTCTGGCGGGGCTCCGGGTGGCTCCCCGCGCCGGACAAGCCCAAGGTCCTCGCACCCGTTGGCCTGCGACGAGCAAGGTCACGAGGATGGTTGCCCGAGACGTCCTGGCTGGACTAGGTGACGGGAGGATGCCGCACAAGAGCCCTTGGAGACCCTCATGGCCTTGATCTTGTGGAGCCTCCTGAGGGTAGCATTCAACCTGCGCGTGCGGGTCCTTCGGGAGCCTTTGGTCATCATTGGCCTTCGTCCTGCAGAAAGGTCAGTACCCAGCCACTTGACAGTAGGCTCAGAAGCTCCAGGCCACCGTCTGAGAACTTCCTGAGACTTGCAGAGTAACCCAGGGGAGTTGGCAGTAGTACATCACTTTCCCAGGGCAAAAATTAGTTGCTGTCTGTCCTGGAAGAGCGAACTAGGCCTGACGCACTCGTCCTGGGTCCCGGATATCACGTTCAAAGCCACGTCATCCGCGAAAATACCCATGTCGCAGTCCTGGCACTGAGGCAATACCTACTGAGCTCCTGTGATCATCAAGCATTTCACCTCATAGGTGGCTGTCGAACTGCGTGCCACCTGTCCTGTCGGAAAAAATAAAGTCAGATGCAGCGCCATCTCTGAGCAGACCTACTGGGCCAAAGGTACGTGTGCAAAGCCGCCCAGAGGGCGAAGGCATGGTAGCCCATCAGGGCCGCCTCCCGCTGCAGGACCTCGTGCTCGACATGCTCATGGCACTGTTTGAGGTCCCCCGACGGAGTGACAGCCGCCGAGACACGAACGTCAGCCGAACAAGCTGGAACCTGGATCCGCCAAACTCCGCCGGTGGTGTGTCCGTAAAAGGGCCGTGCAGAAACAGCGACCGCTGCCCGGGCTCCTCTCCCGGGCTGCCACGTGCCGGCTCAGGATCTTGCTGCACCGCCCCAAGGAAACTTTGAGATAAGCCGATCGGTAGCTGGCCCCCTGACGGTCCTCCTCCTCCTCCCCCTGCTCCTCCTGCTCCTCCTCCTGCTCCTCCTCCTCCTCCTTCCCCTCCTGCTGCTGCTGCTGCTGCTGCTGCTGCTGCTGCTGCTGCTGCTGCTGCTGCTGCTGCTGCTAACGGCTGTAAGAGGCGATGCCTGTCGCCGTGCACCTTCCCCTCCTCCTCCACCTCCCCTCAGTCCTGCACCCCCCTCCCCAAACCCCGTCCCTGTCCCCGTCATCGTCCTCATCCTCTCCTCCCGCTCTCGCTCGCGGCGGGCTGCGACCTCCTTGACCGCCCACCAGTTGAAGAAGTACCACATCTGCAGCAGGAAGAGCCCGGGGATCTCGCCGAGGCCCACGCGGCCCCAGCCGACCTTCATGTCGCCGCTCCCCCACTCCTCGGAAAGGGCGGGGGCACTGAGCCGGCGGACGCGGGCAAGAAGGGGGAGGAATGGGGCGGGGGGTCGGATGGACTCGGCGGAAAGGAACGTCGTGCTCCTCAGAGCCGTCTGGGGCCCACTTGGGCCACAAGTGTGCAGCGATCCGCTATGAGAGCAGCCTTGGCAGTATTTATACGACGCCCTGCCTGGCGGCGAAAGGGGGGGGAGGAAGGAGGAGGGTATATATATATATATATATATATAGGGAGGAGGCAGGGAAGAAGGGGAACACGGGAACAGAGGGAGAAGGGGGGGGGGGGGGGCGACACTGAGGGAGGGAGGCAAGGGAGAGGATAGCGAGACTGGAGGGTGTGGAGGGCGGGGCCAGGAAGGGGAGCGTTCCCTCCTCCTGCCCCGCCCCCTGCCTCCCTCTGGGGCTCAGTCGCTCACCACCTCCGTGCTCCTCCCCCCCTGTCATCGGCGGCGTCCAAAAGGGGAGCGTCCAAGAGGGGGGCTCGCAAATCCTACCTCGGGGAACGCGCGCGGCCCAGAGGGGGGGGGACACGGAGACGCGCCGGCATCGGGAGAGGGGGCCAAGAAACCCAGGGAACCAACGTGGCCCCCGCCATGAGATCCACAAACGCACACACGCGCGCACACGCACACACGCACACACTTTTTGATCCGCGGGTCGAGAGCGCACCTCTTCCGGTCGAAGCTAAGCGGGCCGCGCGAAGCTTGAATGAGGCAGAGAAGAGGAGGGAGGAAGCGGCGGAGCCTCAGAGCGAGGCCGAGAGGAGGCAAAGCCTCGGAACACACACACACACACACACACACACACACACCGTAGTCATCACCCTGCGTTTGGCCGGCCAGCCCCCCCCCCCCCCCCTCCGGCGCTGGAGCGCCCGCGAGGCCGCGCCCTGCCGCTGCCGCCGCGGCGCTGCCGCTCCGCGGGCAGCGCGGCGCGGCGCGGCGGGGCTCGGCCCGGCGCGCAGTGGGCAGCGCTGGGGCAGCCCTGCGCACTCGGCGCCCCGAGCTGACCCCCTGCGAGGCGGCGCGCTCCAGGAGAGCCGACGTGGTGATGCTCTCCGTGCGGGGCCCCCGGAAGCCTCGACACCCCTTTTCCCCAGGACCGGTGCTTCGTCGTCCCGAGCCGCTGCCCGACGGTCCCAGGGGCCCAGCGGGGGCCCCCATGGAGGATGCAAACGGCAGGAAACCTCCGCCCTGATGTTGTTCAATACGAGGGATCTCTGGGCCCCCGCACCTCGGGTCATGGGTCTGGGCAGCGAGCGAGGCCGCGAGGAGAAGAAGGATGAGGAAGAGGAGGAGAAGGGGGAGGAGGAGGAGGAGGAGGAGGAGGAAAAGGGAGGAGGGAGGAGGGAGGTGGAGGAGGAGGAGGGGGAGGAGGAGGAGGAGGAGGAGGAGGAGGAGGAGGAGGAGGGCCCTCCACGCCGCCCGCGCGGCCCCTGCCCCGCGGGCGCCCAGCCGCTCCACGACGCGCGGCGCCCCGCTACCGCTCTGGCTGGGCAGTGCGCGGCGGGCGGGCGGGACGCGGCCCGGCGCACCGCGCTGTGCGGAGCTGCCGCTGCTGCTGCTAGGTTCCATGCCCCCCTCCCTTTCCCTCCCTTTGTCCCTCCTTCCTTCCTTCCGTCCTTCCTTTCTTCCTTCCTTGTCCTCCTCCTCCTCCTCCTCCTCCTCCTCCTCCTCCTCCTCCTCCTCCTCCTCCTCCTCCTCCTCTTCCTTCCTCCTCCTCTCCCCCCTCCTTCCTCCTCTCCTTCCTCCTTCCTCCTCCTCCTCCTCCTCCTCCTCCTCCTCCTCCTCCTCCTTCTCCTTCCTCCTCCCTCTTCCTCCTTCCTCCTTATCCTCCTCCTCCTCCTCCTCCTTCTCCACCCTCCTCTTCCTCATCCTCCGCCTTCTCCTCGCCCTCCTTCTCCGCCTCCTCTGGACGGCTCCGCGCTGCTGCTGCTGCTGCTGCTGCTGCTGCTGCTGCAGCAAGTCTCCATATGCCCCTCCTCTTAATCCCTTCCTCGCGCAAAGGCGGCGGACGCAGATCTATCCGCTGAAGCCCGACCAGGACGCCCGCCGCGGTCGCGGCCGACGGAACGTGCGCACGCGTGCGCACATACGCGCGCCACAGCGCACGGCGAACGAGCGGAAATGAGGGGGCACACATACACACACACACACACACACACATTCACACACACACACACACACACACATTCACACACACACACACACATTCACACACACACACACACACACACACACACACACACACACACACACACACACACACACACGCGCGCGCGCGCGCGCGCGGACACCCAGAAAGGACGGGGAGGCGAGGTTGATATCCCGGACGACGGAGGGGGAGGGGAGGGGGGGGGCATGCCGCGCGCGCCCCTGACGCCCCTTGGGGGCATTCCCCCCTTCCTCATCTTCCTCCTCATCCTCATCCTCCTTCCCCGTCCTCTCCTTCCGCTTCCTCTTTCAGTGGCCGTCTTCGCGAGAGTCGGAGACAGGGTGCACCGACAGCAGCGCCGCCGTCGCGGGCGACTGCCTCGGAGTCCTCTCGTAGTGCCACGCGTCGTTTGCACTCGGGCATCGCGCCACTTCTCCGGAAGCTACACAAGACCATTCGTGATGCCGCTTGCCGCCCACCTCGCAGAGGCGCTAGCATAGGACGCAGAACGACTTGGAAGCAGGAGCGCAGCACAACGGGAGGGCGAGGGGTAGGAGCGCGCTTGAGCCAGTTCTGATGTGCTCCTTCCTCTCCCACCTCTCCAACTATCCACCACCGTGCCGTATGCACTGTGGGGCGTCCTCAAATCTCTGCGGGCTTTCTGCATTGATGGACTAGGTGGAAAAATTGGACGAGGACCCAAACCCTCAGACTCAGAACACAGCTGGCATCTCCCGGGCGCTCTCCGCGCTCCCGGGGATCCCCGCGCGACTTCCTCGGAGGCCCACGTAGCGTGGCTGGGATTCCACGCTTCCGCCGTGGCAGAACGATGCCCCCAGCGGCCCGTCCCGGCCCGCTCTCGGGCGCCTCTTGGGCCGCAGTGGAGTTCCTGGGGCGACGGCCGGCCCTTGGGGCCAAAGTCGTCCAAACGACTTAGGTGTTGTATGAGTTTAGCCTACGTTGTCGGCGACTCTGTCTCAAGAGACCGCCAGTGGGTCCACAAGAACAACCCAAGAGGCCCCCAGAGACCTCCAGTAGGCCCCTAAAAGAGACCCAGGAAGATCCCGAGAGGGACCAGCCCACGAGACCTCAAAGGGGTTCTACAAGGTCTCCTGTCCTCTCGCCCACGACTCACGCACGGTAACGGGATGGGCCGAATGCCTCTAGATCCCCCGCCCCCCGTGGTCTTGCCATAAAGGTGCACGGCGTGCTAAATGTCTGCAACGTCGTCGTCCTTGTCTAAAGAACTCCCCCTGGAACTTCAGCCCGCCGGCCACCCGGAAAGACATGGAAAATTCAACCATCATTGCCCAGATCGCCTCCAAGACGGCCAAGATGGCCCAAGACGCCTCCAAAATGCCTCCAAGACGGCCAGGATGACTCAAGATGGCCTCCAAGGCGCCCCGAGACGCCTGCAAGACGGCCAAGATGTCCCCAAGGCGGTCTTAGATGCCCCCAAGATGGCCCAAGAGGCCCCTACAACGCCCCAAGTGGGCTCCAAGAGGTCTTCCTGGAGGCCAAAATCCTTGTTCGTCCTGAGGTGCTTCAATGATTTTAGCGTTCCCGCATTTCCGGGCTTCCAACGGACCACGACGGGCCAGTGGGCCCCCAAAACGGGCCAGGAGGCCCCCAAGAGGCTTGCAAAACGGCCCAAAAGGGCCCCAACCCAGACCCCCGACGTCGTGAATTTTTCGCAACGTCGACCCCCAGAGGTCGCGCGACTCCTTCCCCGGGGCCAGCTTTTCATCCCGAATCTTTTTTGACGGCCCCAAGGCCCGGCAAGAGCCCCCGGAGGCCGACAATCACGAAAAACCTCCCGTCGCGATGTGTTCACGACGCGAGGGGGCCTGGGAAGACAGCCCGAAAAGCCCCCGAGACGCCCCCAAGACGGCCCCAGAGACTTCCAAGACGGCCCTACCGCGCCGAGAGAAGGACCTACGACTGCACTAGGAAGGGTCCAGCACGGCCTCCGAAGGCAAAGGAGGCCCCCAAGAGGCTCCAAAGAGGCCCCCAAGATTTTGCCGCTGCGCTGCTCTGCCACGATTCTTCGCAATCCTCCTGGTGGCAAGCCAGGCTGTCGTCGAGTCCGACGCTTGAGACACGGCCAGCGCAGGAGACGTCCGCGCACGCTGGGCTGCCAGCATTCAGCGCAAGCCACACGACGGGGCCATGCCCCCGTGGCCTAGACCAAGGGACTGGGCACTCGTCGGGCGTCAATCAAATAGCCGAACCACGTTGACAGCATCCACGTCGAGCCAAATATCGTCGCTCTTCGGGTGCCGACCAGCAGTGGTACGGTTCCACCAATGTTGTGACGACCTAGGGCAGCGCGGTTTGACTTTGCACTTCAGGCTCAAATACCGCAAATATCCCCCTTGTCGAGAAAGCCTTGCAATTCAGACAGACGCAAGGAGCACTGCCGTCTGATCAAGAAAGACCGACGACGTTGTGGCCAAGCTCTATGAGCGTCGTGTCATAAAGATTGTGGGTCGTGGTGCAGATACTGTTGGGGGTCAACAAGACCTAGCGACCCTCAGATACTGCTTGCACTGCCAGAATTCGTTCCTCCACACCCAGGAATGGCGGACCTTGGGAACGGGCACGACAGGCCCCCGCTGCTCACGCATGGCCTGCGAGAGGTCACGCGCTGGCCACAGCTGGAGCAATCTGGCAGCGAGCGCACAAACTTTCCTGGCGATCGAGAGGGCTCGATCGAACAACTCGGTCTGATCGGGGCTCGGCCTCCCGCGAGCTAGCGCCCCGAGCTTGGCATGATGATCGGCGAGGTCGCTGCCTGCCTTGCAGAACCGCGAGTGGTCGTCCACCGCAGCCTGCTCCTCGGTCACGTGACCCTTTCACATTAAAAGTCTGTCCCATCTTGGAGTCAGCCGTCCAAACAAACGTGCCAGCATGCACGCGCCTGAAAGACCACTGCTCGAGCCTGGGGAGAGCCCGAAGCTGGGCCACATTCTGGCAATCGCTGAAACCAATGGACTGCTCGAGAGCGTTCTGGCAGGCGGCCGCGCACGCTGCAAACTCGCCTGCCCGAGCTGTCTGCGGGCTGGGGAGAGCGAGGGGAGCGCGCGCATGGCCCGACTCCTGCTCAGATTCGGACGCCGAAACACACGCCCACCCCGTGCGCGACAACTCTCTGATGGCGGAGCGGATGCACGAACCACCCATGGATATATTGCCCAGAACAAGATAATCATCTCGCACAGGGTCGCAAGCACAATGCTCTGTGGGCCCGGCACTGGTAGGAGGAAGGAAGAAGTCACCAGGATGAGACACAACCCCAAGAGTGCACAGCAAATGATCATGCTTGGATAAGGAGGCCCAGGCTGGAGGGAGGTGGGAGACATCACCCCCGAGCACATCTTTCCGAAACTCAATGCAGGACTCGCGCCGGCACTTCCAGAGCCCGCGGAAAATGGCACCCTGCTCCGCGCCGCGCAGGGGGGCAGAGCAAGTCGGGCAAGATGTGCCCGTGCTAGGCCGCCCGAACGTTGGCCCAAGGGGCCTCACAAACAAGCCCACGGATGCAACCTTTTTCCCGCGGCGTGAACTTGGAAGACGCCATGGCGGCGAGCGGGATGTCCAAGCCAGCGCGCCGATCGAGGCCAAGGCTGTCTCCGCAGACTCGCTCGTGGGACCGCATAACCGCATAAAGGAGGAGACGTTCCCAGGGGGCTGGTGCAACCAAAGTCAATTGAATCTCAAACCCCAGAGTCATCAACGAGGGTAGTGAGGGACGTCATCTTCCACCCAAGACGCTCCACCGAGTGCCGAAGAGCCCCCGCAGGGCCCCCAACCTGCCTCCACGACGGGATGGGGCCCGAGAACACGGTGTCCCAGGACCTCCGCGGGTCGGCCAGGCTGAGGCCGAACTCGAAGGAAGCCGTCAAGCTGGCCCAGATCTCTTTAGATCAGCGCACAATCGGAACCACGGCGGGGTCGCCAGCGGACAGCTAAGCTGCAGTCAACGAACGGCCTCCAGCAGAGAGGCCGAGGAAACGTCCGAGAGACCGCCGCAAACCGGCGAGCTCAAGATCCGAGGCGCATTGCACCTCGCACCCGGAGGTCCCGCTGGCCAGCGGGCCACTGGCAAAGATGCGTCTGGCGTGGCGGCCAAGGGCATCACGGTGAAGACCTAATGTGTGAAGTTTTTGTTTTTCTTGACCTTGCTGCCAAACCTGAATCTCCCCGCCCCTCCTAGCCTCCCTCCTTGGTTTGCCCACCGCATCGTCATTGCCCGGGTTGGTGGCGGCAGCGCAAGGAGCCCCGCCGACGGCGCCAAGGCCTCGGCGGATCTCCTCAGCAACGAGGGGACAAGAGGCGACGACGGCCGCATTCTTAACAGAGATAGCACAGCCTAGATCGGACTCGATGGCAACCTGGAAGTTGAACGCGCCTTCGAGAAGGTCCTGAACGACAGCCCTGGGGCGTCCAGAACACGACAAAGTGTAGTCATCAATATGCACACGCCAAGAGACCGATCTATGACTGCCAATGCCGTTTAAGGCCGCAAGCGACAAGACGCGAACGAACGTGGTCGCGAATCCGCAACCGACAACCAAGCCGCGCAAGGCAAACTGCGGGCCCTCGACGCGCCCGTTCATGGCCATATATCTGAACGAGCGGTAGACCGAGTCGCAGACGCGCGCGAACTGCATCGGGAACGAGTGCTGGCGGCAGCGGGCGAGGAGGAGGCCGAGGTCCACGGACTCGTAGAATTTGAAGATCCCAGAGCGCCGAACCAGAGTAGGCCCGGGAAGCAACCGCGACCTCGCTCCGAACCCCCTGCCCCCGCACCGCACAGACGCCAGAGGCAGAGGCGCCAGCGCAAAAAAATGCTCGCGGGCGCGGGCGGACCCCCATTGCAAAGCGAAGCGGCGCCGCGCTCTCGCCCAGAAGCGATACACTGCAACGAACAATCCCATCGGGCGGCGCCCCCCCGCCGGGCGTAGCAAGCAAGATCAGCAGAACAACCTTCACCTGGCCAGGCAGCCAGCCAAATCGTTCTAGATCGAGATCACGATCGGCAGAACATCCAGGGCTCGGTCGGACAAGTGCCGAAACGATCGAGCGTGGAAGCCGCCCGCAGACGGGGCCACGCGGGCCGGGAACGGGCGGGCCGCTCGGCGGAGGTCGCCCACCGAGAGCTCGGGCAGAGGCTCAAGGGGGCTCAAGGCTATCGCCGATTTGACGAGGCTCAGGGAAGGGTTGCGCGCGCCAAAACAACGCAAATTTCTCGAGCTCAGACGATAAGAAGACCCCAGAGCCCGAAACCACCTCACCTTTGGCAGAGAGGGTCGTAGAAGGGGGTCCGCCCAGCGGCCCCTCGGACAACCCCGCGAGCATGGCGGGCCCCATGCTCGACGTCATGACGAGCCCGCTCCAGCCAGCTCTCGCGGTCCTCCTGGCGGGCCTTGTTCTCGGCCGCATTGAGGGCCTGGGAGACCAAATCGAGCGCGCACTGGGGCCCCCCCCCTCAACCTCATACCTATCGGGGGGGCTGTGGGAGGGGAATCAGGTCGTCGCCGCCCCGAGAGCCGAGCCTCGGAGGAGGGCGGAACAGTTCGCCCGCTGTCTCCAACAGGTGCCGCTGCCTACGCCCCTCCGAGCTGGGTGAACAAATTGGCGCGCGAGCTATCGCCGGCCCGCGCGCCGATCCAAAGTGGATTTTTGTTGTTCGATACCGCTGCAGGCAAGACGGAAGGGGGGGCGGCGCCGCCTGCGCCGCTCGGCACTGGGGGCCGAGCGCGCGCAGCTGGAGCCAGAGGCGGTAGCGCGAGCACAGCCACCACAACCTGGTAGCGCCCCTTTTACGCGCGGGAATTCCCGGATATCGAGCGGCAGCGGCGAGACGCGTCGACCACGTTGACCCAGTGGAGCTGCGCCCGGCGTCGAGGGTAGGTGCGAAATCCTCGTCGACCGTGGTTCATTGTCAAGGAATGATAAACCTAGGTTCGTTATCTTCAGATGATACCCTGTGGCTTATTGTCCTGCGGATGGATCAAGCTGAGCCCCCCCCCCGGCGAAATCATTATCTTTCCGGAATAATCAACCGAAGATTATTATTCCAACATTATGGGCCACGGTTTATTTCAATCCGGCCATTACTCTCCACGACCCCCCCCCCCCCCCCCGGCTGAATCATTATCATTCCAGAATAATTAACCCGGGGCCAACATTCCGGAAACATTATGAAACCAGGTTTATTATCTCCTGCAGATAATGAACCTGGATCAATATTCCAACATGAAAAAACCCGGCGCGGCACCCGGGCGTTGGGGGGGAAATGAACAAATTATTATCATTCCGGAATTACAAACAACCGGGTACATTATTCCCGGGACATGGTGAAGCGCGGCCATTATTTAAACCAGGGTTTATAATGTTCCGGGGGGGGGGGGAACATTATGAACCCCAATCAATATTTCTGGAACATTTAAACCCAGGTTCATGATGTTCCGGAGGAGACATTATGAACCCTGGTCAACAATCCCGGAGCATTAAAAACCCAGGTTAATATCGATTTGGGGCCCATCCTGCCGGCGTCCTCTGGCGCCGCGGACTGAATCTGAAGAACACCCTCGAGCTCCTTTTCGGCCGCAGTGCCCCACTCCCGATACAACATTCAAATTTAACTGAGTCCGGTCCGTTTCGCCCCTCCCAGCCGCAGCAAGGGTTCGAGAGGCCATACACGAGACCCCAATCCCTGGACGGCCGGGGCGAGGATGGCGGACCTCGGGAAAGGGAGGGGGGGGCCCTGACTGCGAGGCCGCGGAGAGGGGCTGACTGAGGGCGGAGCTTGATGGGCGCAGGATCGCGGGCAGCCGCTAGGTAGCCGCCAGGTAGCGCTCTCGATAGCAGCCCGCGCCTCAACCAACATGCAATCATACATCTTGATGCCCGCCGTCGACCTGCGCGCCCCCGCAACTCCAGAGGGGAAGCGCACTTCGGCACCGAGCCTGGGAGGAACAGGGTCGATGGCTCCATGTTGAAATCGCCACCGATGACGCACGGCGCAGACAAGCTCTTGGCCCGCGCCGCGACGCAGGCCAGAATGTCTCTGTCGGTTCCGTCGGGGCCGACGCAATCCTGAAAATGGGCACTCACTGCAAAGAAGCTGGCCTGGCCAGGCAGATGGACCAGGACCCCAGTAGCCCGATGACTTTGCAAACGGGGCCCAAAATCGGGCCAGCGCAAACCAAGGAAGGACCGACCGAGTAGGGGCCCGGACGCCCGAGGACGCCCCCCCCCCCCCCCTCCCAGGCCCCAAAACTCCAAGCTCAAAATGCACCTTCCACCGATTTCGAATACACCAAACCTGCGTCTTACGCAAGTCCTCAGGGCAACACCTAGCTCGATGAGCTCGCGCTGCTGACGCAGCACAACGCGCGCCATGGTCAGGCCCAAGACCTTCTTAAGAGAGCACCATGAGGTACAATTTGCTGTGACGAACTCCAGACCACCACAATCCCAGGAAGAGCTATCTTGCGACCGACGACGTCCAGACGTATCTGAAGCATCCAAAACTGAGCAAGAAGGTGGAATCATGGGGTAGGATGGGGTCCGCATCTCTGCTACCCAGGCGACATGGACTGCGGGGCTGCAGGCGCCTTGGTGGGGGTGGGGTCCTGCTCCGCGCTGCACTGACTGCTATGGCAGGCGGCGGCGCATGATTAGGCTGCTATCCAGAAGCTGCAGTTGGGGCTCCACCGCCAGCCGACGAGGCAGAAGCGGCCTCGGAAGTGTCGGCGGCAGCCCCCGACGACTCTCCACCACCGTTGGCCGCAGCCGCTCCTGCGGCCGCGGGCGCAGCAGCTCCTCGGGCAGCTTCTTCGTCAGTCTTGCGCTTATTGGCCACGAGGCGATCCTGCGTGGCCTTGTGGACTGCCTTGTGCTCCTCAGCGCGCTGCTTGATGCCGCCGAAGAGCTTAGCGCAGCACTCCTTGATCTGGTCAGCCATCTCATTCTTTCGTCGCATAGCCTCCTCTAAGTCCTGTGGCGAGACCCCGAAACAATCTTCCAAGCCGAACAACCGTCCTTCATCCTCTTGCAATCCAGCAAGGCGATGTTCCAGGATGTCCGAGAGGCTGATGGTGGGCAGCGGGGGCTCGGGAGCCACGGGCGCGGTGGCAGTGAGGCGGAGCTCCGAGATGGCAGCCTCGCGCTCTGCGTCGTACTTGTCGAGCTCAGCCAGCGTCGACTCCAGCTGGCCACGGAGGTTGTCCAGCTTCTGCTCCAGCGAGTGGGCCACCTTGAGATCCCTGTCAAGCTTCTTCTGTAGACTGGCAGTCTCCTTGTGAGCGATGTCACCACGCTCTTGAGGGGGGACAGACGCGGCCTCGAGCTTCTCGAGCTCACGCTGCGCCTGCTGCAGCATACCCTGGTTGCCAGTCTTCTCGCACAGCTGCACGAACTGTTCGAAGTCGGCCTTGCTGGGCGGGGCGACAGTCTGGTTCGCAGAGGACGAGGTGGTGGCTTGGACCGCAGCGACACCAGCGGCTTCGCGACAGAGAGCGGCTGGATCAACACGAGACTTCTCTCCTGCGGGCTGGACGTCCACAGGAGCGTTTCACCACTTCTTGCAGTATTTGAAGTAGCTAAAATACGCCTCGTTCCGCTTGCACCCATAATCGCGGCAAGTCCAGCGAGGGCCACGAGCATTGGCGACACTGCCGCCGCGGGACTTGGGCGTGCCGACCATCGCGCGCGATCCGCCTTGGGATAGAGTGACCGCGCCAGAATGGCCCGCCGTCGCCCAGCCGTTTTGAACTGCCGGCGACAGCAAGCTGAAGATGATCCAGCCAAAACGACTACAGAGGCCCCCAAGAGGTCGCCAAAAGGCTCCAGGAGACCCCAAAGGCCCCAGGAGGCCCCCAAAGACGCCGCTTGGAGCCCCCCAAAGGCTCCCAAAAAGTCCACCAAAACCACAAGAGGGCCCCAACACTTAAACAACAGTCATCTTCCTCCCCTGAAATTATCCGGAAGGTTCCCCGCCCCTTCCGCGTGCTGTTGTTGTTTTCGCACCGGACTTCCAGTATTGGTTTGGCTCACGCTTTGCACTGCAATCCGAATATCTTTGCTGTTTCAGCATGGCCTTCCCGCTATACTCAGCGTGGGCCTCATTTTCGGATCGGCGCTTTGCTCCCGTTGTTCAGCATGGCGCTCTCGCCCAATCCCGGGCCACTTTTCTGGATCCGGGTCGTGCTTCATTGTGGTCCCCCCCCATTTCCCCTCCTCCGCCTTCCCCTGATCCTGTTGTTCCTCCCGCCCCCTCCGCTCCAGTTCATGCTGCTGCTGTTCGTTTCGCCCCAGCGCGGGCCACTTTTCTCAATCCGAATACTCCGTCATCGTTGTCGCCAACCTCGTTTCCCCTCCTCCGCCTTCCCTTGGTCCTCCTTTTCCTCTCGACCCTTCCGATTTAGTTCATGTTGTTGCTGGTCGTCTTCATCCTTTTTCCATCCGCTGGTCCTTTTGCTGACCCGCCACCTCCTCCTCCTCCTCCTCCTCCTCCTCCTCCTCCTCCTCCTGTGAGCCGTTCTGGCCCAGAGATTTCTGGGCTTGCGAGAGCAGTCTTCAGAGCGGCAGTCGCTCTCGCGAGTCATTGTGGCTTGTTTCCTTTCAGTTCGAGGGATCTCAACCCTCACGCTTTCAGTGAGCTCCTGTGGGAGCAATCTTGCGTCTCAGGCGGAGGCAGCCCTCCCATGGGACGCGATGTCGACGACGTGCTCGCGGGTCCGCGCTTCCCCACCTGGGGATGCCCTGCCTGCGGGCGCAACCAGAACTGGGCGTCCCGCATCCGCTGCGCCTGCGGCAAGCCAGCGCCCCAGGCGATCACGCAGCGTGCCAAGTCGGCGGCGGCCAAGGCCAGAGCGCAGGGGCCTGTGCCTGCCCCTCGCGATGGTGGCGCTCGTCCTCGCGGCGCATGGGCTGGTGGACCTC
Source organism: Prorocentrum cordatum (assembly GCA_963575745.1). Classification (NCBI taxonomy): domain Eukaryota; class Dinophyceae; order Prorocentrales; family Prorocentraceae; genus Prorocentrum; species Prorocentrum cordatum. Next base: position 409,343 of record CAUYUJ010013714.1, on the reverse strand, counting down.
CTTCGTCCCCGTCGAAGTTGGAGAAGCAGCTGGAGGCCCTCACCAAGCAGGTGGCCGCCCTCACATCCAATGGAGGGGGAGGCCAACGCGGTGCGGGAGGCGATGCGGGCGGCCGCAAGCCCCCTGCGGCTGCCGGCGCTGGCGACGACGACGCCGCTGACGGCGACGCCGAGCTCACAGCCATCCGCGCCAAGGCCGACGCCCTGGAGGAGGCCCTCGGCGCAATCAAGAAGTGCTCGGCCCTCGGCGACTCAGCGGTGCAGTCGCAGATGGAGTCTGAGCTGCTGGCTGTGCGCAAGTCGATCATGGAGCGCAAGCCTGCCGTCACCAGGCGCAACACCCTCGGCCACAAGTTGGCGCGCTCCCAGCAGAAGTTGTCCAAGCTGCAGGCGGAGATGGCCGAGCAGGAGAAGGCTGTCAAGGAGGCTCAGGAGCTCCTTCAACAGCAGCGTGAGAAGATCAGGGCCACACAGGTCGAGATCTCGGCGTACCAGGTGGAGCTGCGCAGCATGGTGCAGGAGGTGGCGCCGTCGCAGGACCCGACCACGGAGCCCAAGTTCGAGCTCCACCCCGATGTCCTCGCTTCCGCCCCCGACGAGGTGCAGCAGATGGTCGCCTCGCCGTGTTTCGTCAAGTTCCAGGAGCTGCTGCGGGCGCAGCACAATGCCAAGCAGGAGGCCTCGGGGCCTACACCTGCTACTCCCACTGCCCCACCTCCCCCCGCCACTGAGGGAGGAGGGGCTTCCCACCAAAGCATACCCGTCCCTGAAGATATGGACTTGGAGGATTTGGAAGGGGAAAAGATTCAACTACTTCTTTCGGCTGCACGGAAAGAGGAGGAGGATCACGCCGAAGTTTTCGCCAATCTCCTTCGAGAGATGGGGGTCAAAGCTAAGAAGCAAAAGTGTGGGTGACACTATGTTGGGCTTAGCAGTACCTTTGCTCTCAGGGGTTCCACTATCCACCGCAGGTGTTCCAGTTCCCCCGCTGAAGGGGGCGCCCGATAGGTCACCGACAGATAGTGACGTTCGCAAGTATTTTTTGGAGTCGTTCAACGGCTCATGCTGGCGCACTCTGCGCCGACGTTTGGCCGAGACGGACGCCGTCGTGCTGTGTGCCCAAGAGGTTGGCATCAGCGAAGAGTTCGTTGGTCAGGCCACATCCGCAGCCCGCTCGCTGGGCTGGCACTCTCTCATCCTTCCTGCTCGTACCAATGCTGAGTCTGGGAAGTTATCTTCGGGAGTAGCAGTCTTCGCACGACTTGCAGTGGGACTTCGATGGCCCGCTGAAGGCAACGGGTGCATATGTGCCCACAGAGTCGTCAAGGTCTTGATTGAGTTCCCTGGGTGGCCTGTTTTGTCGCTTTATTCGGTATATATGCGGTCCGCTGAGGGCCTTAGCGAGGCCAACCTGGGGATGCTGAAGTCGATAGGTCAGTCGATCACCGACCCGACGCACACGATCTTGGGAGGCGATTGGAATATGAGTCCTGAGGTCCTGGAAGCATCTGGATTCCCTCGGAAGCTAGGTATGCTCATCCTGTCACCGCGGGCGTTCACATGTCGCTCTCCGACTTCGAACAGTGTGATTGATTATTTTGTGATGGGTCCTGGGATCGCCCATCTGGTTGCCCTGGTATCGGCAGACACCTCCTGGGAAGTAAAACCTCACCGTCCTGTTCGCGTCGAGTTCCGAGGAGACTCACTTCGTTTAAAGCAGCTTGTATACCGCACTCACCAACGTTTGCCAGTCGATCCGCCTTTCGGACCGTCTCCGGCACCCGTCGAGTGGAGCGGTGCCATGATGCACGCGGCGCACGCGATCGCCACCAGTATGCATGCTGCTGCGACAGAGGCCTGGGCAGTGCTGTCGAATGCCTGGGGTCACTTTGTCGACTGTGCTGAGGTGGAGCTGCACAGAGTTTTAGGCACGGAGGCTAAAGAATTAGGAGAGAGGAGCAGAACGATCAAGGCCTCTTGGGTTTCAGTTTTCTACCGCCCGAAGAACCCAGATGATACACTCCAGGTTATTTCAGGTTGGAAATGGGTTTTTCAGACTTTCACAGAGCTGTTTAACTCGGTCGCCGCCGAGGATTGCGACCTGTATGCTTGCCAGCACCTCCAGGTTGTGTTGCAACACTCCTGCCCAGGCGAAGGTTTGAATCCAAGGCTGGACGCCACCTTGCGCGCCATGCGTGAGATAGCGATAGCATGGAGCGCAGACCGACCCTCGGAGCAGTCGTGGCGCGATCGAGCCAGCCAGTTTTTGGAAGATATCCAGGCTGACTATGATGAGGCCATCAACAATGGCGAGAAGTCTTCACGCGATTCTTGGGACGCCTGGCAGGATAAGTCGCTAGCGGGCTCTGCGAGACTCATGCATAGGCTCACGAAGGTCCAGAGGAAGTGGCAGCCCACTATCGTCGAGCGCTCCCCAGGGATCTTCACATCGGACCCCCAGAGCCTCCTGGCCTCCGAGACCATCAAGCTAGGCGAGTTCTGGAATGCTAGCATGTCTCCGCCGTCGGCCTGGATACCGAATCGAGATTGTTTCCCACGCGCGAGCCCGTCGGAGATACGAGCAGCCTCGCGCTCTTTTAGCCGCTACACTTCGCAGTCGCTCGACGGCTACCACCCCAGGCACTTCGCATGCTTGAGCGACCTAGGGCTGGAGGTCCTGGCGATGCTCTATGAGGCGATCGAGCGCCTTGGTCTGTTCCCAGCGCAGCTGTTGTGGATGCTGATGCCTCTCTTGGAGAAGCCTAAGGGAGGACTACGCCCCATTCTCCTCTTGGGATCCCCAGTCCGCGTCTGGGAACGTTTGCGCCGATGTCAGTGTGATGAATTCCTGGAGCGGGCCCATCGGCCCTACTGGTCTTCCGGGTCTGGACAAAACTCGGAGGCGGCCATCTGGAACCAGAGTGTCTTATCGGAACAGGCTTCTTCGAGTGGCAAGGTAACGGCAGGTTTTATCTGGGATGGAATGAAGTACTATGAATCCTTGATCTTGGTCTGGCTCCGAGACAGGGCCATTTTCTGGAGGATCCCCATGGTGCTCATCAAGACCCTATACAACCTTTGGAGATCCCCGAGGATCCTGAGGCTGGGGGCTAATCATTCACCCCTGGTCCTCTTTGCAGAGTCTGGGCTTCCTGCTGGGGATATTTTCAACGATGTGTTTGTCAAGGCTTACGCGATGTTTGAGTTTGACATGTGGTCCCAGCGGCACCGTGAGGTCTCCCTTGGGTCCTACGTCGACGATGACACTGTGGCGGCGTACGGCGATGAAGATGCGATTGTAGCCAACTTAGTTCGAGCAGGGATTGACCTCAAGGATGTCTTTGATCACAGGCTGAACGTCCGCTTGGCTGAGGACAAGGCCGTCACTTTCGCCTCGTCTCAGCGACTTGCATACCGTCTGTGCCGTCGCCCCCGTGCTGTCTGTCCATCGGCTGCGACCAGCGCGGCCGTCTCGCTGGGCGCGGACTTGGCACCAGGCCAACGGCGAACCTGCAAAGGAGGCATGAATAAGAGGAAGGAGCGTTTCAGGATGATGAGGAAGAGACATAAACTGATCTCGCACTATCGTCGTAAACTTCCTCGGGATAAATCCAGAATGCAGAAGATTTATACTGCTGGAGTGCGTCCTGCTGCTGGCTATGGCGCCATGGTTCTAGGCATGTCGGACACTGAGCTTCAGTCTCTACAGCGAGTCTTGCTAGCAGGCAAAAACCCAGCTCATCGGGGGGCCTCCCTGACGGCCAAGTTGGTCCTGCACGGGTACCCTGCCTGGAAACAATCGGTGGCCCCTGCCCATCAGTGGGCGACCAGCCTCTGGAGGTCGATAACCACCCCATCTACTTCTCCATTCTCGTTTCGGCAGCACATACAGATATGGAGGGATGTTGTTCAGTCTCAGGAGCTCGACCTGGAATCCACGGGATGGCGGAAATCGAAGGGCCCCATTCACAGGATGCTCTTATGTTTGCACAGGATCGGCTGGAAGGCGGTGGACTTCTCAGTTTGGCACGATGAGCGGGGATATGTCATTGACCTCCTGTACACCTCGCCCGCTCTCCTCAATAAGTTGCTTGAGGAGGGCGTCCAGCGGATGCACGTGCGTAGGATGGCCCAGGCCACTCCGATGTTCCCTTCCTCCCGCGTCTCACCCGATCCCCTGAGACGAATGCTACGCTCAAAGAAGCTCGACGGTCGGCAGAAATACTGGCTTTCTGCGTGTTTCTCTGGGGCCTGCTGGACTGCGGATCGGCTCAAATCCTCGGGGTACGTTTCGGACGGTTTGTGTCCCCTTTGTGGGGGGCCTGATTCCCTAGTCCACAGGCAGTTTCTGTGTTCGGACCCGACCGTCGAAGCAGCACGCCGTGAGCATCTCTCAGACGAAGAGATGCTAGCGGCTTGTAACTGCCCGCCTGAAAAACTGCTGTTTTGGTCTCGGCTTATGGTGGCTCAGCCTGAGGCACCTCACCCTTGCCTCGACCTCGACCCCCTTCTCCAAGGGCCGTCAGGTGAGCCACTATCGGTCGAAGAGTTTTGTGAACGAACCGTCAACACCCGCATTGTTGTCGATGGTTCGGCTACTCAGCTTGCCTTTCGCGAGCTGAATCGTGCCACGTATGCTGCTGTCTTCTTCGATCCGTCGAGCGAGACCCCGTATGAGGTTCGCGCTCGACTTCTGGGAACGGTGTGGCCTGGCCTTCCTCAGACGGCCCAGTCGGGAGAACACCTCGGGGCTGCCACGCTCTCTTGCGTGGCCACAGGCCTTAGTGAGGCCCACTCGGACTGTCTTGGAGTTGTCAACCTAGCCAATGCGCGTCAGTCCGTACAGCTGGACCCTGGCCAGGTTTTCGCTGGCCTCAGACGGCGCGCTCTCCAGGAGCCAGGCCAGCGAAGCATCGCCTCTTTTGCTCACACGCCTGCGCACAGGTCGGACGAAGTGATAGCCGCGCTTCCCGCCCAGGAACGCAAAATAGCTCTTGGGAACCAGGACGCGGACCGACTGGCGAAGTATGCTTTGTCTCTCCACCCCTCTTTGTCCGATGAGGAGCTTGAGCAATTAGATAAGGACGTGGCTCTACTGCGAAAGCTAGTTGCCATGTTCGGTGCTGTTTTGTCGCTTTTTCCCAAGTTACAGTTTATTCGGGACCCCACGGCTCCTCGGGTGAAAGCTCGGGCCCTCCGTGCCATTGAGTGGCATGACTGGCGTGTGCTGGACCCAGGGGACGATGAAACTCCCTCGCTCGCCAGGTGCTCGAAATGTTTTAAGACGGCGATTGGAGACAGCAGACCCATGGAAGGCTGCAAGGGCCTGCCCACTGCTCTCCGCAGATTGCAAGGCGCCGAGAGCGAGCGGGGCCACCTCCTGTGCACGACTTTCATGCAGGATGACGAGTGTGCGCCTACTGTTTTCTGTTTCCGCTGTGGTGCCTTCACCAGCAAGCGGTGTTACCTCCTCGGCGGGATGTGCGGACCTCCTGGCCCCAGCGGGCGAGGTGCCCTGTCCCGCATCCGTCGAGGTTTCCCGCCCCATTACAGAAATCGGGGCACGGTCTCTGCAAGCGAGGGCACCACATGTCGTGCGTCGGCCAGGTATGTCCTGCTCAAAGCAGCTGAGCCTGGACCGTCCTCCTCCTCCTCCTCTCGCTCGGGCCTGATTTCGACACCTGGAATGTCGGCCCTGGCGGAGAGGATTCGGCAGAGAGAGGAGGCATCTCGTGCAGCAGGTTTGGCCTGAGGCCGTGGTTTTGATGTTCTGCCCATGGGCCCTCGAGGAAAATCCTCCTCCTCCTGTGCACCCAGTTCCCTTTTCCCGATTGAGCATATATCACGAAGTGGCATTTCTGTGGGAGTCGCAGGTCTGCAACGACACGCGTCTGTGAATAGAGAAACATCAGCTCGATGGGAAGGAATGGCAGGGAGGGATAGCATGTCAGATGAAGCTTAAACGTACCTAACTGTTCCCGGTGTTCCCCGGTGTTCCCACTACGGGTTCCACAACGGCTGGGGGAACACATGGTCCAAGACCTTGGCCTGACTTCTACACAACGTTTGGCCGCATGGGCGCTTCCAAAAGGCAGGGTGCGGCAGTGATTCTCCGTAGGCGTCTTCGACCGCTGTCTCCTTGCTCAGACACCCATCGAGGACTCACATCTTATACGGACGGCTGACCGTCCACGCTTCGAGTATGGCGCAACTGTGGACCGCACTTGGTCGCTCACGTTCCCAGGGCTGCCATGGAACGCCGGACGCAGCAACTTCCCCCGCGGCTGCCGCGCACGGCCTCGCAGCGCTCGAACCCCACCCAACAAGTTCGTGAGAAGGCTGCGTGGCGCGATGTTGCTCCCATCGTACATAAGGACAAAATCCAAAAGTAATTCCGATCACCCAGGATGAAAGTATAGAAAAAGTGTCGAACGAGTACCGCCTCCCAGGGCAACACAAGTCAAAGCCAGCAAGTTTCAGTACTTTCTTGGTGCTCGAAATTCTCTCTGGAGGATCATAAGCGCAACGGGAGAAAAGCTTTCTCCCTCCCCGACCCCTGGCTCCATCAAGAGACGCTCGGCGAAGGCCGCTGCTGCGTCGCACGAGCCTGCTGGCTTCGGCAGCCCGGTCGGCGGAAGCATGGTGACACCACAGTCGATGTCCGTCCATTTGCCCGCGGCGCCCTCGCCCACCACCTTCCCGTCGGGAGCGCGGCGGCGGAAAGGCGAGGGGACGGAGGCTGAACCGCGGAGCAGGGGAGGGCGGCGGGTGGAGGCAGGGGAAGGAGCACATGGGGCACGGGGCACGCGGGTGGGCAGAGGCAGGGTGGACGGTGGACCGGGGGGGCGGGGAAGGCAAGTCCCATATGGAGTGAAGCCTGAGCGCCGCTTCCAATCCCCCCCCGTGCGCTCCAGGAGAGCTTGGCGCATCGAGATAGACCGGATAGAGAGGCCAAGAGCATGAGGGAAAGGGAAACCGAGAGAGAGAGAGAGGGAGACGGAGAAACAACAACATGCACAGACATAGAGAGAACATGCACACAATTAGAGAGAACATACATAGAGGAGAGAAAGAAGAGAGAGTGAGTTATAGAGAGAGAGGGAAAACAGAAAAACGGAACTGACCGAAGGCATACACATAAACCAGAACGACGCTTTCGCGAGAGAGGTGACAGAAAACAACACGTCATATTCACGCTATATGTACATGCGCACATGTGGGTATAAGGGCTCGGGGGTGAAAGGGGCCTCCCTGCAAAATGGCAAACAATAAAACTTGAAGATGATGGCTGGCTTTTTCCTGGCGGCCTCACACCTCGCGGGCGTCTTACTATGCGTCAAGCTATTGGCGCGACAGCGTCTGAGCAAAAGACCCCTAGCAAGGTCACTGCGGCTCTGGCACGCACGGGCGGGGGAAGGAGCGGAAAGGGGACGCAGAAGACGTGGCCGTTGTCGACCGTCTGGGTGGCCGCCAGCTTTCGCCACTGCAGCTCTGCGAGCGTTTACGACTACGACTCAACGGCTACGGCTACGCCTACGCCTACGTATACGACTATATCTGCTACTACTACTACTACGACTACGACTACTACTACTACGACTACTACTACTACTACTACTACGACTACTACTACTACTACTACTACGACTACTACTACTACTACAACTACTACTACTACTACTACTACTACTACCACTACTACTTCTAGTACGACTACTACTACTACTACTACTACTACTACTACTACTACTACTACTACTACTACTACTACTACGACTACGACTACGACTACGACTACTACT
>CAUYUJ010013714.1:396542-399042 GCA_963575745.1 Prorocentrum cordatum | reverse complement strand
TCCTCTGGAGTGCTTTTTCCTACGGCCTTGCGTGATTATGTTCCGTAAAAGGATTCTGATTGGGATGAAAGGAGCCCCCCCCCAGCAAGTTCCTCAGGATTGCTAGTATTGTTTGTTTTGCTTTGTTTGTTCATTGTTGTATGGTTTTGCTTGATTCTGTTCCGTAAGAGGCTTCTGATTGGGATGAAAGGAGGAGGAGGAGGAGGAATGCGAAGAGGAGGCGGAAGAGGGAGGAGGAGGAGGAGGAAGAGGAGGAGGAGGAGGAGGAGGAGGAGAAGGATGGAGGAGGTGTGAATGGTTTACGCCCGTTGTCATTTTGCACGGGGGCCCCTGTCACACAGAAGCCAGGCATGCCGTTTAATATCTATATACATATATATACAAGGGTTTGGTTCGGAGGGGTCCCCGTTCGAACCGGCGCCGAAGACGCTATGTGAAGACGGAGATGCGGTGGCGCCTCTGTTCCGTGGACGCCAGATGAAGCTCGTGACGCTTCTATCCGGCCTGACGCGTCTATGTCGCTGACGCCCACTGACGCTCGTGAGGCCTCTATTCAGCCTGAAGCCGCCATTCGGCCTGAAGCCTGCATTCGGCCCGTGACACCTGTATTCGGCTAGCGAATTGCGACGCGCTGGTGAGGTGGCGACCCTGGACGCCTCTATTCGGCCTGAAGCCTCTATTCCCCTGACGCCCACTGAAGCTCGTGAAGCCTCTATTCGGCCTGAAGCCTCTATTCTCCAACGCCCACTGAAGCTCGTGAAGCCTCTATTCGGCCTGGGGCGTCTATTCCCCTGGCGCCCATTGAAGCGCGTGAAGCCTCTATTCGGCCTGAGCCTCTATTCGGCCTGAAGCCGCTTCTCCCCTGACGCCCATTGAAGCTCGCGAAGCCTCTATTCAGCCTGAAGCCTCTATTCCACTGACGCCCACTGAAGCTCGTGAAGCCTCTATTCGGCCTGCAGCCTCCACTCCCCTGACGCCCACTGAAGCTCGTGAAGCCTCTATTCGGCCTGAAGCCTCTACTCCCCTGGCGCCCATTGAAGCTCGTGAAGCCTCTATTCGGCCTGAAGCCTCTATTCCCCTGACGCCTATTGAAGCTCGTGAAGCCTCTACTCGGCCTGCAGCCTCTGTTCCCCTTACGCCAGGTGAAGATCGCGAAGCCTCTATTCAGCCTGAAGCCTCTAAACCATTGTCGCCCATTGAAGCTCGCGAAGTCTCTATTCAGCCTGAAGCCTCTATTCCAATGACGCCCACTGAAGCTCGTGAAGCCTCTATTTTGCCTGAAGCCTCTATTCCCCTGACGCCCGTCGAAGCCCGTGAAGCCTCTATACGGCCTGCAGCCCCTATTCCCCTAGCGCCCGGGCGAAGCTCGTGAAGCCTCTATACGGCCTGAAGCCTCTATTCCCCTGACGTCCGGTGAAGCTCGTGACGCTTCTATTCGGCTTCACGCTTCTATTTCGCCTCGGCCTCATCCTCCGGGGCGCGCAGCCAGGCTGGCCGCGCGCGACCGTGGTGCTTCTCAAACGCCTAACCGGTGGGCAGCGCGGGAACTTCAAGGCATCGCAGGCGGCGCCCCTGTCTGAGGTACTCGCGCAATTCGCCCCGCGCGGCTAGTTGACTACTTACGTAGAAGATGTTTAGTTTTATGTCGGGCGTGTCCCCCTACAGGGGGATCTTCGACGAAAAAAACAACAACAACAACAACAAAACATAAAAAAACACAACAAAAACAAAAAATATGAAAAACATTCCCCCTGACTATTTTTGGAGAATGGTCTGCTCATTTCTGGGGTATCTTTAATTTTCGTCGAAAATCCCCCTGTAGGGGGACAAGCCCGACATAAATTTTGTTCCCAATCCTCCTGCGTTGGGTTCTCGTTTTGAATAGAGCACTGCTCGCGCGTCTCCTTCCCACCCCCTCCCGTCCCTCTCTTCCCCCCTGCCTTTCGCCTCGCTCGTCGCTGCGTGCCAGCTGGGGGGCTGCGATCTGTGAAACTGTCGCCACTTTCGAGGCCTGCTGGGGGGCCCAGCACAGTGGGTACTCACGGCAGACTCAAATGGGACCTTGCCATCCCTGGGGGGCTGCGATCTGTGAAACTGTCGCCACTTTCGAGGCTTGCTGGGGGGCCCAGCACAGTGGGCACTCACGGCAGACTCAAATGGGACCTCGCCGTCCCTGGGGGGCTGCGATCTGTGAAGCTGTCGCCATTTTCGAGGCCTGCTGGAGGGCCCAGCACAGTGGGTACTCACCGCAGACTCAGAATTAGACCTCGCCATCCCTGGGGGGCTGCGATCTGTGAAACTATCGCCACTTTCGAGGCCTGCTGGGGGGCCCAGCACAGTGGGTACTCACGGCAGACTCAAATGGGACCTCGCCATCCCTGGGGGGCTGCGTTCTGTGAAACTGTCGCCACTTTCGAGGCCTGCTGGGGGGCCCAGCACAGTGGGTACTCACGGCAGGACTCAAATGGGACCTCGCCATCCCTGGGGGGCTGCGATCTGT
>CAUYUJ010013714.1:366542-394042 GCA_963575745.1 Prorocentrum cordatum | reverse complement strand
AGGGGAAAAACATAATAGGTCGCAGAGCAGATCCGCAGCCCCAATCGAGAGGGGTGGAGGCCGATGCTGCGCTGGGCTGGCGGGAGGGGAGGGGGAGGGCACCTGTTCACGACCGCACGGCGCTGCTGCCAGCCAGCTCGGCTTCTCCGAGAGGGCCGAACTGCAGCCAGCTCTCCCTCTCGTGTGAGAGCGCGTGTCGCACCAAGCCTCAAACTGCGGATTCCGAGTGTAGACTCGGAAAGAGCGCACCTCGATCTCGAAATCCGCGTGGTTGCAAATACCAGATATCGTGTGGCAGGAGATGGTCACTCACGCAGGATCTGCATCAACCGACAGAACGTGCAAAAACAATGTAACGCAAGAAACTTCACGTGTAACCGAACGCCGCGTATCTACACCACCACAACACCACCCTTGGACAATGAGAGCAACCCTGCCATCCCCTTCAAATACTACCCCGGTCTACGCTGATATAGTATTAAATTCTCTGATGTAGCGCGCCTAACCCCTTATGAGTAGCACTCCCCCTCATGCATTCCAATGCCTCCTGATTTCAACAGAACTTCTTGAACCCACAATCCTTAAAAAAACAATTCGGGCCGAATCCCCGTCGAAACCTGGCATTTTCCACTCTGTGGGGAAGCGGGAGACAGAGAACACACAGCATGCCATCAACATATCGGAACTCAGCAGGGAGGTGGTTCGGCCTCTGAATCGACCCCTCCTCCTCCTCCTCCTCACCATCGGCGTCTCCACTCCCTCCCCGCCCCCGCCATGCTTCTTCAATTACCCGCCCGCTTCGGGGATCTTCTGACCCGGGTCAATCCAGACCCGGGTCAGCGGGAAACCAAAAACTGCAATGCCGGAAAAAAAAACTGCAACGCAAATCTTCGCAAACCCGGGTCAGCCAATATGCGCGGCCGCCTCGCGGCCACGAGCGGCTCGCTAATCCGGGTCAGCCAGAGGGGGTCTTCGCAGGATCCTGCAGGATCTGGTACCCTGGCTGACCCCCGGTTGCATTGACCCCCATCTCAAGGCTCCCGACCGCTCTCACCTTACCCCTGGCCGGGGGATAGGAGGGAGGAGAAAGGGCCACCTGCACGCCTGGCGGCACGGCGGCGCCTTCGCCGCGCGATGGCGACCATGGCAAAAACAGTGGTGAGAATAACGGTGACGTGACGGCAATCCTGGCGATGACTGCAATTCCGCGGCGGAAACGGAAACGGAAACGGAAACGGAAACGGAAACGGATCACCTGTGCGGGCATGCGCCCGGGCCCCTGAAGAGCGAGGCGGGTGAGGCCATGGCCTCGCATGAGAAGCTGCGCGCGTCGGGGTCTGCTCAGGGCAATGCGCACTTCAGGAGCTGATTTCCCGACAGTCCCCACTCATCCGTTTTCTCGTGATGTAGCCACGTCGTCTCGTTGAAATCGTGCTTCTTGTGGTGTGAGACTGTCGGAGAAACCCGTGGGTGTCATCGCAACTCCGCGGCGACCAGCAGCAATCTGGGTCCCCCGGCGTCGCGCTTCGCGGCCCCGCTCGGCCCAGAGCGCAGGGCGCGGTGATCTTGGCGCCCTCGCGTAGCACCAGGGAGGAGGGCAGCTCTCCAGCAGAAGAGGCAAAGACCTCGAAGCACGGATCGCGCCCACCTTCGAGCCCTCGCCATGCCCCCTGCATGAATAGCAGCTCCTCGTCCACGGCCGCGAAGCGCGAAGCGCGGATGTCGGAGCAGGGGTTAGGTCGGGCATGTCCCCCTACAAGCGGATCTTAGACGAGAAATAAAAGATTATAAAAGAACTAAAATGATCAGACACAGCAGGCAGATCGTCCCCAAGCTGTTTCTTGTTGGCTATCTCTGAATACCCCTCCTGCAGAGGGGCACGCCCGATCTGAGCGCAGGCAGGACCCCTGGACACAGCGGCCGCTCAGACTCTCGGGAGCGGCAAAGAGGGGGGTGTCCAAGAGGGGGGGGTGCAAATCATGACCGGCGGCATGTGCGCGGCCCAGCGGGGGGGCCAGGGACGTAATGAAATAAGAAGAGGCGCTATAACATCTGGGGAAATACCATGGCCCCCGCCATGATATCCACCCCCCCCTAGTCATCACCCCCCTCTTTTCCGCCCCCGAGACTCGGCCCCTGCTCGGACCCCTCCCGGGCTCCGCGCGGAGATCTGTTCTCTTCCCGGGCCGCGCCCGGCCGTGGCGACGCGGGCCCCCCCCCCCGAAGGCCAACTACATGGCTGTCTCCGCTGGCCCTCCTCCGGCGGCGTCCTCGTGCCCCCGCGGGTGGGAGGAGGGAGGAGGAGGAGGAGGAGGAGGAGGAGGAGGAGGAGGAGGAGGAGGAGGAGGAGGAGGAGGAGGAGGAAGAGGAGGAGGAGGAGGAGAGGAGGAGGAGGAGGAGGAGGAGTGGGAGAGGGATAGGGGGAGAAGGAGGAGGAGGAGGAGGAGGAGGAGGAGGAGGAGGAGGAGAGGGAAGGGGGACACGCGCAACGACCCTGGGGGAACCCACGAAAGTTGCACACACGTCGGTTGGAACGAGTAGGTAAAAACATGAAGTAGGAGAAGGCGGATTCAGTTGATTGGGTCCAGGCCCCCCCAGGGAATGACCAAACACAGCAAGAGCGCGTCGGTTCTTGAAGCAGGAAGGCGCTTGAAGCTGATTGAGATCTGGGAATCCACAAATTCCTACTTTCAACGACCGGCGTGTACGTTCTCGGAGGCCCCAGCAGATTTCTTGGGCCTGCGCGCTGAACCCCCCCTTCCCTGGCGCGCAGGGCCGGCGCCGGAGGCGCCGCTAGGGGGACCCAGCGCAAACCAAGGAAATCCTCGCGGACCGTCGAGAAACTGTGGCTATGCGGCTTTGTTTCGTCTTCGCGACTCCGCTCGCAGAGGCCTCCTGGGTGGGGTCCTAGCAGGTGGGGTCGGAGGATCGCGCCGCATCGGCGACGTCGGCGATGCATCGGCGCCATCGGCTTGGAGAAAGTCGGGCTCTACATCGAGCCGCATCGGCGATGCATCGGTGGCGCGGCGCGTTCCTCCGACCCCAGCTCCTCGGACCCCACTTGGGAGGCCTACGGTCGGGAGCTGCTGGATAGCGCGTCGCCGCCGCGGCCCGGGCGACGCGCGATGCCTTGCAAGCGGATAGCGTGTCGCTCCGCGCCGCGGCGCGGGAGGCTCGGGACAGCTCGGGACGCTGGCGCTGGGGGGCGGGGAAGTGCATAGACCGTCGCGCCGAAGCGTGGTGGACCACAACCAGCGGAGCGACACGCTAAGCCAAAGCCAAAGCTCATGGCCGTAGAGTTCGTTGGCGCGACTGCTCCCGCATGCCGAGCGCTCGCGCGTTGAATCGCGAGGTCTGCCGGCAGCGGCTCGGCCGGGCTCCTCCGCGCTCGCCCTCAGCGCCTCGTCCGAGGGCTTCGCGCTCTGGCAGGCGTCCGTGTCCGGGGGAATGAACATGCCTTGGGCAGGGGGAGGCAGAAGAAGGAGGGAGGAAGGAGCAGTTGGGGCCCCTGCGCAGCACAGCGTGCGGGGACGAGATAGATGAGGGAGGGAGGAGAGCGAGGCATCAAGCAGCCAATGGATGCAAACCACGGTTGCCCGATGCGTGTGCTGTAGCCAGTCCCAGGTGGCCCTGTATAGCTGGGAAGCTGACCTTGCGGGATTCTGGCCAAATGGCTCGGACGACATCCAGCGACATGCTGGCGTCCGTCCACGGTGGCTGTTGCCCGCAGAGATGGCAGAAATACACGTCAGATAGATCCCAGACACGAGACGAGAAGAATCACACAGAGGGCGAGGCGGCACGCCTCCACGAACCATGGGACCGGAACAGCATCTCTGGGCCACGTCTGGGCGCCGTCGGAGCAGCAGTCCGACGCGCAGAGTGCGAGAAGATTGCCCCACATGGAAGACCGTCCACATCGGGAGCAACGAGAATGGCTCCCGCACTGGGAGACAGAATGGGCGCTGGCACCGGCGCCCGTCTCTCTCGGTGCACCGTCGGGCCCACTCGGGGGGCCCGAAGAGCGCCCTTGGCCTCGCTCGGGTCGGCCGCGGCCGAATCCACCAGGACCTGCGCAGCGATACTCCGATAGGCGGCGCGCCTGGGGGGAGGTGAGGCGGGGCTTACCAGCCTGGAACATATCCCTATCCCTATGCTGGGCATCGCCCCATCACGATGCTAATGTTAGGGATTCCCTCAGTTTTTGAGGGCGCATCCCTAAGATTGCCATCGTCTTTCGGCGTGTCAATCTTAGGGATAGGGATAAGTTCGAGGCTGGTGAGGGGCGGCCCTTCTCAGAAGGCTTGGAAGCCCCCTGGCCTGCTGCAGCACTGTCTGAGCCTCCCCCGGGAGAGACACAGAGAAAACCTCTCGGGAGGCGCGGGGGCCTCTATGAGAGAAGGCCCGCTCCGCCCCCCGAGGAGGCCTTCCTCCCTCTCGCTGCCCGAGGAGCTCCCTAGGGGGCCACGAAACGTGTGAGGGGCGTGCCGAAATGGGTGTGGGGGACGCATGCGGGCGGTGGCACTGGGGCCTTCCCGTGGAGCTCCCCATGGGGCCACGAAGCGTGTGAGGGGTGTACCGAAATGGGTGTGGGGGACGCATGCGGGGGGTGGCACTGGGGCCTTCCCGTGGAGCTCCCCATGGGGCCACGAAGCGTGTGAGGGGCGTGCCGAAATGGGTGTGGGGGGCGCATGCGGGGGGTGGCACTGTGGCCTTCCCGTGGAGCTCCCCATGGGGCCACGAAGCGTGTGAGGGGCGTGCCGAAATGGGCGTGGGGGGGGGCGCATGCGGGCGGTGGCACTGGGGCCCCTCGCGCGCCGCGGAGCCGAGCCAGGGCGGCGGTGGCATCCCAAAGATCTGTGGGAAGGGGCAGGCGGTGCCGTTGCTGGTGCCGTGCCGAAATAAAGCTGTCGGAGCTCTAGACACAGGTGCAGGATAATGAATGCAGCTCAAAGCCACCAAGTCTTTGCACGAGCTTTTTCCTGGCGGCAATGCTGCTGCTCACGTGCTCGACTTGACTGCGGGCTGGCATGCAGCACTGCGTAAAGAAAGCAGCCACACATTCTGTCGCTACAGCCTACGTGTAACCACTCCAGAATGGCCGCAATAAAAGAGGTGGTCTGTGCAGTCAGCAGCGTCCTACGGTGCACGTGGAGGTGCAACAAGGTACAGCATGAAGGCACTCACCTGCGCACATCAAAGTATTCACGCAGCGTAGTAACACCAGCTGCAAGCGACTAGTGTCCCTAAAAACTCACCGCTACGATACCCGAACCCCCTTCAAGCGGAGCAGCGTCGCCGTGCCGGTTGCCCACTGTATGGGCAGCGAGGGAGGGAGCCAGGAAAGAGGACCAGGTCCGCCCACAGCGCGGGAGCAGGACTCAGAGAGCATGCATGTGCACACGCGCCGCGCGATTGCCTGCCGCTCATCGGGGCGGCATGTTTGCAGGGGCGACTCCATGGCAGGCTCAGCGCCCGCTGCGCAGCCGGGGCATGTTGAAGCATCGGCCGCGCCGCGCACTGTGCCCTGGACGCTGCACACCGTTGGGCAGCCAAGTCTGCGTCGGGAGGGAAGGCGAGGGAGGGAAGGAACAGCAGGCTCGTCAGAGGAAGAGCCGCAAGAGGCACGCGTCAGGAGTGAGCGCAGATGCTGCTGCCAAAGTGGGTTTCGTGCTTGCGTCCGAGAGGGCTGGCGCGCACAAGAAAAGCCTCTGGGTATGCGAGCCGCTCGGCTGGCTGCAGGCAACGACCCAGATTGACATGCACGAGGGTGAGCTGAGCTGAGAAGGTTGTGGCTGCTCTTTGGCGAGGTCCACCACCTTCTACGGGCAAGACGCGAAAGCCACAAGAGAGCTGGAACACGTCAGCGCGGCTGGCAGTGAAGCAGTCGGGGAACAGTAAAGCAGTCGGGGAACATCAATCACTCCAGGCATCCACGTCGCGGCCGCCGAGAAGCAGCAGCATGAGCCTCGCGTTAGGGTGGCCAAGGTCAATGAAAGACGGACCCTTGGTCAGCGTAGCTGGCGCATCCGTAACGGACTCCGAGTCCAGCGAAGAGCGGCCGCTTGAGGAATCACTGGTTGACATCTCCTCGTCTTAGCCGCCCCGGTACGCAACACGCAACCCGTAGCGTGTTGACACGGAACTCAACACTTTCGACGCAATACGTTCGCCAGAACGTGGGCCAACACGCTGAGCCAACACGCAGCGTGTCAACACGGACGTTGTGAACACAGCAGGTTTTGCATTTCGCAACGTGCGTATCTAGAGGCCTCCTAGATGGGGTCCGAGCAAGTGGGGTCACAGGATCGCGCCGCATCGATCACCGATGCATCACCAATGCATCGGCGATGCCACGGCGACGTCGCCGATGCATTGGCGACGTCAGCGTGAAGAACATCGGCCTGCACATCGAGTTGTATCCTCGATGCATCGGCGATGCGGCGCGATCCACCGACCCCATCTACTCCGACCCCATCTAGGAAGCCTAGAGTTAGGTCGGGCAGGTCCTCCTACAGTCGGGTTTTTGCCGAAACATAAAGGATAGCCAAAGAATGCTCAAAAGTGTTCTCAAAGAGATTCGAAACGTCGCCCCCAGACTGTGGTTTGCCTCTCCTCGAGCATTCCTCCTGTCGAGGGGGCGTGCCCGGCTTAAGCCTGGAGTACCGGGGCGGCTGAGCTCCTCGTCGCTGCCGCTGCCGCAGGTCCGAGGCTCCTCCGGCGCCGCCGCCGTCGGTGAGGCCGCCCCGCCCTCCGCCGCGGCGGGCGAGCCCCCGCGCAGCTTCCGCGGGCCCGGGGGCGCAAGCCCCGCCGGCCGCGGCGCCTCGGCGGCCGCCGCGCGCTCGGCGGCCTCGTCGACCTGAGACGCAGCCAGGACGAGGACAGAACCGCGTAAGGGGCCACATGCGAACCCCACCCCTGCCCCCCACGGTTTCTGAGGGGGAGAGGGTGGGGTTCCCTTCGCTGGGGCCCGAGCTCCCGGGCCAAGCGAACCCCGCCCTCTCCCCCTCAGAAACCGTGGGGGGTAGGGGTGGGGTTCGCATGTGGCCCCCTAACCGGGTGAGGGTGCAGTTGCGAGGCGGGGGTTTGTCCATATCCACCGCCTGGGAACTGACGTCCTGGTGCCGCGATGGATACATTGATGTATCTTAGCCCCCGGGGGCCCTAGTGTATCCATATCCACCGCCTGCCGAGTTCCCCGAAAATTGATCCTCCAGGCGGTGGTCATGTATAAGTTCCAACCTCGGAACAGTGGAGGCCAGTCCACAAGCAGCCTTCCACAAGAAACCCAACCCTGAGGCCCCAGGACGTCCTGGGCTTTTGGCGCGGGCACGGCCTTCCACAGCAGAGCCATCGAAAGCCAAGAACCTCAGGGCAACCTGGAGGCAAGCAGGGTGTTTCTTGGCATGGGCCTCCACTGACAAAATCGGGTGAGGGTAAATCTAGGGGATCGAAGAATGACACAAACATAAAAACTCGGAGGTCCGCGCGGATTTCTCGGATCGGCGCTGGACCCCCCTCCCTGGCGCGCTCCGCGCGCCAGGGGCGGCGCCAGAGGCGCCACCAGTGGGGTCCAGCGCCGATCCGAGAAATCAGCGCGGACCCCTGAGTGTTCATGTTTCTGTCATTTCCCGTTCCCCTAAAATCGAGAATCTCGGAGAACCCGCCACTCTGGAGGATGTCTCGGGCGCCGCGGCCTCCTCAGAGCGTTGCGGAGCGCTCTGAGAGAGCGCTCGGGAGCGCTCTATATAGAGCGGACTCGTCCTCGTCCCGGCCCCGCCCGGCGACCTCCGCAGGGAGAGACGGCGGCCTGAGTCGGCCACACGCAAGAGCGACCCCGGGCAAGCGTGGCCTCTATAGCTGGTGCGCGCCCTGCGGGGGGGGGGCGCGGGGAGGCCAAACCTCGGCGCGCAGGCCGCTGCCACCGCGCCGCCTGCAGCCACCTGGGAGCCCCGGCGTGCCCGCCCCGAAGGCCACTCCGGCGAGAGGTCGCTGCATGGGGAAACCAGGAGGTACCGATACCGCTCCTCCGCGGGGGGCTCTCCCGGGGTGCGGCGTTCGGACTGGGACTCCGAGGAGCGAATCCGGCGGTGGCGACGAGAGCCTCCCATGGGAGGCCCAAAGATCGGGAGCGGCCAAGAGGGGGGTGTCCAAGAGGGGGGGGTGCAAATCATGACTGGCGGCATGTACGCGACCCAGCAGGGGGACCAGGAACGTAATGCAGCAAGAAGAGGCGCCATGAAATCTGGAGAGATCTCATGGCCCCTGCCGTGACATCCACCCCCCCTATGGTCATCACCCCCTCTTTGCCGACCCCGAAGACAGGGGAAAGCGCGGGAAGGGTACTAGACGTATGGGTAATACCAGAGATCCGATGTCGTGATTTTTTCCATACGGGGTCCCCGGCAGTCTCGACGCATTCCCCATGGACCAGTTTTTCGTCCTGAATCGTTGTTTGACGGTCCCGGCGCCCGGCGAGGGCCCCTGGGGGCCGAAACTAGCGAAAAACCTCCGTCTTGATTTTTTCAATACGTTGGATCTGTGGGTATGGGTAATTGCCCTCTTCCCCCGCGGAGCTCCTGCGTGTGGCTGGCCTGGGGCCCAGCAGCTCCCGGGGCGCCGCCGGGGCGCCGCAGCCGTCGGGGGGGGGGCCCGCGGCGTGCGCCGAGGGCGCGCCCGGCGGCCCCGGGGCCGCGGCCGGGCTGCCGGGGCGGCGGGCGCTGCGAGACGCCATGCGGCGGGCCGGGGGCTGCCGCCGGAGCGTGCACACTGCTTGCGCTTGGGCTGGGCCGGCCGGGAGCGGTGGGGCCAGCTCGGATACCGAGTCGACTCGGTCGATTCCTCCTGCTCCTGCTCCTGCTCCTCCTGCTCCTGGTCCTGCTCCTGGTCCTGCTCCTGCTCCTCCTCCTCCTGCTCCTCCTGCGCCTCCTCCTCCTCCTCCTCCTCCCTCCTCCCCCCTCCTCCTCCCCCTTTCCTCCTCCCTTTCCTCCTCCTCCTCCTCCTTCCTCCTCCTCCTCCTCCTCCTCCTGCTCCTCCTCCTCCTCCTCCTCCTCCTCCTTCTCCTCCTCCTCCTCCTCCTCCTCCTCCTGAAACTCCTCCCCTTCCTCCTCCTCCTCCTAGGCTGGCTGGGGAGGCCGAGGAAGACGGCAGGATCAATCAGCATCGATTCGGCCATATCGGATTGAACCGACATCGAGATCGGATCGCCTCGGCTACGCCAGGATGCACAGCAGCGCCCATGCAGGCATCGGGCCGCGTCGGGCCGTCGGCACATCGGAGTGGACTCGGATCGGGCCGGCCAGCATCGGCATCGAGTCCCAGACGTGCGACGTCCTGATTTTTCCGGGACGGCGTCCCCGACATGCGACGTCGAATCCCAGACATGCGACGTCGAATCCCAGACATGCGACGTCGAATCCCAGACATGCGACGTCGAATCCCAGACATGCGAGGTCCCGACCCTTTTCCCAGGACCGGCTTTTCGTCCCGAGTATGTTTTGACGGCCCTGGGGCCCGGCGAGGGCCCCCCCAGGGCCCGAAAATAGCGAAAAGCCTTGCGTGCTGATCTGTTGTACGACGCGAGCAGGTCTGGGATCGGATCGACCGGATCGACATGGACCCGGAGACGGGCAGGGAAGGGGGCATCCGGGAGCCTCCCAGGCGCTCTCGGGAACTCCTCCCCGGCTGCGCCCGCTCCTGCAGCGAAGGCAGGTCTCGTGCAGGGCTCCTGCGGCGTGGCACGGCGGCATGGACTCCTACGACAGCTCGGGAGCCCTTGCGGCTCCTGGACGGTGCAGGAAGGCACGAGTCGCGCCCGCGTTTACTCCGAGTTTCTTAATAAGCGTCGGGAGGGGGTCACCCCCGCCGACAGCCCTACATCGACCCCCGTCGCGGGTAGCCACCGCGCGCCGAAGGCGCTCCGACCCCCGTCGCGGCGCGACGACGAGGCGAGGTTGACCCCCGTCGGGGGAGTAATCCCCCACGCGTATTAAGGAACCCAGAGTACCCTTGCCCGGCATACAGGCGGAGAGATCAGACCTTGAACTAGCGTATCTCCTCGTTTTAATGGCCAGCAGGTCCCTCATTTTGCCTGACCCCCCGTTTCGGACACCTGACCCGCAGACCCTCCCAGCGAACCCCATGAATGCTCCTAGAGTTCATTAACATGTCCAAGCAGCTCCGCCCACCTGCTCATCTCCCAGCGCAGCCTCCCAGGATCCCCCCCCCTCACGGAAACGCTCTCAAATACCCAGGCCCTCACCCGAAAGACTGACCTCGCGGCTGGGCTGCACGGTGAGGGCACTGGACCCAGGACCTGGAAGCCAGAGGAACTCCGATAGTGCATTGGGCCCTGGATATCAGTGCCGCCCATACTAGCGAAGAAGCCCTCCAGGGTCTAAAGCCTCCCAGGCACAGCCCTCCGCCGTACACTCGAAGCCGCCTGCGGCGCGCTGCTCCCAGTGCGTGACCTGCGCCACTCCTTCTGGCTACCTCCCGCGCCGGACTCGGCCTCGGCAGCTCCCGGTAGGCTCACTTGCGATCGCGCTCGCGCTCGCGCTCAGCGCCGAAAGGCTGCCCCGTGAGGATATGCGCGGTACTTACCTCCTCGACGCGGGCGGCACTCGGAGGGGCGAGAGAGCGAGGAGAGAGCGAGGAAGACAGCAACTGTAGCCCACGACCCCTGTGGGGGCCTGCCCTCTGGTCGAGGGCCCCGCGCGCTCCCCCCCCCACAAAAAAATAAAGACACGAGCGCCCGCTCTCCGACACGCCGAGGGCGACGACGGGGGCGAAGAGGCCAGGGGAGAGCAGTACGTGCACCAAGGGGCGCCGATGGTGCCTGCCTTCGGCGAGGCTCCTCGGCGGATGCGTGCGTGTGCTGCCCTCCCCTGGGCTGCCCGCCCCCGTCGTCGCCTTCGAGAGCTGGCCTCCTCCTCCTCCTCCTCCTCCTCCTCCTCCTCCTCCTCCTGCTCCTGGTCCTCCTCCTCCTCCTCCTCCTCCTCCTCCTCCTCCTCCTCCTCCTCCTCCGCCTCCTCCTCCTCCTCCTCCTCCTCCTCCTCCTCCTCCCCTCCTCCCCTCCTCCTCCTCTTCCGCCTCCCCCCCTCCCTCCCTCCTCCTCCTCCTCCTCCTCCTCCTCCTCCTCCTCCTCCTCTCCTCCTCCTCCTCCTCCTCCTCCTCCTCCTCCTCCTCCTCCTCCTCCTCCTCCTCCTCCTCCTCCCTCCTGCGCACGCTGCACCCGCTGCAGGCCCCTGCCCCCTGCCAGAGGGCGCGGGCGTCACCCCACCGACGGTTGCGGGGGCCCCTAGGGACTACACACAACGCACACACACACACACACACACACACACACACACACCACTAACTAGATCCAGCATCCCGTGACTCCCCGTCGTCTCCCACAGTTGTTGGAGAATTCCTCTGGGGGGGCGTCTCCCCCCCCCCCCTGCTTCCCACAGGTTCCAATCCTCTTCCTGGGCATCGGCGATCATCTCGTGCCTGCATGTGTCCCTTCCCCTCCCGAGACACTACGGCGACCTCCCGCCGCGGCCAGGGACGGCGTGGCACGCGCGGCGTGGACTCGGAGGGCGCTCCCGCGCGAGATCGCACGCGGGAGCCTCACGCGCGAGTGTCGGCGCCGCCGGCCCCGTGCTCGTCCATCGCGCGTCACGGGCGGCGAACCCTGTGCCCTCGTGTTTCCAGACGTGCCGTGCTGGCCTTCCACACTCTTTGCGCTTCGTGAAGCGCCAAATGTTCTTGCGCTCCGTGGGGCTTTCCATAGTTTCAAATGTATGACCTTCCGCGCCTCCCGCAGAGGTCGGAAGGTATGGCAGATGGAGGTGCAGGGAACACATCCATCTCCACGGTCCTCGGAGGAGGGGGAGGAGGAGGAGGAGGAGGAGGAGGAGGAGGAGGAGGAGGAGGGGGAGGAAGAGGAGGAGGAGGAGGAGGAGGAGGAGGAGGAGGTGGAGTGTCTGGACCGCCCTCGCGGTCTGGACTCTGGGGCGCGACCCCGCGGAGGCGCGGTCGCACGGACGCACTCCGCGCGGGCCACTCCGCGGAAGAGCGCCCCCGTATCCGCGGGGGGTCGCGGCCTGGGGGCCTGGCCCGCGAGGGCCCGCGGATAGGTACAGTCATCGGCCTGACCTAAGGAACGATAAATAAGGAACGAAGCTCCTTTCTTCCAAGGAATAACGCATAGGGAACGATGAACAAATAATACATAACGCATGGGGAACGATAAATAACGCATGCAAGCCTAAGGAACGACCGAGCCCCTTTTGAAAAATAAGCGTTCCTTGTTCAAGCCGCTCACTGTAGATGTATTCGCCCACGGGCTCGTCTGTCAGTGCCCTCGCGCTCCCCAGGGGTGCCGGACTGGACGCGAGCTCTGCTCCCTACGTTCCTGACATACCCACCTGCCCTGCCGCGGGTTCGTGTCGTGTCGACCCCGACGCCGGTTCCTGACACCGCGGGGATCGTTCAACCTTGGACGATGTGCCGTTTCCGAAGCGTCAGCTCGTTCAACATCGACCGACTCTGGGTCGCCGGCGCCGTCCGTCACTGAACGCCAGCGGCGGGGTCGCCGTCGGTCGACACGACGCGATCCTATACCTGCCTGCCCTGCTCTTGAACAACAAACAACTGCACGAAAATGAACGTTTGGAGGTCCGCGCGGATTTCGTGGATCCGCGCTGTACTCCCCTGCGCGGCGCGCGGGGCGCGCAAGGGGCGGCGCCGGAGGCGCCGCCAGGGGGCCCCAGTGCGGATCCAAGATATCCGCGCGAGACTCCGAAAGTTTAGACGTTTACGCAAGGGTTTGTTCTGCGATGCTCGCCTTGTGGATTCCATGACAATGGACTCTCCAACAATCCTATCATTGAAATAAAGATGTGTCTAACATGTTTGAATTGTTCTAGACATCTCTAAACACAAAAAGTGTTTACATGTTTAAGACAAGCTTGAAACATACGTTCCAGACATCTGGACATCATTTGGCAGCACGCTTCCTCTCCATGGATCGACTTCCACAGTGCTCGCCCTGCTTCCCTCGGCGATCTTCTGACCCGGGTCAATCCAGACCCGGGTCAGTCAGGCCTTGCAAGACCCTGCAGGATCCTGCAAGACCCTGCGCCCAAACCGGGGTCAATGCGAAGGATCCTGCAGGATCCTGCAGGATCCTGCACCCAAACCCAGGTCAGTGCGACCCTGGCCCCGCAGGATCCTGCAAGATCCGGCGCTCTGGCTGACCCCCGTTTGCATGGACCCCCGCCCCTTGATTCGGACATCCGAAATGGGTACCGAAAGAATGGGCACAATGCCCAACAGCACATGTTGTCCCAAACCAACAGCGGCCGCTGTCGGGCAGGCGGCCTCCTGTCTCGAATGGACACGGGCCGCGGCGGCGTGGACAGCGAATCCTGTTCAGAATGAACAAGAACTGCTGTTGGGCATCGTACCCGTTCTTTCCGTGCCCATCTCGGGCGTCCAGACTGGAGCCCCGATACCCCCCGGAGGGAGGGCATCCCCGGCGGCGGGGCTGCCGTGATCCAGCTGCACGGTGGCGTCGTGGGCCGCCCAGGGCCTCGACAGGCCGAGGCCCTCCAGGAACCTCGGGCACGGCGCGGCAGCGGCAGACGGCACGCCGAGGGGCGAGAGGGGCAGATACTTACGGGAGGAGGAGGAGGAGGAGGAGGAGGAGGAGGAGGAGGAGAGAGAGGAGGAGGAGAGGAGGAGGAGAGGAGGAGGAGGAGGGGGAGGGGGAGGAGGAATGGGAGAAGGAGGAGGTGAAGGAGGAGGAGGAGGGGGAGGAGGTGAACATGCACATGCCCGTAAGGGCGCCCATGGTAACAAGCATCCACGAAGCCCGGTGGACTGACAAAATAGCGGTTGAGCAGGAAGCCGAAGACGAGAACACCAGGGAGCGCCGAGGTGCAGCGAGAGGAGGACTGCAAGCTGCAGTCCAAAGGACGGGCCCCTGGGGATGGCACGATGACTGCTAATGGGGGAGCCAACGAGGCTCGAAGAGACGGGAGCAGCCTCTCATGCGCTCCCATGGCGAGTGCCTGACCACGCATCCGCTTGCCCGTCTGCCCGCGGCCCCCGTCTTGGCCACCTCGCGTGCCCCCGTGGCGCACGCCGAACACCGCCTCTGGCTGCCCGTGGCTTCCTCGAGCCCCCCATCGCACGACTCCCGCGAACACGTGCCCGCTTCGGCGACTCCGAATGGTGCGGTTTGCAAAGGGTGTGGTTTGCAACCCGCCCCCTGGGAAGCGGGCGAGGATAACGAGGAGGAGGAGGAGGAGGAGGAGGAGGAGGAGGAGAACGGGAGGAGGAGGAGGAGGCGGAGGAGGAGAAAAGTACCTCGACTGAGTTCAGCGCCGCGCCCCGCGGAGGCCCGACGAGGGCAACGCGGTGCCCCCCAAGCCCCAAAAACGCAGATCGCAAACCACACCTCCTCCTCCTCCTCCTCCTCCTCCTCCTCCTCCTCCTCATCATCATCATCATCATCATCATCATCATCAGCATCATCATCATCATCAGATTCCTCCTCATCCTCCTCTTCCTCCTTCTCCTGCCTGGCTTAAACACACCGTCTGTACAGTCATCGTTGTGCCATAAGGAACGCACAATAAGGATCGAAAGGGGCCCTTCTGACCACGTCGGTGCCTAGGCCACAAGCAGATTCCACCACATAAATCGAGGAGCGGCCCGAAAACCCGAACCCCTCCTGAGCCCAAAGCGGTTCATTGTTCAGCGTCTTGAGTGTAGTCGCCAAACGTTTCCCCTGGCTGTCCATCGCCCGGTCCCCCATCCGAGGACGACCAGGAGGAGAAACAAAAAACGAACAGGAGGCGAGGAGGAGGAGGAGGAGGAGGAGGAAGAGGAGGAGCAGCGACCGGACCTCCCAGGGCTTCAGGTGGCGTCTAAGGCCGCAGGGCGTGCCGCGCAGTGGCGAGGCACTCGATGCCAGTAGTGCACAGAAGCGCGGCGCTGGTGGGCGCAGCGAGCGTGATAACACTCAATGTGTTGTAGAAGTGGAGTAAACGAGCCGTCCGTCGGAAGGCCTCTGGACAGGGCTTGTGTGTGGCTCAGAAGCCCCCAAGCCAAAGCGGACGAGGGGGTCGGGAGACACGAAGGCACGGGGCGAAGCAAATAAGTGGGGGCGTAAACAAGTGAGGTAATGGCCGGGACGGTCCGAGCAATCATCACAATCGAAAAAAACACGCTCAGCTGGGGCCCGAACGGGAAGCGGTGGCTGGTCCACCAGGCTCCCGCTGGGGCCGTGTGCACGGCCCAACGTCGAGCTGGGGCTTTCTCAGACAGGTGGCATGCAAGCTCTTGCCAGTGCAATTTTACATCGCTCGGGAGATCTAGTCCGGGCAAAGCTGCACGCAGGCGGCGAAGCATGGTTTCGGCGGAATTGTCGGGGTAGAGAGAGGCGTGGAAGGCCGAGGAGAGAACTCGCTGAACCCTGGCACGCCGCTGGTCACGACCTGGTTTGTTCAGCTGCTTGCCACGTCCGCAGTGGCACGTGATATGTGGCATGCCAGTGCCGAGGCGAGACCAGTATTCTAGGACGCATGAACTGTTCCAAAACACGGGGGGCACCGTAGCCCGCAGGCGGGCCGCCGCGAGATCCGCCATGGAATGTTCTGGATTCAGCTGGTCTTGCGCGCGTGAGAGTCAAAGAGAGAGAGAGAGGAAAAAGAGAGAGAGAGAGAGATCGTGCAACGGCTCCTGCCAAGCAGGGAGCGTGGCAGTTGCTGCCCTTCATGCAGCGGCCACTGATAGCGGGGCGAGCGTTGCGGGGAGGTACGAGCGCGACCACGGGCGAGTGCCGAGGAAATCGGCGAGGCGTCAGGAGTTGGGGGGGTCCGCAGAATATCGCGCGGCGTGCCACGCCCGTGACGACAAGAGAACTCAGGGAAGGGGAAGTACTGGCTGAGTGGCGGCAGCACGTGTTGTACAATTTGACGGGCACTGCTGGCCCTGGTGCGGTCGCCACTAGCTGCGCAACACGTGGCCTGTATGTGTCGAAGGTTGCTTGCCACTGCATGTCCAGCGTGACCGCTGGGCCGACGAGAACCTCTAGGTAAAGCACATATGGCGCCACCTGCACGCGCCGCCATTCGGGGGCGAGGGAGCCAAGGAGGCGCTGAATGTGGGACTGCGCGGCTGGCGAAAAGGCGGCACATGATGTCGCAATCAGCGACTTCTGGGTCTGAAGGTCAAGCCCAGAGAGAACTGCAATGACCCGAAAGAGGGGGGGGGGCTCTGCGAGAATGCCACAGGGGGGCAGGGGCGGGGCCCAGCTCGTCTGCGCAGGCCCCAAGCTTGTTGGATCCACGAAAGGCGCGGCATAAAATTAGCGGGCGCCTGATAGGCGCCTCAAACGCGAGTGCCCGAATATAACTTGACAGAAGGGGATTCCTTGCAGAACTCCTGAGGCGACTGCAAACGCGCACGGATGACGGCCGCCTACTCGGGCCCAGGCACGCTGGGGAGCTCTAGAGGGCTGCGATGACACTCAGACAGCCTGGGGGGGGGGGGCGCGAGCTGCGAGAGCTGAAAACAGAAGACCCACCCGGCGGATGGGAATGAAGCTGGCATACAAAGCTAACAGAGATTGGAAGAGCATCAGAGGCATCTGGGGGGTGTCCTAGCCTGCAGGCATCAGTATCCAGCGAGATGGCGCGGTGCCCAGAGTTCCGGCCCGTCACGAACCCCTGCTGCGCATCTACTGCGCGGTCCCTAGCCACGTGCACCAGGCCGATGCTCGCGACGTGCGCAATCAGTTTAGCGTCGCAGTTCTTTCTAATGAAAGAGGACGGCCGACGCCTGGAACGCGGAATACTGCGCGCTGGCCCTGGGGCTCGCCACCCGTAGGCAAGAAGGCAAATATCGAGTCGTTGAACAGATGCGGCGCCTGGCCGGTCTCGAACATCTGCACCGTGCGGCCATGGGGGATCTGGGAGGAGACAGGGCTCATCGCCCACGCTGCGTCAGGGATCTGATCGGGGCCTGGATCAGCGCGACGGACTTCGCGAAGGGCCCACTGGAAGTCTACCACTTCTGGAATCCGACTGGCCCGCGCGGTCGATAGAGGGGAGTTCTTTTTCGAGGCGCTTCTGGACCGCGCTTAAGGCCCGCGATCTCGGGCGAAAAGACTGGTTGCCATAACTCATGAAGCCCTTCGAAGACCCCCTCTGGAGAGGAAACGGCGGCGCGGGTAGGTTTCGCTGAGTCCTGTTTAGGCAGCCAAAGTCCTGGAAGTAGAAGTCGACGTCTGGGCGGGTTCCAAGCCTGGGCGCGACCGGCAAACTGCGCGGCGGTCTTCCGACTGCCGGCGAGGCCCAGCGGGCCGCCGAAGTTGCTCTGCTGGCGCTTGGAGGCGAGCGCGAAGCGCCCGTCGCAGTCGGCCGTGGCCGCGCTGTCCATGATCTCGATGAACTCGCGCACTGGGCCGTCGAAGGTGGCCGCGGCCATGGGCAGCGCTGTAGCGCCATAGCCGCGTCGCCAAACGGCGCGGGATATTGCTCGCAACGCAGTGAGCCGCGCGTGCTTTGCCCATCGACTCAGAGCTTGCAAAGACGCTCGCAGCTGCAGATTTCGAGACAGACGCGCCGCTTCCTTCGCGATGAGCTCGCGCCGCCGCCAGGCCGCACTGAGAGCGAGGCTCGCCTTGGAAATGTGGCGCTGGTGCGTCGGGTCGCGGGACGCCACGGGGTCAATGGCACGTTCATCAACTCTGCCTGCTGTGACATCGCTGGGCATCATATGAAGACTGGCATGATCACTGCGACCTTGCCCAGAGATTGATGCCCCATCTTCGCGCATCCCGAAGTCCGCGCCAGCGCCACGGGGCCAATGCCCGACAGGGAGACGAAGGCCCTGTCAAGGGCCGTCGCCGGCCGCGCGTCGGCCGAGAAGTGCGCGGGCAGATTGTGCGTGATCTCAGTGAGCGTCGCGAACAGCTGGCGCCGTCGCGCTCGCTCTCGTCGACATTGCCCTTCTTGCGACATGGGCCGCCAGCGCGCAGCAGGGTCGCGGAGATTGAACGACGGGGCGGCGCTGGCGTTGAAGTCGCCCGCGGCGACGGATTAGCGCGCCCGCGGGTCTGCCGCGGCCCATCTCCCAGGGGCGCGCCGCGCCTCGGCAGCGCGAACCATGTCTACTGCGGCGAGGTCGCGATTGAGCGCTCATGAGGAGCGCCTCGACGCCAGCGGCGCGATTGACGATGCGCGCGGCGGCAGCGCGCCCGTAACTCGCGGGGCGAACGGCAGCCATCGCGCTCTCGTCTACCGCGGCCGGGACGAAGAATACCACTCCCCCTTTTATACCGGTGTTCTGGGCATTCGCCAAGGGAGACATCAGAATCGTCGGGCAACTTCGCGACGTGAGACTCCAAGTTCAGTTGCGACCCCTGCACTTCCTGAAGTACATCCAGCGCTCTCAGTTTGAGCAAAGGAGCGAACTGCCAACTCTCACGCCATGGCTCGCGCCCATGATGGCAGAGAAGTCCGAGCGCACTCCAACAGACGCAGTGGCCAGGGGGGTCCCAGGTCGACGGAGTTGTAGTAGAGGCTGGGTGGCGAAACCTGTCTCGGCGACGGCGACGAACGTGTTGGGGGTGACGAAGTGGTTGCCGAGGAGTGTCTTGAGCTGGCACTTCAGGAAGAGCTCGCTGCTTTCTGAGACGTTCGGCGGGATGCAGACGTAGTCGAAGAAGAGGGAGAATCCGTTGAACGATGTGGTCGGCCTTGTTCAAGTGGAAAGCGTGCACCGGCGTCGGGGGGCTGAGACCCATGACGCGGTGGAGCTGGATCCTGGTCACGTGGCCCGCGGTCACGCAGCTGTGGAGCTTGGCCAGCTTCTGGAAAGTCGCGTCCAGCACATCGTGGAGCTTGTCTGGGTTCACTGGCAGGCTGAAGAATCTGGGCCCCAGGGTGGGCGAGAACGATCTGCATATGTGGGTGTCGAACGCCAACGCGACCGTCGCTGGCTAAATCCACTGCGCTGCGTCCTCGGCCATGTAGAGGGCGGCACATGCTGCAGAGGTCGTGGTCGCGTTGGTAGGAACTTTGGCCAGCGCGTCTCGATTCCGACTAATGACCGCCGCTTCATCCATGCCAGCGAGCTTCATTTTGGCGGCGAGGATGGCGTTGAAGAAGATACGCCCTTGATCGCGACGCACGTGCCACTTGTGCGTTGGGTAACATTTCTGACAGGGAGCGAGGAATTTGCTGGTCTGAGTCTCCAATCGAATACGTCGGGGGTGTTTGTCTGGGTTGGCGTAGAGCGAGACATACCGGCCTTGGTTGATGACGCAGCTGGGTGGCGCTTGTACTGCAAATCTGCGGTGCCCACCTCTTGCAAGAAGTTGAAGTGCTCGCGCCACTGCCGCTGCCACTGCGAGTGGTATTGCCATTTTGAAGCATCCGCTTGTCTGGTGGATGAATCTGCGGTTGGGTCCCTTTCCTTGGACATGACACAACTGAGTTCCAAGTTCTGCTGCTGCCAACCATTCAGCAATTGAGACGTGAATTGCATCGGTGGCGACGGGTTGAGCACCAGAGAGGGCGAAGACTGTCGGGTCTGGCTCACGATCCCCGTCTGATAGCTCGGCCATGTCCAGGACGCGGGCGTCGGCGCCCAGGACGCTGAGCTGCTAAGTGATGCGATTTGTGGTTCCCCAGCCCTCTTTATGTTGAGCTTCTTGTTTGGTTTAAGCAATCATGATGGCCATGAGATCCTGGTCTTGCCCGTCTAATATGATATTGGTTACGTGTCCTCCTAAGGCTACCAACAATTGTGTTTGAGACGCCGCAAGTGTATTTTAGGCTGAGGAAGTACTACTGGGGACTTGCGCTGCCAAGATTAGCTGAAGGTCTTGCTGAACGTCTGGTGAGAAAAGCGACTGTGGCCAACGATGGTGCGAGAGGCGACTGTGGCCAAGGATGTTGCTGAGGTCCAGAGTAGGCGGCGTTGGAGGTCCAGCCATGGCTGTAGGCTGAGCGGCTGCGGCAGTTGAACTGGCCGCATTACTAGGAGACGGCTGTATATCTGACTGAGATGGGGGGGGCCATTTCTTCTCCACGTACATATGCTTGGACTACTTGTGCCTGAAGCCGCTCGCCATGTTCCTGACAAGGGAAGACGGCTGCTGATCCCAGCGCTTCCAGCTGCGCTCTGCTGCTGAAAGACAACCTGTTGAGTGTTCCCGAAATTGCTGCACAACTGGTCCTCGCGAGCGTCTACGATGACCCCTGGTACGAGGGGATGCGTCAGAAGATGATACAAAAAGAATGTTGGTGTCGATCCCGTGCGCGGCAGCGGTCGCAATCGCGATCCCGATACCTGCCTCGATCGTGCCGTCGTTCCTGATCTCGGCGGCGCTCACGCCGCTCACGGTGTCCACTGGCTTGGCTTCGATGTTTGGAGTCGTTTCGAGAAAGGGTGCTGCCGGAGTCCATGCAGCACCTTCCAGGCATGCAATACCACGAATTGCCTGTCCGATACCACGACAGAGCAGAACTAACTCGAAGAATTGCAATTTAACAATCTGAATGAATGATTGCTTGAAGGCGCGTATCTTTCCGAATTTGAAGGAACTAAGCTGAATGGCCAACTGCATTGAAAAATGTTCTACGTGAGCCAAACTGGCGACGGAAGCTGAGGACGAGGCGGACCAGCGTAAACCCAAGACTCATCAACGATGTTGGGATACACCGTCCCCCCGAGATCCCTCTTTCATAGGCCTCTACAGAGATTCGTTCGCACTGGGAGACTGGCCCCGTCAACACCGCAACTCGACGAAAGTGTTGCGCCTTTGTAATCATGGTCCGTTCCAAACCGCAATTTCTGGCACTTGGCCATGAAAAAAACAATGCAAGTCGTGTCATTCCTGCCAATGTTCAATACGAGCGCACGCGGTACTGAGGCGAATAAACAATTTAAAGCAGAAGCGCCCAAGCCGTACAATTCTTGCAGCTTCGCAAACCGAAGGTGCGCGGCGCAAAGGCGAGAACGACCAGAAAAAAAACGCCTTCAATCCGTGAAACCCTTCCACATGTGTGAAACACATGTGCGCGGTGCTGAGGCGAGAACCACATGTTGAAAAGGAGGCACCCTCCATCCGCAAAGCTCTTGCAAATTTGTATATCGCATGTGCGCGGCGCTAAAACAAGAACCACACTTTGAAAAGAATCCGCCATCAATCCATGAAGCTCTTCCAAAACTGTAAGACGAATGTGCGCGGCACTGAGGCAACAACCACGTATCGAAAAGGAACCACGCTCAATCCGCAAAACTCTTCCAACGTTGTATCCGAATATGCGCGGCGATGGGGCGAGAGCCACATGTTGAACAGGAGCCGTCCTCAACCCAAAATTGTGAAACGAAAGTGCGCGGCACTGAAGCGAAAACCACATTTTGAAAATGCGCCGACATCAATCCGTGAAGGTTTTCCAAAATTGTATCACGAATGCGCACGGCGCTGAAGCGATAACCACATGTCGAAAGGAACCGCCCTAAATCGTATCACGCATGCACACGGCGCTGAGGCGATAACCACATGTCGAAAGGAATCGCCCTAAATCCGTAAAGCCCATCCAAAGTTGTTAGTCGAATGCGCGCGGCGCTGACGCGAGAGCGGCATGTTGAAAGGGAGCCGTCCTCAATCAGGGAATGTCTTCCAAGGTTGTGAAGCGAATGTGCGCAGCGCTGAGGCTAGAACCACATTTTGAACAGAAGCCGCCCACCATCTGAGGAATCGCTGTCAACTCTAGCGACTCAGGATCATAAGGGGTAGGGGGATCTCAAGCGAAACGCCTGGGCCACCCTTTCGACCGGCCTCGGGGTGCGACAGGGAGGAACGACTTATGAGGAGAAAGATCGGGGGAGGAGCTCATTATAATATCCCTTTTGTGGAACCGATGTCCCCCTGAATGGACCGCAGGAGGGCCCGAAGACTGCCCGAGAGTGCCATCGGGCCCGCCCCCCTCAGACGGCCGAAAGACGAACCCAACAAACACTGCAAGAAACCCGCAGAAGGGCGACAACTCAACACACTAGATCCGGCCTGAATTGCCTGTGGGGATACTTTTTGGTCTGCGGGCTCGCAAAGCAAGTCGAAAGCCGTCCGATCACTAGCCGGGCCGCGACCAGGCAGCAAGAACAGAGAGGGGCAAGCGAAGCGAGCGCGCGGGCAGCCACTCAAGAGGACCAAGAGCGGCACTCCCAACCCGGTGGCGAGGACCAGTGGGGATACGCGAAGCGTCAACAGTTCCCCAACAGGGATACGCGAAGCGTCATCAGCGTGGCGAGGACCAGTGGGCCCACGGCGACCGAAGAAGCAAGGGACCAACTGCGGAGCACGCGGCTGGTGGCTGCACTCGTGGCCCGAAGGCCGCCCCGCCCCACCCCGTGCGGGGTGGCGCTCGGATTCTGCTCCGGCTGCCCGTCGCCCGCGGCCCGGTGGCCCCTCGGGGCGGCCTCTGGAGGCGCCTTGAGGCCCTCTTCGATGTCCTCGGAAACGACGCCGACGACGACGACGACGACGACGACGACGACGACGACGACGACGACGACGAGGGCGAGGGCGAGGGCGAGGACGAGGGCGAGGGCGACGACGACGACGACGAGGGCGAGGGCGAGGACGAGGACGACGAGGGCGAGGGCGAGGACGAGGACGGCGACGAGGGCGAGGGCGAGGGCGAGGACGACGACGACGACGACGACGAGGGCGAGGGCGAGGACGACGACGACGAGGGCGAGGGCGAGGACGACGACGACGCGTGCTGAGTGGTTTGCCAGCGATGAGTCCAATCGCCCGCGACCTGCGGCCCCACGCGTGCCCCCTGGCGCGGGGCGGGCGCGGGCTCTCGGCTCGACGCTGCCTGGGCCGTGGCGTGTGGTCGTGCCTGCTCCTCCTCCTCCTCCTCCTCCTCCTCCTCCTCCTCCTCCTCCTCCTCCTCCTCCTCCTCCTCTCCTCCTCTCCTCCTCCTCCTCCTCCTCCTCCTCCTCCTCTCTCCTCCTCTCCTCCTCCTCCTCCTCCTCCTCTCCTCCTCCCTCCTCCTCCTCCTCCTCCTCCTCCTCCTCCTCCTCCCCCTCCCCCTCCTCCTCCTCCTCCTCCTCCTCCTCCTCCTCCTCCTCCTCCTCCTTCTCCTCCCCTCCTCCTCCTCCACCTCCTCCCTCCTCCTCCTCCTCTCCTCCTCCTCCTCCTCCTCCTCCTTCCTCCTCCCTCTCCTCCTCCTCCTCCTCCTCCTCCCTCCTCTCCTCCTCCTCCCTCCTCTCCTCCTCCTCCTCCTCCTCCTCCTCCTCCTCCGCCTCCTCCTCCTCCGCCTCCCTCCGTCCTCCGTCCTCCGTCCTCCTCCTCCTCTCCTCTCCTCCTCCTCCTCCTCCTCCTCCTCCTCCTCCCCTCCTCCTTCCTCCTCCTCCCGCTCCTCCTCCTCCCCTCCTCCCTCCTTCGTCCCCCTCCTCCTCCTCCTCCTCCTCCTCCTCCTCCTCCTCCTCCTCCTCCTCCTCCTCCTCCCCTCCCCTCCTCCTCCCCCTCCTCCTCCTCCTCCGCTCCTCCTCCTCCGCCTCCTCCGTCCCTCCTCCGTCCTCCTCCTCCTCCTCCTCCTCCTCCTCCTCCTCCTCCTCCTCCTCCTCCTCCTCCTCCTCCTCCTCCCCCTCCTCCCGCTCCCTCCTGCCCACCTCCTGCATGGCAATTGTGGTCCACCTCTTCCAGCTCACGGAGTGCGCACGACGCAAGTGGTGCTCAAGACCGCCCCCCCCCCCAGCAGGGCGCCATTCGTTGTCTCCTACGTGGCCATACTGGGGCAGCAGGAGGGGATCGAGGACAAGGAGGAAGAAGAGGAGAAGGACGGCGACGAACAAGGTTGGGGTGGCGGTGAGCCGGAGGACCAGATGTACAATCCCAAAAGCACCTCAAGAGAGAACACAAGCGATCACATTGGTATGTCGAGTCGCTGCTTTCCCTCCGTTCCTCTTCCTTCTACGTACCCCTGTTCCAACATATGTGAAAGTATTCTCCATGTTCTGGATTGCTCACACCCCTCAAGCTTCATAGTCGGCGGGCCGATTCGACCGTTGGTAAAGCCCAGGCCTGACAAGTTATGGCTGGTCGATATAAGAGGGGGAGATGGCCACACATTGAATGCAGAATGCCGGCCTGGCCCAGTTCAAAACACGGTGTGAATCCAGCGCGAACCAGAAGCGGCAACAAGAGATCTTCGGCACAGTGTACAACTCGCACGCAGCGTATGCAAAGGGCAAACATCAGACCCGGTAAGAACCACCCCGACGAGCGAGGCCGTTTAGTAAACTACCCCAAGAAGGAATCGAACAGAGCAGGGCTGCTTAGTAAACGCCCAGGGCCGTTTAGTCAACGCCAATCATCGGGCCCGGGTGGTTTCTCTTCCCTTGAGCATGGGCAGGCCTCCCCTAGCTCCAGCGACGGGCCCGCGCCGCTCCGCACGCACTGGGCGGGCAGGGCCCCGTGGCGAACTGGAGCAGACGCAGCGCAGCGCGCACAGCGCGCGGGCGGGGCTCCGAGGTCGCACCGGCAAGCCCGCGATTCGCCTCCGGCGTGCGGGCGCGCGGCGAGACCCGACGGTCGCACCGAGACGCCCCGAAGGCGCCTCGAAGGCAGCGCACGGGCGGGGCCCGCCAGAGACGCAGCCGAGCAGGCCGCACGACGCCTCGGGCGCTGCGCCCTGACCGCACCCGCAACGCCCCGAAGGCGCCTCGTGCGCAGCGCCAACGGCGGGGCTCGCACGTGCCTCGCTGGCAGCGCCTCCTCCTCCTCCTCCTCCTCCTCCTCCTCCTCCTCCTCCTCCTCCTCCTCCTCCTCCGCATCCACCTCTTCCTCCTCCTCCTCGTGATCCTCCTCCTCCTCCTCTCCTCCCCCCTCCTCCTCCTCCTCCTCCTCCTCCTCCTCCTCCTCCTCCTCCTCCTCCTCCCCCTCCTCCTCCCCATCCTCCTCCTCCTCTCCTCCTCCGCCTCCTCCCCCTCCTCCTCCTCCTCTTCCTTCCTCCTCCTCCTCCTCCTCCTCCTCCTCCTCCTCCTCTCTCCTCCTCCTCCTCCTCCTCCTCCTCTCCCCTCCTCTCCTCCTCCTCCTCCTCCTCCTCCTCCTCCTCCTCCTCCTCCTCCTCGTCCTCCTCCTCCTCCTCCTCCTCCTCCTCAGCCTGCCCGTCCGAGCAGGCAGCGGGCGGGACCGCGTCGCCGCACCGAAGACGCCCCAGCGCGCTGCAGCCAGCGCGCCGGCGGCACCCCAGGACCGCAGCGACGGACCCGCGCGACGCGCCATGGGTGCGGGCGGGGCCCTGGCGGCGCCTCGCGCGCAACGCAGCGGCGGGACCCCCTGGCGGCGCAGGGAGCCCGCGGCAAATCGTGCGCAATACATGAGCGGGTCCCTGCCCTGGCGGCGCGCACAAGGGGGCAGGGGGGGAGGGGAAGAGGCTCCTCAAAAGCACCCTGTTTCTCAGAAGGCCCCGGCCTTGCCTCTGCAGACGAGGGCCAGCGCCATCTGAGAAGCAGGGGCGCTTCTGAGGAGCCCTCCCCCCCTCCCCCATAGCCCCCTCTGCTGGGAAGCCCCGCGTCACAGCGCACGCGACGCACTGGCGGGGAGCCGGCTGCCGCACCCGCGGCATCCGTGGAGCCCTACATGCCGCTTCCCTGCAGAAGACGTGGGATCACCTAAAAGCCATTACTAGCCAGCCTCGAACGTATCCGTATCCCTGAGATGGGCGAGCAAAAAGCGACGACACCTTGGGGAGCAGCCCTCAGGAACTGAGGGAATCCTTAGGATCGGCATCAAGGTGAGGTGATGCCAAAGATAGGGATAGGGATATGCTTCAAACTGGTAAATCACGGATCTGGGCCAGGACTCGCGCCGCGAGAAAGCGGACCCCGATCCAGCAGGCTTCTTACTGATGGCCGAGGGTCCCTGCTCTTGCCTGCGGCATTCACCCGCTGCAACTTCTTCCCCAATGCGAGCCCCCACTCCAAAGGCAGCATTCGATAATCTGGTCTGACATGAAAATCCCATTCCACCGCTGGTTTGACTTGAACTGCCACCAACAGGTCTCTCTCCTCTGCCGCCCCTCCCGGCTCCAGCTACACGGGTCGGAAGCACACCGCGCAGAGCCTGTACATGGTCACCTTGTCACGCTGACCGTTGTTCACTGGATCCAGCAAGTTGTCGGCGATAACGCGCAGCGGCGTCTGGAACCTTGCTAGCGTGGCGTCGCGCTCTCGCTCCTGTTGACACGCGTGTTTTCGTCGTCCTGCTCCTCCTCCTCCTCCTCCTCAACTTCCTCCGCCTCCTCCTCCTTCTCCGCCTCCTCCTCCTTATCCTCCTCCTCCTCCTCATTCTCATCCTCCTCCTCCTCCGCATCCAACTCCCTTCTGCGCATCCTCCTAATGAGTCCTGTTTCTCCTCCTCCTCCTCCTCCTCCTCCTCCTCCTCCTCCTCCTTCCTCCTCGTCCTCCCCTCCTCCTCCTCCTCCTCCTCCTCCTCCTCCTCCTCCTCCTCCTCCTCCTCCTCCTCCTTCTCCTGCACCCAGATCGGTCCTGCACCCAGAGGCCCACTCGAGAGAGACGCGAGCAAGCTTCTGGGACAGTTGCGGAAAGCCTGAGAATGAGACGGAGTGATTTGAGGCCCGAGCTTGCCAGTTTACAGTCTAGCCAGCGCCTTAGAGAGTTAATTGCACTCGGTCGAGTGCCAGCGGATATTATGTGCAGACACGAGCCTGTCGAGAATGAGAATTTGCTCCCAATCCCCACGGCCTACGGCCCTAACCTCCCGCCGATCCCCACGGTACAGCTTCGCCCGTCGGTGAGGGGTCGAGGTAAAGGAGGGAAGGGAGGCCAGTCACGTGGAGGAAGGAGCAGTTTTCCGTAATAATGGTCCCACTTGCAACGCAGGTGAGGTGACCACGAAGCGTTCCGTGTTTCTCTCCCTGTGGCCCCACAGTCGCCACCAAATTTTGCGTGACTCAAAAAAATGTTTAGAGTCACGCGTTTTTTGATCATTTGGTGACCAGTGCACTCTCTGGCCACGGGGATCGAATGCAATTCATCGGTCCCCAGGGGGCGCCTCTAGGCTGCGTGCCATATCGGGGGTTGCCCTTAATGGGGCATTGCGGCTCCGCCCGAGCGCAGAGGCCGTAGAGAGGACGGCGGCCCGAAGGGTACGCCACTCAGAGTTCTTTCGCGAGGCCAGGTTTCAATCCAGTTGAGCCGCGAGTAACCCCGCAACCGACCGAACTCCAGGAGTCCAGTCCAGTCCAGTCCTCCTTCTCCTCCTCCTCCTCCTCCTCCTCCTCCTCCTCCTCCTCCTCCTCAAGCAGCATAGTCATCCCCGAATCAACCTCAACCATGCTCCTGATAGGACGGGTCGAGGTGGGTGAAAAATGCTGCAACTCGCTGCGCATGGCATTCCAAGTCCCATCTTCCTGCTCCTCTTCCTCCTCCTCCTCCTCCTCCTCCTCCTCCTC
>CAUYUJ010013714.1:363084-366442 GCA_963575745.1 Prorocentrum cordatum | reverse complement strand
TACTACTACTACTACTACTACTACTACTACTACTACTACTACTACTACTACTACTACTACTACTACTACTACTAACTACTACTACTACTACTACTACTACTACTACTACTACTACTACTACTACTACTACTACTACTACTACTACTACTACTACTACTACTACTACTACTACTACTACTACTACTACTACCACTACTACTACTACTACTACTACTACTACTACTACTACTACTACTACTACTACTACTACTACTACTACTACTACTACTACTACTACTACCTACTACTACTGCTACTACTACTACCTCCTCTACTACTACTCCTTCTCCTCCTCCTCCTCCTCCTCCTCCTCCTCGCTTCCTCATCCCCTTCCTCCTCCTATTCCTCCCGTTCGTCCTCCTCCTGCTCCTCTTCCTCCTACACCTCCTCCATTCCTTCTCCTTATCAATAACTTCTCCCTACCGCACCTCGAGGCCAATTTTTAGGGCGGGCTGGGCGTTTCGCCTGAGGCTTCCTCACTATGTATGACCCTGGGGCTTAAAACGTGGCAACCGCTTCACAGATGGAGGGCGGATCGTTTTTGAAGTGTGGCTCTCGCCTTAGCGCCGCGCACTTTATTCAAACGTTTACAAGAACTTCGCGGATTGAGGGCAGGTGGTTTTCAAAATGTGGTTCTCGCCTTAGCGCCTTTTAAACCATACAAGAGTTTCACGGATTGAGGGCGGGCCGTTTTCACAATATGGTTCTCGCCTTAGCGCCGCGCACACTCGTTCTAAACATGGTAAGGGTTTCGCAGGCTGGGAGCGGGTCGGTTTCAAAATGTGGCTCTCGCCTTAGCGCTGCGCACATTAGTTTTAAACATTTGCAGGCGATTCACGGATTGAGGGCGGCTCCGTTTCATAATGTGGTTCTTGCCTGAGCGTCGCGCGCATTCTTTTTTTGGATAACATTCAATAGTTTCACGGATTCCCATGACCAGCGTACCAGAAATAGCGTTTTGGAATAATTCAGGATTACGAGCGCGCAACAGTTAAGTTGATTCGCGGTGTTGAACTCCCAGGACAGGCGTTCTGGGGCGAATCAGGATCGTCAAGACGAAACCGTCAGGTGTATCCACGGCGCCAGAATCCCGAAAACAATGTTTTGGCATGCCTCAGAAGGGGCTATGAAGAGGGAGCTTGGAGGGAGAGTTCCTCACCATTTATGTGACTTTTGAATAGTGAAAGGTGACAACAGCTTCACAGGTGGAGGGCGGGTCGTTTTTTAAGTGTGGCTGTCGCCTGAGCGCCGCGCGCATTCGTCTCAAACATTTGCAAGGGTTTCACGGATTGAAGGCGAATGGTTTTCAGCATGTGGCTCTCGCCTTAGCGCTGCGCACACTCGCCTTGCACATGTTGCAAAGAGTCTCACAGAGTGAAGGCGAGTGGTTCTCAAAGTGTGGCTCTCGTTTTAGCGCCGCGCACATTCGTCCTAATTACCTTGGCGGCGTACCCACCCCCTGCGCAATGCGGGGCATGAGTAGCTATACGGAGGTGATGACGTGACATGGGCGCATCTACTTTTGCGAACGGCATTCGTAAGGCTCGCAGCCCCCCCAGGGATTGCGAGGTCCCGCTCAGATCTGCGTGGTGCGTCACTCCGCTGGACCCGCAACCAACCCTCGAAAGTAGCGACGGTTTCGCAGATCGCAGCCCCCCACGGACGGCGAGGTATCGCTCAGATCTGCGCGGTGCCCCACCCCGCTGGACCCACCAGCAGCCCTCGAAAGTGGTGACAGTTTCGCAGATCGCTATGCTGGCCCCCCGAGCAGCCCTCGAACACAGCGATGGCTTGCAAGTCGCGGCCCCCCAGGGATGACGAGGTCGAACTTGGATCTGCGGAGGCTGCCCACTATAGCTGGCCCCCCAAGCAGCCCTCGGACGTGGAGACGGTTTCGCAAATCGCAGCACCCCCCCAAAGGCAAGAATGGCGAGGTCTACTTTGGACCTGCGGTGGCTACCCACTATACTGGCCTTCGCCTTAGCGACGTGAACAGTCGTTTTAAACATGCGCAAGAGTTCCACGGATTGAGGACGAGTGGTTTTCAACATGTGACGCTCGCATTAGCGCCGCGCACATTCGTCTTAAAAGGAGCGCGAGAGTTCCATGGGCTCCCATGGTCTATGTAATAGAAATTGTGTTTTGGAAGGGTTCCGGCCTGCGAATGTGCAAAAGTTGCGTAAATTCGACGTATTGGAATCCCAGCAATTGTTTTCTGGTACGATTCGGGATCGTCAAGACGCAACAGTCAGGTTGACCCGTGGCGTTGGAATCCCGAAAACAAGATTTTGGCATGATTCAAGGTCCTTGAACAGTTGTCGTCCAACGAGGCAATTCCCTCAGCAATAGGACCGTAGGAGGGGCTATGAAGAGGGAGTTTGGGGGGAGAGTTTACTCCAACATCGTTGATGACTCTTGGGTTTACACTGGTCCTCCTCCTCCTCCTCCTCCTCCTCCTCCTCCTCCTCCTCCTCCTCCTCCTCCTCCTCCTCCCCCCCCCCTCGTTTTCCTCCTCCTCTTCCTCATCCTCCTTTTCCTCCTCCTCCTCCTCCTCCGCCTCCTCCTCTTGCTGTTCCCCCTCTTCCTCCTCCTCCTTTTCCTCCTCCTCCTCCTCCTCCTCCTCCTCCTTCCCCCCCCTCCTCCCCTTCCTCCTCCTCCTCCTCCTCCTCCTCCTCCTCCTCCTCCTCCTCCTCCTCCTCCTTCTCCTCCTCCTCCTCCTCCTCCTCCTCCTCCTCCTCAGCCCCTTCTCTGTCGTCCTCCTCCTCCCTCCCCCTCTTCTCCCTCCTCCTCCTCCTCCTCCTCCCTCCTCCTCTTCCTCCTCTTCCTCCTCTTCCTCCCTCCTCTTCGTCATCCTCCGTTTCTTTCTCCTCCCCCATCCTCCTGCTCCTCCTCCTCTTCCTCCTGCTCCAAGTCCTCCCCCTCCTTCTCCTGTGCCTCCTACTCCTCCTGTTCCTTCTCTTCCACCTGTTCCTCCTCTTCCTCCTTTTCCTCCTCCTCTCCCTCATCCTCCGTCTCTTTCTCCCCCATCTTCCTGTTCCTCCTCCTGTTCTTCCTCCTCCAACT
This sequence comes from Prorocentrum cordatum, assembly GCA_963575745.1. Classification (NCBI taxonomy): domain Eukaryota; class Dinophyceae; order Prorocentrales; family Prorocentraceae; genus Prorocentrum; species Prorocentrum cordatum. Next base: position 363,340 of record CAUYUJ010013714.1, on the reverse strand, counting down.
CCTCCTGTTCCTCCTGGTCCTCCTGTTCTTCCTCCTCCTCCTCCTCCTCCTCGTCCTCGTCCGCGTCCTCCTCCTCCTCCTCCTCCTCCTCCTCCTCCCTCTCCTCCTCCTCCTCCTCCTGCCCCCTCCTCCTCCTCCTCCTCCTCCTCCTCCTCCTCCACTCCTCCTCCTCCTCCTCCTCCTCGTCCTCCTCCTCCTCCTCCTCCTCCTCCTCCTCCTCCTCCTCCTCCTCCTCCTCCAACTCTCCTACGAGCTT
>CAUYUJ010013714.1:330584-358084 GCA_963575745.1 Prorocentrum cordatum | reverse complement strand
CATTTTCGGGCCGTCTTTGGCTGGTCTCGGGCAGTCTTCTGTCTAACTCTGGCCTCTCGCTGTGGATAGGGAACACGGGTCAAGAGAGCCAGCGGTCATACCACTGACCCATTGGTAATGATGGCTGGCCGACGACTGATCGACAAATTCAAAATCGGTAAAAACCACACGGAACCCCTGAGCCCAATCGGCGACGGGATGGTGGAACAATGGAGCACAGTAGAAGTACAAACACCTGTGGGGGGGTCGTTCACCATTTTCGGGATACTTACCCGTTACGAAAGTTATTCATCTTGAGCACTGACGACTAGGGCGTCTCCGAGTGGCCCCCCCTTCCCCCCGTAGACTCCTAGCACGGCAGTCTTCGGCCTGGCTCGGCGGGAGAGATTTCCGGGGTTCTCCCTGGTAACATTAATAGTATATAACCAAGCGTCTTGAATGTAAAATGAAATTAACATAAACATTCGGAGCTCCACGAAGACTCCTTAGGTCGGCGCCGACCCCCGTCCCTGGCGCGCGGAGCGCGCCAGGGGCGGCGCCAACGGCGCCGCCAGGGGGGCCCAGCGCCGATCCAAGACATCCGCGTGGAGCTCCGAAAGTTCATGTTTGTGCCGACGATTCTTCTTCGAAAGACCTGTATGTTCCTCCTCTCCCTCATCCCCCTTCGTCATCCCCCTCCTCATCTTCATCCCCCGTGGCTCCGCAGGGGCCTACCACTGCTCCACGGCGCCCGAGGTCTTTGCGCTCGTCGTCGTCGTCGGCGGCGTCGGAGTCGGCGTCGGCGTCGTCGTCGTCGTCGTGATCACAATCACCACAGTCACAACCACGAATCATATCCATCATGCTACTGCTGCTGTGCCTCCTCCTCTTTTCCTCATGATCTATCTCTCCCTCCTCCTCGCCCTCCTCCTCCTCCTCGCCCTCCTCCTCCTCCTCCTCCTCCTCATCATCATCATCATCAGCATCCTCCTCCTCTGTTCCCCCCACCCCCCTCCCCTTGCTCTTCCGCCTCCTTATCCTCCGTTTCCTCCTTACGACCACTACCATGATGATCATCACCATCACAAACACCATCACCATTAGCATCATCATCACCATTACCATCACCATCACCATTACCATCGTCACCATCATCCTCATCATTATCAGCGGCATCATCATCATCATCATCATCATCATCATCATCATCATCATCATCATCATCATCATCATCATCATCATCATCATCATCATCATCATCATCATCATCATCGACATCATCATCATCATCATCATCATCATCATCAGCATCATCATCACCATCATCATCATCATCATCATCATCATCATCTCCATAATCATCAGCATCAGCATCAGAATTAGCATCATCACCATCACCATCACCATCACCATCACCATCATCATCACCACCATCATCATCCGCAGCAGCATCATCAGCATCATCATCAGCATCAGCATCGTCATTCGCATCATCACCATCGCACCAGCATCATCGTCACCATCATGATCAGCACCATCATCAGCAGCATCATCATATCCTTCCCTATCCTCCTCCTCCTCCTCATCATCATCATCATCAACATCATCATCATCATGAGCAACAACATCATCATCATCATCATCCGCCTTCTCCTCGCTTTCCACCTCTCCTCCTCCTCCTCTTCCTCCTCCTCCTCTTCCTCTGCATCCGCCTCCCCCCTCGCCCTTCCGAGGAGGCCGACCTTCAGCTCGGCCTCGGCCGCCTTGCCGTTGTAGAGCTGGTAGTGGCTGCACGCCTTGAGGTTCACGGCCGTGATCTCGGGCGCGCCCACCAGAGATGGGGATGAGAGATGAGGATTCCCAGATATGATAGTGTCGCAAAAAAATCAGGACGGGAGGCTTTTCGCTATTGTTGGCCCTTGGGGGCCCTCGCTGGGCCCCCGGACCGTCACAAACCGACTCAGGATGAAAAGCCGGTCCTGGGGAAAGGGTCGGGACCTCTGGGGAAGCCGCATGTTTGGGCTTGCTACCGAAGGACGGCGAAGGAGGAGAAGAGGGAGGAAGGGGAAGGAGGAGAAGCGGGAGTAGGAGGAGGCCTGAGAAGACCCAAATCTCCTGCGATATGGATTTGTTCCACCCGGGCTGTCTTCCCAGTACGGGCATAGGCCCAGGGTTTTCTTATAATATGTGGGCCTTCGGCCCTGTACCAGAGAGGTGTCGTGAAGATGGAGTCGGAACTGGGCACGTGAAAATACGTGTGCGGAAAGGGGGTCTCCAACATGCGTCTCGTCACGCTTGCGTTTGGCACGTGTTGTTATGCGTTCCTGGCGACATCGGGGCCCCCAGGGGTGGTATCCAAGTTACTAACGTCGGATTCGTCATCATTCCGTAAACATGCATGCGCGGAATTGTCACGTGTCCACGGGGGCGCCAGACATCCAAAATGGTGCAGGGGGGAGGGGGGAGCATTTCAACTGCGACATCCTCACACACATGGGGCATGTTGCAGGAGCTGTCTTACAACGTTGGTTCTCACAAGTAAGGTTTTCGCCTGAGTCATCCTCAGAAAATGAAGTGTTGGAGATCGGACGTCGGATATCTAACGTGGTGGGGGGAACCTTTCGCATGGGGATGTTGAAGGAGTTATTTTACGAAGCTGGTTCTCAAAGTGAAGCTTTCGCCTGAGACGGTTTCAAAATGAGATGTTGGAGATCGGATATCGGATATCCAACCTGGTGTGAGGGGGGGTCGTCTGAGACACCCTCACAACATGGGGATGCTGGAGAAATTGTTTTACGCCTTCGTTTCTAAACAAAGATAAATTGCCGCCCGAGGCATCCTCAGGAAACGGAAGTGTTGGAGATCAGACGTCGGATGTCCAACATGGTGGCGGGGGGGCGGGTCGTTTCGCCTGAGACGTCCTCACAACACGGGAAGTGGGGGAAGCCGTTGTACGACGCTGGTTCTCAAACATGCAACTTTCGGGAGCGGCCAAGAGGGGGGTGTCCAAGAGAGGGGGGGGTGCAAATCATGACCGGCGGCATGTGCGCGGCCCAGCGGGGGGGCCAGGGACGTAACGAAATATGAAGAGGAGCCATGAAATCTGGGGAAATATCATGACCCCCGCCATGATATCCACCCCCCCCCTAGTCATCAGCCCCCTCTTTTCCGCCCCCGAAACTTTCTTTCGCCTGAGACATTGAGACGTCCTCAGACCGTTGGAAGGTTGGCAATCGAGCGTCGGAGACCCAACACCGTGTGTGGGGGGGGGAGGGGGCGTTTCACGTGAGACATCCTCACAGCGAGGGGATGTTGAAGGAATTGCTTTATGACGCTGTTCCTAGAGAGTAAAAAACATTGGCCTGAGATATCCTCAGATAAATCAGGTGTGGGAGGTCGGGCGTCGGATGTCCTCCGTGGTGTGGGGGTAGCATCTCGCCCGGGACATCCTCACAAAATGGGGATGGTGGAGATGTTGTTGTACGACGCCCGTCTTCAAAAGTGAAGCTGTCGCCAGAGACATCCTCAAAGCATTGGAGGGAGCGCGACCCACCGCCGCTGGACTGAAACAAATTATCAAGGGGGTGGGGGGGATCAGAAACCAGGGACACCCCCCGCTGAGGGGAGGGTCAGAAACCCGGGACCCCCCCCCCCGCCCCCGCGCCCCCCAGCAACGACGACGACGACGAAGACGACGAAGACGACGACGACGACGACGACGGCGGCGAAGACGACGACGAAGATGACTACGGACGACGACGACGACGACAACGACGACGACGACGACGGCGACGGACGACGACCATGGCGAAGACGACGAAGACGACGACGACGACGACGACGACGTCAGCAGCGTCGGTTCTGATAGAATGCTACGATGGCTAGATCCTGCTCGGATAGAAGCCCTGTAGGGCTCGATCCACCCCTGAAAGAATCCTACAAGAACGCGTTCCGCCCATAATAGAAACCGACTGGAGCTAGATCTCTCCCTAGATTTTTTATAGTGATGTATCCAGCTCTAACGAATCCCTATTTGTCTCGATCCAACCCTGATAGAACCCTACTAGCGCTCGATCCAGCTCTAAGAGAATCCTGTTACTAGGGCTGGATCCAGCTCTAACAAGATCCCACGAGGGATCGATCAGACTGTAATGGAAGCCCACAGAGGTTCGATTCAGCTCAAAAAGAACCCAACGAGGGCTGGATCCAGCTCTAACGGAGTCCAAATCCTATTAGCACTGAATCCAGCTCCAATGAAATCCTACTGGGGCTCGATCCAGGTCTGGTCCGCCACCGTGCCGTTGGGCACGGAGCGGGCGTGTCCTCAATCAAGTCCTGTGCCCAATTCTCCAAACCTCAGTCCTCACTTCTGCGGAGTCTTTAAGGGGCCCGGAAGCTAGATTGCCAAATTTGGCGGGGCGTCTCGCGTCTTGTCGCGGCTTCTCGCGTGCCTTTTCGGAGCCAAGAGGCCCCAAGACTGGCCAAGAGGGCCCCAAGAGCCCCCCAGAAGGGTCCACGAGGGCCCCGAGTCGCCGAACGATCGCTCCAAGACGCTCAAGATGACCCCCACACGGCCCAAGAGGACTTCAAGACGCCCCAAGGCCTCCAAGAGGCCTCCCACAAGGGCCCCAAGACGCCAAAATCATTGATGTTCCTTCGGTTTTAGAACCTTTGAGCGTTATCGTCTTTTCGGCTTCCCGACGCTCCCACCTCGAGGCCCCCAAGATCGCGCCAAGACGGCCCAAGAGGCCTCCAAGAGTGCTCAAAAGCGGCCCAAGAGGGCCCCAGGACAACCCAAGAGGGCCCCAAAACGGCCCGAGAGGCCCAAACGACGGCCCCAAGGAGGGGCCCGGATAGGGCACCCGAGCGGACATATCGAGCCCTGGGCCCCCAGGAGGCCCCTCAGGAGGCCTCAAAAGGCCCCCTAGAGGCCCCAAAACTGCCCCAAGAGGCCCCCTCCTAGAGGCCCCAAATCTGCCCCAAGAGGCCCCCTGGAGCGCCCCGAAGAAATCAAGAAGCATCCCTAAGAACTCTCACCCACAACCCATGCGCGGTGGCGGGATAGGCCGAAGGACGCTAGACCTGGGCCGGCACGGGAACGGAAAGAGGGCTGCAGAAACCTGCCCGAGATGGCTCATGGCACCTTTCGCTCTTGGGAGCCTTGGTGGAAAGATCTTGTTGCGTCACCGCTCGTTCTTGAGAGCCTTGCTGGTAAGCGCGTGTTACGTCACCGCTCTCTGCTGGGAGCCTTGCTGGGAAGAGCTTGTTGCGTCACCGCTCTCTGTTCAGAGTCCTCGTGCCCAAAGATGTTTACGTTACCGCTCGCTGTTCGGAACCTTGGTGATAAGAGCTTATTGCGTCACCGCTCGCTCTTGGGAGCCTTGCTGGTAAGCGCGTGCTACGTCACCGCTCGCAGTTGGGAGCCTTGCTCCTCCTCCTCCTCCTCCTCCTCCACCTTCTCCTCCTCCTCCTCCTCCTCCTTCCTTCTCCTCCTCCTCCTCGTAGTATTCTTATCATGATTATTACGATTAATAGTATTAGTAGTAGTATTAGTCGTATTAGTATGATCAGTACCATTAATATTAGCATCCGTATTTTTATTAGTATTATTATTAGTATTAGTATTCGTATTATTATTAATAATAATAATCGTAGTATTGATATTATTATCAGTACTAGTATTATCATTATTAGTACTCGTCTTTTTATTATTAGTATCATTATGATTATTATGACTATTATTACTATTATTATTACTCTCGCGTTAAATTCTACCCTCGGGGCCTCGGCGGCAGCCTTCCCAGGTCTGCTTGGCGCCTCCCGAGTGTGCGGGCGAAACGTCCTGCATGCGTGCGCCGCCTGCCTAACACTCGCCACGAGGACAGAAGGTAACGCACCACTCGGGGTTGGGAGCCTTGCTCCTCCTCCTCCTCCTCCTCCTCCTCCTCCTCTTCCTCCTCCCTTTCTCCTCCTCCTCCTCCTCCTCCTCCTTCCTTCCTTCCTTCCTTCCTTCCTTCCTTCCTTCCTTCCTTCCTTCCTTCCTTTCTCCTCCTCCTCCTCCTCCTCTGGTTAAGTTCTGGCCTCGGGGCGCACTTCAGGGGTGGCGGCAGGCACCTGCGGCGCTGGGCGCCGACGGGAGGGCAGCCGCCCGCCGCAGCCTGCGGAGAGAGCCGAGTGCAGCCTGCACGGGGGCTGGCGCGGCCACGCGCGAGAGTGACCCTGGGCGGAGGAGGAGGAGGAGGAGGAGGAGGAGGAGGAGCAGGAGGAGGAGGAGGAGGCGGAGGAGGAGGCGGAGGAGGAAGAGGGCCGACCCCCCGTAGAGGCCCGAGTGACCCTGGGCAAGAGTGACCTTCCGTGCGCGGCGTTTTGGAGCCGCGGGGGGGCCAAAAGCAAGCGCGCAAGACGCCTCTGCCGCCTCGCGCTCGTGCGCGTGTGACCTTTCGTGCGCGGCGTTTTGGAGCCGCGGGGGGGCCAAAAGCAAGCGCGCAAGACGCCTCTGCCGCCTCGCGTTCGGCGCTCGGGCACCCCAGTGGGCCCGCACCAAAGGTCACTCCGGCGAAAGGTCACTCTTACGTCTAGTCGACTGGCGCGGACCGAGGGGTGGACGGTCCGGGCCGAATCCTGGAAAGCGGGCGGTGATCCCAACGTAGGGGAAGAAAAAACGACACGACCGTAAACTTTTGGCGCTCCGCTGGGATTTCTTGGATCTGCGCTGGACCCCCCTCCTTGGCGCGCGGAGCGCGCCAGGGGCGGCGCCGGAGGCGCCGCAGGGGGGTCCCAGCGCGGATCCAGGAAATCCACGCGGAGCGCCAAAAGTTTATGTTTATGGCGTTTCTCGACCATCAGAAGACAACAAGACTGACTTCTGGCATCTGCCCGTTGGCCCGAGAGTGGCTCTGCCGCTGGGACAGGAGCAGGGCCCCTGGCGGTAATTGGGGAGCTGCGGAGGCCAGCGGCCTCGCGGTGCCCTGAAGACGGTGCCGACTCAAAGACAGAAGACACAGGTTCCTGTCATGAGGAGGAGGAGGAGGAGGAGGAGGAGGAGGAGGAGGAGGAGGGAGGAGGAGGAGGAGGAGGAGGAGAGGAGGAGGTGGAGGAGGAGGAGGAGGAGGAGTTGCCTCGGAGTTGCCTGCCATCCACATGCGGTGGGAAAGGAGGAGGAGGAGGAGGAGGAGGAAGAGGAGGAGGAGGAGGAGGAGGAGGAGGAGGAGGAGGAGGAGGAGGAGTTGCTCGTTGGCCTGAAGGCGGCTGCCGCTGGGACGGGAGCAGGGCCCCTGGCGGTATAGGGGGCTGCGGAGGCCAGCGGCCCCGCGGTGCCCTGAAGGCGACGCCGACTCTGCCGCGGACGGGAGCAGGGCCCATGGCGGCAGGGCGTGCGGAGGCGGCCTGCCTCGCGGTGCCCCAAGAGAGACGGTGCAAGGCCTCGAACCCGGACCACCGACGTCGCGATTCTTTCTCGGGAGCGGCCAAGAGGGGGGTGTCCAAGAGGGGGGAGTGCAAATCATGACCGGGGGTCAGGGACGTAATGAAATGAGAAGAGGCGCCATGAAATCTGGGGAAATCTCATGGCCCACGCCATGATATCCACCCCCCCTGGTCATCACCCCCCTCTTTGCCGCCCCCGACTTTCACGACGTCGACCCCCGGAGGTCTGGACCCTCTCCCCAGGACGGGTTTTGCATCCCCGGACGTTTTGTTGATCCCGAGGCCCGCGAAGGGCCCCCGGAGGCCGAAGACGGCAGAAAACCTCCCGCCGTGATCTTCGCTCACAGCGCGAGGAGGTCTGGGAAGGGAGGCGCCTGGTCGCATCGCAGAGAAGTGGAGGCAGGCTGCCGCTGCGCGGCCGCGGCGCGCGGCAGGGAGGCCAGGAGCACGAGGCTCTGCGACACTCGGGAGGTGAAGGCCGCGGATGGCACGTGGCCGCGGGAGGCCGCGGGAGGCCTCGGGTTCGGCACAACTGTGCGGAATGCGATCCGAGGAAAATCCTCCTCCTCAAGCTCCACCTCCTCCTCCTCCACCTTCTCCTCCTGCTCCTCCTCCTCCTGTATCCTCCTCCTCCTCCTCCTCCTCCTCCTCCGCCTCCTCCTCCTCCGCCTCCTCCTCCTTCTCCTCCTCCACCTCCTCCTCCTCCTCCTTCTTCTTTTTCTTCTTCTTCTTCTCCTCCTCCTCCTCCTCCTCCTCCTCCTCCTCCTCCTCCTGTTCCCGCCCCATGCCCTCGTCCTCCTGCTGCTGCTGCTGTTGCTCGAACGGTCTACAACGCACACCTCGAATCAAAGTCAAACTTTAGTGTCCCACCCGCCCGACCCCCGCCAGTCCCCCCGTCAGGGTCCGCTCGCCCGACCCGACCGGTCCGTCAAGGCAAGCGCATGCCACCTCGAGAGCTGCGCCATGCTATAATGCCCCACCCGCCCGACCCAGCTCTCGCCTGACCCGACCAGTCCGTTCGGGCAACCGCGTGCTAACTAGAGACCTGCGTCAAACTTGGATGGCTCGCCCGCCCGACCCGGCGCTCGCCCGACTCGACCGGTCCGTTGATTAGGGCAATCGCGTGCTACCTCGAGAGCTGCGCCAGACTTTAATGTCCCGCCCGCCCGACCCGGCGCTCGCCCGGCCCGACTGGTCCGCTAGGGCAAGCGCGTGCGCCACACTTAAATTAGGGGGAAAACAAACCTACCTCGCTTTTGACCACCCTCGCTTCCAAGAGATACCAAACGATGCCAAATTGCAGCCTGTACTGGTCAGGCCGCTTGACGAGGAGGCGCGTGGCATGGCTTGGTTTTGCCTGGAAGCGAAAGCGGGGTAGGCAATTCATGCTTTGATATATGTCCCGCCCGCCCGACCTGGCGCTCGCCATCCACGGGCGGTCCGCTAGGGCGAGCGCGCACTACCTCGCGAGCTGCGTCACGCCTCAGTGCCCCGCCCGCCCGGCCCGGCCTGCGCCCTCGCTCGAGCCCGTTGACGGTCCCCGCCTGCCGCTCCACCTTCTGAGGTCTGCCCGTCGGGGACCGCCCGCCCGCCCGGGTCCGCCCGCCTGCTCCGACCCGCGGGCCCGAGCTCCTCCTCCTCCTCCTCCTCCTCCTCCTCCTCCTCCTCCTCCTCCTCCTCCTCCTCCTCCTCCTCCTCCTCCTCCTCCTCCTCCGTTAGGTCGAGCGCGGGCCAGAGCGAGTCCGCGTAATTCTCTCGTGGTCCGCCCGCCCGACCCGCCCGACCCGCCAGCCGGCCAACTAGGAGCCCGCCCGCCGCCCGGCCCGCCCGCCCGTCAGGGTCCCCAGGCGAGCCCAGAATCGAACCGATAAGTCGGATCGGCGATCGGCATGAATCGGATCGGCGAACATCGGCAGCCAAGTCGTATGCCTCCATTGAGAAATCGGAGCCCAACTCGGAATCCGAAGCCGAATCGATTCGGAATCGGAACCCATCGACATCGAATCGAATCGAAGCGGGGGAATCGAAACGAGCCCTGACCCCCGCCCGAGCCGACCCGCCCGTTAAGGTCTGTGTGTGTGTGCTGGCTCGATGATGCGTCCTACATTCACGTCCCGCCCGCACGATACGCCCGCGCCCCCCCGCGGACTGCCCCGCCCCCGCAGCCTGCCGGAAGAGTTCCACCCTCCTTGCTGCCTGGAGCACCTGCTCGGATGCCCCGAAGATTCCTTGAATGTCCCGCCCGCCCGACCCGCCCGCTGCGATACCCAGAGCGCTCGGCCGTCCAGCGTGAGTGCGCTTGCCAGCTTACATGTAAATTTGTTTGATTGTCCCGCCCACCCGATCCGCCCGCGGGGATCAGCCCCGCCTGCCCGCTGAAGCGCCCCGCTCACACGGCATGCCAAACGGGTTCCGCTTCTCGCTGACTTCCGGGTGTGTTCTACTGTCGCGCCCGCCTCATCCTGTCTCTCGTCCCCGCCCTCTTCCTTTCCTCCTCAGACCAGGATTACGAACTACAGAAAACTTCACGAGGTGGGGGCCATTTTCAAGCGACGGCCTTCTTCTGATCCTCCTCCTCCCCCTCCTCCTGGACCTCTCTTCGTCCCCCACCTCTTCCTCCTCCTCCTCCTCCTCCTCCTCCTCCTCCTCCTCCTCCTCCTCCTCCTCCTCCTCCTCCTCCCCCTCTCCTCCACCTCCTCATCATCCTCCTCCTCCTCCTCCTTCCTCCTCCTCCTCCCCCTCCTCGCCCTCCTCCCCCACCTCCTCCTCTCCCCCTCCACCTCCCCCTCCCTCCTCCTCCTCCTCCTCCCTCCTCCCCCTCCTCCTCCTCCCCCTCCACCTCCTCCTCCTCCCCCTCCCCCTCCTCCTCCTCCACCTCCTCCTCCTCCTCCTCCTCCTCCTCCTCCTCCTCCTCCTCCTCCTCCTCCTCCTCCTCCTCCGCTCCTCCCCGATCACCCTCCTCCCTCCTCCTCCCTCCTCCCGGATCCCTCCTCTCTTCTCCTCGCCCCCGCCCTGCCCGTTTTGCCGCCGCGCCGCGCAGCGGGCGCGCTGCACGCACGCGCGCGCGCGTCAGTGCAGCAGACGCACGGCGTCAGGGAGCAGACGCGCGCGTCAGGGAGCAGACGCACGTCAGTGCAGCGCGGCGCGCGGCGTCCACGCGCGCGCGCCGCGCCGAGGACCTCGGGCCGAGGTGCTCAAAGGAGGGGGGCAGACGGGCGCAGCGTGGCGGCCTGGCCCGCGTGTGCTCGCGGGCCCCAGGAAAGGTCAAGGAGCAGTGACCTTACTTATGAGCCGCTGCCCCGAGGCCCTCGCACTCGGCAGCGCGTCGAACGAGGACAACGGGCGAGTGGCCTGATGAAGAGGCGAGAAGTGCATCAAAGGCTTTTGCTGTTTTTCTTGTTGGCCTCCTCGGTGTCCTTCCAGCGCCCCATTGGGCCGTCTTGGCGCTCTCTGGGGCCGCCCTGGGCCGCCTCAGGGTCGCCGTGGGGCGGTCACGGGCCTGTCAACCTCATTCTTGGGACGTCTTAGAGCGCCCTTGGGGCCCTCTTGGGGTGCTCTTGGGCCGTTTTGGAGCTTCTGGGGATATCCCAGGAACAAGCCAGGCCAGTCGGAAACCGCGTTGCCTGGAGGAACAGAAACTAGTTCAGCTGTAGAACCACGCGCTTTCGCCACGGACGGCCCATGATTAGTGGATCGTCGCATTGATAGAACCCCCTATACCAATGCCTCGTGAGTCTGAGGACGATCACGAAGAGTGTTCCAAAGCTGTTCCCAAAGAGCTTAACGGACGTTTGCATAGCTACACCGGTAACATTTTGGGGCTGTCTTGGCTTGGCCCTTTGGGGCTGCATTGGGCTCTTAGCGCCGTCGTGAATGTCTCTTGGGGCGTTGCCGGGCCGTCTTGGGAGTCTTTTGGAGCCAATTGGGGCTCGCCCAGGACAGTACTAGGTGTCTGTCGGGCTGCTTTTGGGGTTATTGGGGCCTCTTGGTGTGTTCTTGAGGTCTCTGAAGGGCATCCAGACCCTCCGAAGACCCCCCAAAGCGATTACCATGTAAAGCCCTCGCTGGACCTAACAATTACCTGATATGTGCCTAACCCATTCTAAACGCGAGGCGGCTGGTTACAGGAGCGCTCCATGCCAACGAACATATTGAGAATTCTGCAACGCTCTCGAACGCTTCGCCAAACGACGTCGGAAAACATCCAACGCCCCCCATTCACGCACGCACTCTCGCGACCCAGGCCGCAAAAGGGATGACAACGACGAGCGCAACTCAGGGAGCCGCGAGGTCCCGACGGGATCCGCGTACAATTCCGCTCCGCTGGACCTCCCTGAACCCACGAAACGACAACTGCGCAGTCGGCGGCCCACCAAGGGAGCGGCGAGGTTTCGACAGGATCCGCGTACCCCTCCGCTCCGCTGACCTCCCAGAAGCCCACGAAAATGGCGACGATTGCGCAATTGGCAGCGCCCCAGGAAGCCGCGACGTCTCGACTGGATCCGCGTGCCCGTCCACTCGAAGCGAGCGGACACGCGGATCTACTCGAAATGTCCTCCGGAGGTCCGGCAGAGCCTCCGCTGGACCTCCCAGGGGCCCACGACTGTGGCGACAACTGCGCAGCCAGCAGCTCCCAGGGGGCCGCGAGGTGTCGAGTGGATCCGCGCGTCCTTCCGCAACGTTGGGCCTCCCATGAGCCAACGAAACTAGCGACTGTTGTGCAAATGGCGGCCCCGCAGGGAGCCGCGAGGCATGCGGCAAGTAGGAAGTTGGAAACATGCAGACAGGTGCCACCAGTCAAAAGGACGGAGGCGAGAGGAGAAGACGCAGGAGCACTGCTCTGTCCAAAAGGGTAACCCCATGCAGGAGGGCTGGGACAAAGAAAACACCAGAGGGACATGCCAGGAAGCGCCGCTGGGGCCTACCTCGTGAACAAAGTAGGGGCCCTCATAAAGGGGGCCATCTTGGACTGTTGGACCTCTTCGAAAGAGTCTTGGCACCCTCTTGGCGATCCTTCGGCCGTCTTGAATAATCCCACGAAGGGTCCGCGACGAGCGCGAAGAGGCCAGGGATGGGATGCAGAGGGACATGCTAGAACTCTGCGCCCTCCTCGGATGCGCAGGTCCGAGCCGAACGTCTAGGACAAACATCTTACAGCTTCTCGCCACCCGAAAGGCACGGCCAGAAAGCGCCGGTCGGGCCGTGGGCGAGATACGCCATGAACTATTCCCAGACCCCCGACGTCGTGATTTGTTTCACAACGTCGACCCCGAGAGGTCTGGAACCCTACCCCGGGGCCGGCCTTGCATCCTGAGTCCTTCTTTGGCGGAGTTTGAATAGGTAGAGGATTGCAGGACTGCCAGCTGCACGCGAAGTCCCGGAGGGGCAGGGTGAGCAAAACATGGCCAGACAAGCTTCCGCACGGGCCAAGACCAACGCACACACTTTTGATTCGCGGGTCGAGAGCGCACCTCTTCCGGTCGAAGCTAAGCGGGCCGCGCAGAAGACCAACGCCCACACAGCGTATGTATGTTTGAGAGAGCGTGTTTCACGGGCGCTTGTCTCGGCAACATTCGGCGGCGCGTTTCGGACCGGGGGATGGGCCTCCCCCCCCCACAACACTCGGGGCCGTCGACCAAAACCAGGGGGACCCTCCTCTTCCCTGACCCCCCTCCCCCCAAGCCCCCCCCCCCTTCTCAAGGGGGTGGGGAGGGTTCAAGCCCCCACCCCCCTTGGGCTGGCGCCGGCGCTGCCGGCGGCCAGCAGCGCCGACGGCGGGAACGCAGCGACGATGACCGGAGAGGGCCCAAGAGGCCGCAGAGGGGAAACACAAACCGCCATATACACCACCGCAAGAACCACCACCACAACCACCGCCAACCACCACACCACCACCACCACAGCCACAACCACCACCACCACTACAGCCACCACCACCACCACAACCCACCACCACCACCACCATCTGACCCAAAGCCAAAACACGGTGGCGGGAAGACCCAAATGGCTCACCACCACCACCACCACCATCACAAACCACCACACCACCACCACCACCACCGCCACGACCACCACCACCACAACCAGCACAACCCAACACCACCACAACCACCACTATCACCACACACCACCACACCACTACACCACCACCACCACAACCACCACCACCCCCACCACCACCACCACCACCACCACCACCACCATCACCACCACCAAAAACGCCACCACCACCACTACCACCACAACTACCACAACCCACCACAACCAACCACAACCACCGCAACAACCCACCACCACCACAAACTACCACGCAACCACCACCACGCAACCACCACCACTACAGCCACCACCACCACCACCACAACTCACCACCAACACCACCACCACCACTACAGCCACCACCACCACCACACCCACAACACACCACCACCACTACCACCACCACCACCACCACCACCACCACCACCACCACCATCACCACAAACCACTACCACGACCACCATCACCACCACAAACCACCACACCAGTACCACCATTACCACCACTACCGCCACCACAACCACCACTACCACAACCAACCACCACTACCACCACCAACCACCACACCACCACCACCACAGCCACCACCACCACCACCACCGCCACTACCCACCACCTCCACCACCACCACCACCACCACCACCCACCACCCACCACACCACCACAGCCCACCACCACCACCACCACCACCATCTCAGAGAGGCTCCAAGAGACGTCCAAGAGGCGCCCAGGAGGGAGGCTTCAGAAATGCCCTTCAGAGGCCCCCGAGAGCCCTCCGACGAAACCCCAAGAGGCATCTATTAGGACCTTGACCCAAAACCAAGGCACGGTGGCGGAGCGTCGTCGTCGTCGTCATCGTTGTCGCCGTCGTCCTCGTCGACGCTCCCCGCCACCGCCGCCAGCCGCCGCAAGCGTCGGCGCCGAAAGGAAGTCTTCGTCTTCATCGACGCTCCCCGCCGCCGCCGCCAGCCGCCGCCGACGCCAGCGCCGGCCGGCCCGAGGAGAGGGAAAGAGGAGAAGGGGGGGGAACCCCTCCCCATCTGTCTCGGGAGAGGGGGGGGTCCGGTTCCAGCCCCCCCCCCATCCAAGCGTCCACAGAACGCGCGCTTTTGCGTATGTTTACGTGATGCCGAAGGGAGTTGCGTGAGGTTTGCACGCGTGGACAGGGTGAGGAAAACATTAGCATGACATCCGATCACGAAGGTTGTCCAAATCCAATAGCGGCCGCTGTTGGGCAGGCGGCTCTTTGTCTCAAGTAAACACCGCCCGCGGCAACAACGACTGCGACTCCAGTTTTACATGGGCATGAACTGCAATTGTTTTTGAAGGCGGCTCGGGGGCGTCGGTAAGGAAAGGGATGACGTCAAATCCGCCCAAAATCGGCCCATGGACCCCTCCCGGGATCCATCTGGTCCAGTTTTTCGTCCCGGATCCGTTTCAGACGGTCCTGGGGCCCCGAAGCGGCCCAAGAAGGGCCGAACAAGGCAAATAAACAACAAAAAACGGTTCGGGGGTGACAAGTAAACAACAAGACAAATAAACAAGAAGGCTGAACAAGGCAAATAAACAAGACAAATAAACAACAAAATGACAGCGGGCGTAAACCATTCAAACCTCTTCCATCCTCCTCCTCCTCCTCCTCCTCCTCCTCCTCCTCGTCCTCCTCCTCCCTCTTCCTCCTCCTCTTCGCATTCCTCCTCCTCCTCCTCCTCCTCCTCCTCCTCCTTTCATCCCGATCAGAATACTCTTACGGACCAGAATCAAGCAACACCATAAGAAAAAGGCAAAACAAACAAAACAAACAATAAAAGCAATCCTGAGGAACTTGCTGGGGGGGGGGCTCCTTTCATCCCAATCAGAATCCTCTTACGGAGCAGAATCAAGCAAAACCTTAAGAAAAAGCAAAACAAACAACAAAACACAATAAAAGCAATCCAGAGGAACTTGCTGGGGGGGGCGAGGAGGAGGGGGGGGGGACGGGGGAGGAGTCACCCAGGATTGCATGTATTGTTTTCTTGTGTTTTTCCCTAGGGTTTTGCTTGATTCCGCCCCCGATAGGGGAATCTGATTGAGAGGAGGAGGAGGAGGAGGAGGACGAGGAGGAGGACGACGACGACGACGTCGTGGTCGTCGCCGCCGACGCCGTCGTCGGCGTCGTCGAGGAAAAAGCAAACCCTAGGAAAAAACAATAAAAGCAATCCTGGGGGACTCCTCCCCCGTCCCCCCCTCCTCCTCCCCCTCCAAGCAAATTCCTCTGGATTGCCTGTATTATGTTTTGTTTGCTGTTTTTTTTTTTTTTGTTTTTTCTTGAGGTTTTGCTTGATTCTGTTCCGTAAGAGGATTCTGATTGGGATGAAAGGAGCCTCCCCCCTAGCAAGTTCCTCAGGATTGTTTTTTTTTGTTTGTTTTGTTTTTTTCTTATGGTTTGAGTATTCTGATCGGGATGAGAGGAGGAGAGGAGGAGGAGGAGGAGGAGGAGGAGAGAGGAGGGGGAGGAGAAGGAGATGAGGAGGGGAAATGCGAGAGGAGGAGGAAGAGGAGGAGGGGGAGGAGAGGAGGTGGAGGAGAGGACGACGACGACGCGACGATGGCGCCGGGCGGCGAAACGTGAACCAGTGAACCAGTGAAACCTCTGCTATCCTCCTCCTCCTCCCAAAATTAGAATTCCTCCGTCTCCTTCTCCTCCTCTCCTCCTCCCCCTTCTCCTCCTCCTCCTCCTCCTCCTCCGCCTCCTCCTCTTCCTCCTCCTCTTCATTTCCCCTCCCTCCCCATCCGCCTTCATCCCCCCTTCCCCTCCTCCATCCTCCCACAGCGGCAAGAAAAAACAAAAGAAAACCCCAGGAAATAACAGGTGCGTTGCAGAAAAATAGCAAACACCTAAGGAACAAAACAAAACAACCAAAGAAACCAAAAGGCTTGGAATTGAAAACTAAGCAAAAACCTAAGGAACAACCAAACAAAACAAAAACACCGAAAATCTGGCACCCTTCTCGGTGGAGCGTAGGGGTGGGAAGGGTAGGTCTGTGAATCTTTGTTTGTTTTGTTGTTTGGGTTTTTTCTTCGGTGTTTCTATGTGTTTCGGCTCCAGCCCTTTGGTTTCTTTGGTTGTTTTGGTTTTTCCTTTGGTTTTCTTTGGTTTTCCGTGCCGTTGTGGAAGGAGGAGGAGGAAGAGGAGGAGGAGGAGGAGGAGGGGGAGGAGGAGGAGGAGGAGGACGAGGAGGAGGAGGAGGAGGAGGAGGAGGAGGAATGCGAAGAGGAGGAGGAGGAGGAAGAGGGAGGAGGAGGAAGAGGAGGAGGAGGAGGATGGAAGAGGTTTGAATGGTTTACGCCCGCTGTCGTTTTGCAGGGGGGCCCCTTTCACCCCGAAGCCCAAAACACATACCTTCGACCCTGCCCGCCAT
This sequence comes from Prorocentrum cordatum, assembly GCA_963575745.1. NCBI lineage: Eukaryota > Dinophyceae > Prorocentrales > Prorocentraceae > Prorocentrum > Prorocentrum cordatum. Next base: position 341,240 of record CAUYUJ010013714.1, on the reverse strand, counting down.
TCCTGTTGGCTGGAGCCAGTGCTGGGCCCATCAGACCCCCAGACGGGTCCAAACTATTGGTCCTTCTCCCCACTATCGATTTCCCAGTCCGTGCCCAAATTTGAACAGGGTCCGATTACCCCGGTATTCCCATAGGCCTACCACGACATGTTGTTAGAATCCCAAAAATGTTTTAAGAACAAAAACAATATTCTTAGAGCACAAACCTGATGTGTTAAAACAAGACAGTCCCAACCAGAAATGTTCGAATAACATTTCGTTGAAACCACAAAAGGTTCTTAGAACATTTTTGGGTGGGCCCATATCGGGCGTTGGTAGAAATTGGTTTAGCGGAGCCTGGTTTAGTGATCTGTACTGGGCGCGCCCCACGTCAAATTTTCCGCTAACTGGAACTGCCGCCACCCGAAAAAACACAAGCTATGGCAAACCTGGTTTGGTGATTCTGGCCAATTCAAAGGCTCCGGGGCCCTACCACTAACCGCGTCCCCTTACCCGGGGTCCTAACCATACCCGACTATAAGCGAGCCAAGACGCTTCGCCACTGCTTGACAAATCGATTGCGCCGATGCGAGGCGCGCGCGGCGAGACAGCCGAAAGGCCGCCGCGCGGCCGGTCGTCGCGCCACCTGGCGGGCCAGGGCCGGCTACACGCAGGAGCGGCCCTGGGTAAGAGTGACCTGTGGCGCGCGGTTGCTGGGGGGCCGCGGGGGGGCCAAACACAAGCACGCGGGACGCTGCGATCGCATCGCGTTCGGCGATCGGGGGGCCCCGGTGAACCCGCACCAAAGGTCACTCTGGCAAAGTGTCACTAGGGGGCGGCGGGCCGCCGAGCCCACGGCGCGGCGCATCTCGCGCGGCGCGCGGCGGATCTGCCGCGCGCCGGCGGGGGCAGGGAGCGAAGACAGGGAGGATGGGGGGGGGGGGGGGGCGGCGGAGGAGGAGTGAGGAGGAGAGGAGGAAGGAGGAGGAGGAGGAGGAGGAGGAGGAGGAGGAGGATGAGATGAGGAGGAGAGGAGGAGGAGGAGGGAGGAGGAGGAGGAGGGGAAGAAGATGAGGGGAAGAGGATGAGGAGGAGGAGGAGGAGGAGGAGGAGGAGGAGGAAGGTAGGATGAGGAGGGGAGGAGCAGGGGCAGGAGGAGGAGGATCAGGAGGAAGGAGGAGGGACGGAGGAGGAGGAGGAGGAGGAGGAGGAGCAGGAGGAGGAGCAGTGGGCAGCAGGAGGGGAGGAGGGAGGACGAGGAGGAGGAGGAGGAGGAGGAGGCGGCGGGGAAGAGGAGGAGGGGAAGAGGAGGATTGTGGGGCAGAGGAGGGAGGAGGGAGAGGAGGAGGAGGAGGAGGGGAGGAGGGAGGAGGAGGAGAGGAGGAGGAGGAGGAGGAGCAGGCAGGGAGGAGGGGAGCAGAGGAGGAGGAGGAGGAGGAGGAGGAGGAGGAGGAGGAGCAAGGAGGAGGAGCAGGGGCAGCAGTGAGGAGGAAGGAAGGAGAAGGAAGGAGGAGGAGGTGGAGGAGGAGGAGGAGGAGGAGGGGAGAGGAGGAAGGGGAAGAGGAGGAAGGTGAGGAAGAGGAGGGAGGAGGAGGGAGAGGAAGGAGGAGGAGGAGGAGGAGGAGGAGGAGGATGAGGGAGTAGGAGGGAGAGCAAGGGGCAAGAAAAGGACGAGGAGGAGGAGCAGGAGGAGGAGGAGGAGGAGGAGGAGGAGGAGCAGGAGCAGGAGCAGGAGGAGGAGCAGGGGCAGCAGGAGGAGGAGGAGGAAGAGGAGGAGGACGTCGTCGTCGTCGTCGTCTTCATCCTCTTCTTCCTGTTTCTCCTCCTCGTCCTCCTCCTTCGAAGGGCAACGAAAAACCCCACTTTGGCCCCGCCGCATGCCTCTTCGCACTCCTGACCCAAGCGAATCGCCGGGGCATCGTGCTCTGGATGGGCCGCTGGGGGCACGCGAGGCGTCAGGAGACAAAACAACCGCCCATCGACGGGCACTGCCTCTGCGTGTTCCGTGTTCGCGTTGCCCATTGCACTCTGCCGCACGCGCCGCCCCGAGGGGGCCCCTGGGAGAACCGACGCCGCCCTCGGGCTCGCCGGGCCTCGCCCGAGACGGTCGAGGAAGGCCCGAGGTCGGAGGCTCCAGGTGTCCAGGCGTTTTCGCAGGGTCTCGGTGGTTTCCCATGCTCGGGGTGCGGCCCAGCGGCTGCGCCTCGCCGACCGCCGAGTGCTTTCAGCTTCGGACGCCCGAAATGGGCGCGGAAAACATGGGCACAGTGCCGAACAACAAATGTTGTCCCAAACCAACAGCGGCCGCTGTTGGGCAGGCAGCTTTCTGTCTCAAACGGACGCAGGCCGCGGCGGCGCGGACAGCGAGCCCTGTTCAAAATGATCAGGAACTGGTGTTGGGCAGGCATTGTACCCATTCTTTCCGTACCCATTCCGCTCGTGCCGATCAGCGGGGGCCCGGATCGCCCCAAACGGCCACCCCAGAGCCGAGTCATGACCCCCAAGCCACCAGGAATCCGCGCCAGCCTCCTGAGAAGTCCCACCACCCCTCTGGGCGTAGGTGGTCTAGGGCGTTTCCTTTTCCAACTTCTTTCGTCCTTTTCGGGGAGGGGTTCATCCCACCCCCTTACTCCCTCCCCTGGATCTGAACAAAGGGGAGCCCACGATGGCCTCCAAGATGGCTCAAGATAGCGCAAGATGCCTCCATATGGTTCCCAACGTGCTCCAAAAAAAACCCAAACACGTTCCAAGACGGCTCCAAGAGGCTTCCAACACGTCCAAAGAAGCCCCCAAGAGGCCAACATCCTTCCAAAACCTAAGGGGGGATTCATTGTTTGTTGTTTCTTCGCATCTTCGCATCTCGCCTCAAGATGGCTCCACGATGGACTAAGAGGGCCCCAGGAGGGGCCCAAGAGAGCCCCAAGACGGCGCCGACCCCCCAAGAACGTTCCAAGAGCGCCCCAATAACGCCCCAAGAGGCAATCTGAGATGCTAACGAGGGGCAAGGCTAATTCCCCCCTCCCCCCCCCCCCCCCCCCCCCCCATTTTTTTATCGATGTCCTCCAAGATGGCCCGAAATAGCGCCCAAGAGGCCCTAAAAGGCCCCAGGATGGCCCCAAGAGGCCCCCCGAAAAGGCTACCAGAGGCCCCTAAGAGGACCCCAAGCGGCCCCAAGAGGCCTCACAAGGCACCCATGACGCCCAAGAGCCCCCCAGGACTGCCAAGAGACCCCAAGACGTCGCAAGAGGCCACCAAAAAACGCCCAAGAGATACCCCAAGAGGCTCCGAGAGGCATCCAAGAGACCTCTGGACCTTTTGCTTGTCCTCCTTCTCCTGCCCCTCTTTCCTCCTCCTTCCTCCTCCTCCTCCTCGTCACCATCATCAGCATCGTCATCATCGCATTCATCCTCTTTCTTCCCATTCCCTCGTCCATCCGTCCCGCCTCCTCCTTCTCCTCCTCCTCCCTCCTTCGCACGGCTCGGCAGTCTCACTCTTTGCTCCCGCGCTTCCCTGATCACCTCAACTCGCCTGGACATCGTTTCCGGATGGGCTAGGGGGGTATTTTTTGTTCGCGAGCGCAAGCGGGAGAGCCGCGCGCCGTCACCGGGGTCAAGCAGGCCTAACTGCCGCGGCCAGAGACAGAACCGACGAGCAAGCAGCACGCTCAGAAGTCAGGGACAGCTGGGCCCGCGTGCCGAAAAATGGCCCTCAGCAAATTTGTCCTTAGCGAACTTGTCCTCAGCGAACTTCTCCCCAACGAACTTGTCCTCAGCCAACTTGTCCTCGGCTACGAGATAGCATGTGCCGAATGTGGGGCACGGGCGCCACCGCCGTCGTCAAGAACAAATCCCATGACCACACCACGTAGGCCAGCCTTAAACAAGTGCCCTCAGAAGTCCTACAACAGGGAGAACCCTAGTCGGCGTTGCGTGCCGTCCAATCAATCGACGTACCACGGACCATGGCCACCGAACGGAACCAGCGAAGAGCGACGGGTGCGAAGCTGGTGGGGATATTTTTTCCCAGCGGCCGCGAGCGAGCGCAGGGGAGACTGAAACGGAGTCGAACCGCCAGCGTGCAAATATGCAGGGCGTCGGAAACACCAGGAAATCGGGATAGACGACGTCCAGGGCCAACTCCGTAAATTAAGGCACGAGACCGAACCCCGGGCAACTGCGTGGGCACCAGGGTGGCCGCGGCCAAAGAACCGCCAGTCGAGGTGGAATTGAGAAATCCGCCGGCCCCCTTGTGGGGCCACCAGGCTGTAGGCCCGTGATTCGCCGTTTCCTGTACCAGTTGTAGTTTGTAGTTTCCAGTGTTACAGTTCTGCTTCTTGCTGGTTACTGTAATTAATTGATTGACCGCGCGAGGGGGGGGAGGCCCAAACAGGACTTTTTAGCGTCTCCCGGGCGCGTTGTCTGAATTGCTGGGGGGGCTCGAAACCGACACCCCTCACGCAGATCCGCGGGGTCAGGGTCCAAAAACACAGGGGATTTGCCACATTTCTGAAATTCGGTGCCACCCCTCACGCAGATCCGCGGGGTCAGGGTCCAAAAACACATGGGATTTGTCACATTTCTGAAATTCAGTGCCACCCCTCACGCAGATCCGCGGGGTCAGGGTCCAAAAAGATACGGGATTTGCTACATGTCTGAAATTCGGTGCCACCCCTCACGCAGATCCGCGGGGTCAGGGTCCAAAAACAAACGGGATTTGCCACATTTCTGAAATTCGGTGCCACCCCTCACGCAGATCCGCGGGGTCAGGGTCCAAAAACATAGGGGATTTGCCACATGTCTGAAATTCGGTGCCACCCCTCACGCAGATCCGCGGGATCAGGGTCCAAAAACACATGGGATTTGCCACATTTCTGAAATTCTGTGCCACCCCTCACGCAGATCCGCGGGGTCTGAATCCAAAAACGCATGGGATTTGCCACATGTCTGAAATTCGGTGCCACCCCTCACGCAGATCCGCGGGGTCAGGGTCCAAAAACACATGGGATTTGCAACATTTCTGAAATTCGGTGCCACCCCTCACGCAGATCCGCGGGGTCAGGGTCCAAAAACACAAGGGATTTGCCACATTTCTGAAATTCGGTGCCACCCCTCACGCAGATCCGCGGGGTCAGGGTCCAAAAACACAGGGATTTGCCACATTTCTGAAATTCGGTGCCACCCCTCACGCACATCCATCGCAAGGCGTGGTAACCCAAACTGCGAGTACTCCCTCGGCCCTTTAATCCCAAGGTGTGGTAAACCAAGCTCGTAAACCATACACGTCTTACCAATCGCCCTGTGTGGTAACCCCTCTTGTGATCAGTTGGTTTTGCCGATTGCGAATCGGCCTCGCATGAAGTTCCGATACTGCTGCACGACAGCGCCAAAGCCTCATGACTTAGCTCTTCCATGGCCCATTCTCCGAGAGAGGGGGCCGGCGGCAGGGGGCGAAGCCCTTACGGATAATCTAGCGGGGATATTTTTTTAGTCAGCGGCCGCGGGCGGACGCGCCGGCGGCGAATCAGGTCAAAGCAGGCCACGCAGAGACTAACTAGGCAGAGGAAGCGCGGGAGAAATAGAGCAGAGCAACGCGCGAAGCGACGGCTAAGCGCGGCCGAGGCCTCAGGTGGGTGGCTGAGGGGACTGAGACTGAGGGGAGCTGCCAGCGTGCAAAGGTGCAAGTCCGTCGGAGGCGCCAAACGTCGGAAAGTCAACGACGGCCAGAGACAACCCCGAGAGAGACCGGCGAGTGGAAGGGGCTGGCTGTAAGCTGAAACGGTACTGCCAGGGTGCAGGTATGCAACGCGTCGGGAGCTGCAGGTAGACGGGGGAACCATCGACCAGGGACACCTAGTGGGGATATTTTTTTTTATCCGCGGCCCGCACGGAAGAGTCCAGAGGGCGTGTCAATCGGGCTGACTGGGGCACAGCCTAGTGGGGATACGCGAAGCGTTTAGAATTCTCTAAATCTCGCCTCAAGGCGCAACAAATTCCCGTAAGACCGGAGGGTTTCTGAGAAGCCCCGCCGCCTTCTGAGAGGGCCCTTCTCCTTCTCACTTCCCCCGCCCGCTCGCCGCCGACCAGCATTGCCTCAAGAGGTTCCTAGCAGTTCCTAGCCGGGAGGCGCCAAAGGTGCACCAAGAGGCCTCCGAAACATCGAAGCGAAGACCCGGATGCGGTCCAAGAGCGATCGAAGTGCCACACGCCGATGCGCGTGGGCAAAAGAACACAGTGCCCACCTGAACTCTCGTCGGGAGCGGCCAAGAGGGGGGTGTCCAAAAGGGGGGGTGCAAATCATGACCGGCGGCACGTGCGCGGCCCAGCGGGGGGGCCAGGGACGTAATGAAACAAGAAGAGGCGCCATGAAATCTGGGGAAATATCATGGCCCCCGCCATGATATCCACCCCCCCCTAGTCATCACCCCCCTCTTTGCCGCCCCCGATCTCGGGGGCGCGTGTGAATTTTGTGCCGCAGCCGGGCGATGCCAAGGGGGTCCCCACTGCCAGGTTCGCCATCCCCCTCCCGCGGGAGGAGGCGGGAGCGACCGCGCCGCCCCACGGGCACGGAGGAGCCACCCAGAGCGGCCAGAAGCCTCCTCGATGATCGATCCCTCCTCCTCCTCCTCCTCCTCCTCCTCCTCCTCCTCCTCCTGCTCCTCCTCCTGCTCCTCCTCCTCCTGCTCCTCCTGCTCCTCCTGCTCCTCCTGCTCCTCCTGCTCCTCCTGCTCCTCCTCCTCCTCCTCCTCCTCCTCCTCCTCCTCCTTCATTCCTTCTCCTTATGAGTAACTCATTCCTGTCGCACCCCGAGGCCAGTTTTTAGGGCGGGCCGGGCGTTTCGCCTGAGACTTCCTCACCACTTATGACTCTGAAGCTTCAAAAGTAGCAACAGCTTCACAAACGGAGGGCGGGTGATTTCCAAAATGTGGCTCTCGCCTTAGCGCCGCGCGCATTCGTTTTAAAACATTGCAAGAGTTTCACGGATTGAGGGCGGGTCGTTTTCAAAATGTGGCTGTCGCTTCAGCGCCGCGCACATATGGCAAGAGCTTCACGAATTGAGGGCGGGCCGTTTTCCAAGTGTGGCTCTCGCTTTCGCGCCGCGCACATTCGTTTAAACAATTGCAAGACTTTCGCGGAATGAGGGCGGGTCGTTTTCAAGATGTGGCTCTCGCCTCATCGCTGCGCACATTCTTTGTTTTGAATATTGGCAAGAGCTTCACGAATTGAGGGCGGGTCGTTTTCAAGATGTGGTTCACGCCTTAGCGCTGCGCACATTCGCCAAAACAATTGCAAGAGCTTCACGGAATCCCATGATCAACGTACCAGACAAGGCGTTTTAGAAGGATTCAGGATCATGCGGGTGCAACAGGTATGTTGGTTCGCGGTGTTGAAGTCCCAAAAATGGCGCCCTGGCACCATTCCGGATCGTCAAGACGTAGCAGTCAGGATGATACGTGGCGTTGAAATCCCGAGAACAATGTGTTGGCATGCCTCAAGGTATTCAAACGGTTGTCTTCCAACAAGGCAGTTCCCTCAATGGAATTGAACCGTTGCGGGGGGGATATGCAGAGGGAGTTTGGAGGGAGGGTTAATTCCAACATCGTTGATGACTCTTGGTTTTAGACTGAACCCTCCTCCTCCTCCTCCTCCTCCTCCTCCTCCTCCTCCTCCTCCTCCTCCTCCTCCTCCTCCTCCTCCCCCCCCCTCCCCCTCCTCCTCCTCCTCGTTCCTCCTCCTCCTCCTCCTCCTCCTCCTGCTCCTCCTCCTCCTCCTCCCTCTCATGTCTCCTTTCGTCCTCCTCCTCCTCCTCCTCCTCCTGTCCTCCTCCTCCTCCTCCGCCTCCTGCTGATCCTCCTCCTCCTCGTCCTCCTCCTCCTCCTCGTCCTCCTCCTCCTCCTCCTCCTCCTGCTCCTCCTCCTCCCTCCTCCTCCTTCTCCTCCTCCTCCTCCTCCTCCCACCCTCCTCCTCCCCCCTCCTCCTTCCTCCTCCTCCTCCTCCTCCTCCTCCGCCTCCTCCTCCTCCCCTTCTCCTCCTCCCCTCCTTCTCCTCCTCCTCCTCCTCCTCCGTCTCCTCCTCACCACTCCTCCTCCTCTCCTCCTCCTCCTCCTCCTCCTCCTCCTCCTCCTCTCCTCTCCTCCTCCTCCTCCTCCTCCTCATCCTCCTCCTCCTCCTCCTCTCCTCGTCCGCTCCTCCTCCTCCCCTCCTCGTCCTCCCCCCCTCCTCCTCCTTTTCCTCCTCCTCCTCCTCCTCCGAGCGGGCCCGATGAGGACCTGTGGGCCCAGCTCGGACAGCTCATGGAGAATCGTGGTTTCAACTCTGTCTCTGTGATTTTCGTGCACTCCCACCTCGGGGGAGCTGAGATCCATGCTGGTGCTGCTCCGAGGTGGGCGGTCACTGGCAACACACTTGTGGATGTTGTTGCAGGAGCTGCAGCTAACGCAGCTCGCTTGCCAGAGTCTCTCCGCCAGCGTATCCACATTCACGAGCGGAGAGCGAGGCTTGTGCGTCTGCGCCTGTTGAGGGCGACGATCGACGCGATGGAGGCCGATGCGGCCCCTGGCGCGCAGGAAAAATCATCATCATCCCCCGTCCCTCGTCATCCCTCTGCTGCTGCTCCCTCCCTCTTCTCGACCTCCCACGTTCTCGATGAGAGTGGGAGGAGGTGCACTTGTTGCGGAGGATCGGCCAGCAGGGCCGCAGCAACCAAGTGGCGCCAATCAGAGTGTTTCCAGCCCGTCAATTAGAATGGTTCCATCCTTTATAACCCCCCCTAGCACGTCTGCACATAGCGGGGGGGGGACCAATCTCATGCTATGCAGTATCATACACATCTTAAGCTCTGGTTTTGTAAGTTGTGCGGTTGCTTTGCCTCCGAGGTCCTACGTGAACTTGGCAAGGTCTGTACCAGGTGTGTCACCACACATCGAGCTGTATATCTCGATAGGATTTCGCGTGGCGTATGGCCTAAGGTTTTAAATGCACGTGAGAAGCAGAGCCGTGGTCGTGTATAGTCATGCCTTCATGTGTAATTCGTCACGTAATGTTGGCACGGTTGACTCTGTCACATGGTCATACTCATACTCATACTCCTCCTCCTCCTCCTCCTCCTCCTCCTCCTCCTCCTCCTCCTCCTCCTCCTCCTCCTCCTCCTCCTCCTCCTCCTCCCCCCCCCCCCGGGCCTAGGACTGGCCTGGCCAGGACCCATTCCTCGACCCTTGATCCCTAGCATGACGGAAGGGACCCCTGCTGGAAATGAGTCCTGGAGCAGCTACTCGTCCTGAGTCTTTCTGTTGATGGTCCTGGGGAGGGGCTCAAGGAGCCCCAAAACGGAGCACAAGCTCCAGAACGCAGTTCATCAAAACGACCCTTGGACACTCGCAACCGCTCGGACTTCCGTTCCCCGTGCACGCTTCGTTTTCGCGCGTGCATGTTTGCTCGATTTTCCAAGTTGCTCCTCGATGGTGCTCGCCGAAGAAAAAGGCACACGTCCGAGCGATGCCAAGGACAGGGAACGAAGCCACTCTGCGGCCCCCGTTGCACCCCGGGGGCACGGGAGGCGCAACAGGAACGCCGAGACCCGTGCGCAAGGCTGGGGGGGCTACTCCGAGTAGTTCCTAAGACTCTGGGAGACAACACTAGGCCTGCGTGCGTAAGCCAGGCGTGTGGGGTCGCTGGGCGTGCGCAAGAAGTGCACGCGGGCATCTCATAGACGAATGTGTTCGAGCATGCCCAATCGAGTTTGGAGTTTGTCGTGTCGGGCATGGTCGTTCGGGGTAGGGTCTTTTTGGGGCATGCCGAAACGAGCTCAGAGCGGTGGTGTCTGAAACGGAGTCAGAGAAAACCCAACGCAAGCCGCAGTAGGCTCAGCCCCACAGCGTTGACTGTAGTTGTGACCCCCTTGTGAGCATCGCCCGGGGCTGGCGCAGCGCGGAGAAGGCCCCTCGCGCGGCGCCCAGGCGCCAGGACTCGCGCGGGGGAGGAGCAGACCAGTCGGTCATGTGCTCTTCTCGCCGACGCGCGCCAGAGGCCAGAAGCTGCTGTTCTGGCCTCCTCGCCACCTCGTAAGTCAGCTGAGGGGGCAATGAAGAGGGTAAGGGGCGTGTGCGCTTGCCTGTGTCGATCTACGGCGTCGGATCCAGTGACGCGTGTGCCATGGTAAGCAGGCGACCTTGCCGAGATGAGTAACTCATCTATGCTTCCCGGCGGAAAACGCTGCAAGAGGTCAGCTTCATCCAGGGCCAAGACGAGCTCCTCTCGTCTGGCCCTCGTTATAATCACAAGCCGGTTCCGGCCTACAAGAATATTTAAACGGTTGGGCTCCACCCAGATAAACATACAGACCCCAGGAGGAGGAGGAGGAGGAGGAGGAGGAGGAGGAGCGACGAACGAGGAGGAGGAGGAGGAGGAGGAGGAGGAGGAGGAGGAGGAGGAGGAGGAGGTGCCGCCGCGCCAGCACGCCACGCCGCACCGCCGATGCATCGGAGATGCCGGCGCGGAGAACATCGGGCACCACATCGAGCTGCGCCGCCGGTGCATCGGCCATGCGGCGCGAGGTTCCAGCAGCGTGTGGCCGTGCTCGTCTCTACGCGCGCGTGTGTGCGCTCTCCTCCTGGCGCGGGCCCCGTCGCGCTCTCGGCCCCTGGCCCCCGGGGACCGTCCTGGCGCCACCGCCCCCGCCAGA
>CAUYUJ010013714.1:303084-328084 GCA_963575745.1 Prorocentrum cordatum | reverse complement strand
GCCTCAGTCTCAGCCTGCCTCGGCCTCAGCCTGCCTCAGCCTCCCCTCCTCCCCCCCCCCTTCCCCCCCCCAATTCAGCCTCACCTTGTCTCAGCTTCGGCCTGCCTCGGCCTCATCCTCAGCCTCAGCCTCAGTCTCAGCCTCAGCTTGCCTCGGCCTCAGCCTCAGCCTGCCTCAGCCTCAGCCTGCCTCAGCCTCAGCCTGCCTCAGCCTCAGCCTCAGCCTGTCTCAGCCTCAGCTCAGCCTCAGCATCAGCCTCAGCCTCAGCCTCAGCCTGCCTCGGCTTGCCTCAGCCTCAGCCCTGCCTCAGCCTCTCAGCCTCAGCCTAGCCTCAGCCTTGCCTCAGCTTGCCTCAGCCTCAGCCTGCCTCAGCCTGCAGCCTCAGCCTCAGCCTCAGCCTCAGCCTCAGCCTCAGCCTCAGGCAGCCTCAGCCTCAGCCTCAGCCTCAGCCTCAGCCTCAGCCTCCAGCCTCAGCCTCAGCCTCAGCCTCAGCCTGCCTCGCCTCAGCCTGCCTCAGCCTCAGCCTCAGCCTCAGCCTCAGCCTGCCTCGGCCTCAGCCTGCGTCAGCCTCAGCCTCAGCCTGCCTCAGCCTCAGCCTGCCCCAGCCTCAGCCTCAGCCTGCCTCGGCGTGCCTCAGCCTCAGCCTCAGCCTCAGCCTGCCTCGGCCTGAGCCTGCCTCGGCCTCAGCCTGCCTCAGCTCGGGCATTCGAAATATGGCGCAGGACTGGTATTCTGGGAACACGAAGATCACGAAGTGGCCCACCGTTGGCAACGGGCAATCAAAATATGGTGCAGGAGAGGTGTTCTGGGAACACGAAGAACACGAAGTGGCCTACAGCTGGCTCCGGGAATTCAAAATTAGCCTGGGAATGGTGTTCTGGGAGCACGAAGAACACGAAGTGGTCTACGGTTGGCTCCGGGCATTCAAAATATGGCTTGGGAATTGCATTCTGAGAAGACGAAGAACACGAAGTGGCCTACAGTTGGCTCTGGGCATTCCAAAATGTGGCCTGGGAATCGTGTTCTGGGAACACGAAGAAAACGAAGTGGCCTACAATTGGCTCCGGGCATTCAAAATGTGGCCTGGGAATGGTGTTCTGTTGGCTCCGGACAACCAAGTGGCTCCTGGCAATGAAAATGGGGAGTCCCCGGTTTTCCCCAGCATCCCCCGGATCCTGCCCAGACCCCCCTGGGGAGTCAAGATGCTCTCTGTTGACCCCACTAGAAACCTATCAGTCTTCGCTGTTAGGTAACAGGTCGGATACTCCCAAGCCGTCATCAGGGGAAGAGGGAGAGTAGTATTCATGCAATTGTGGAGGAGGAAGGGGAAGGGGAGGGGGAGGAGGGGAGGGCCTGGTGAAAAAGCGGGGAAAGGTCTTGGGAGGGCCTGGCGGCCTCTGAGAGGGCTGCGTGTGGTAGGCAGGGGGAGCCTCAGAGCAACAGCCCCCTCCTCACGGGAATGACCCCCTCGCCGCGCCCGCAAGCCTGACCCGTTCAGAACCAGCCTCCAGGCCGAGAAATCCGCGCGGAGCTTCGAGTTTTACGTTTATGCCATTTTTCGCTCCCGTACTCCAGGCCCCTCCCGAGGCCCATCCCTGGCCAGCCACTCAAGCCGCGCAGCGGCCCTGGCGACGAGAGCCTCCACGCGAACCCCAGCATACCTCCAGAACGACGACGTCGACGACGTCGCCCACAGTCGCAGGTCGCCCCCCCTCTGCACGCCGCCAGGTTGAACTGCGACGCGCGCGACCCCGCCGGCGCGCCCTCAGATGCTAGCAACGCTTCGCGCGGTGAAGATCCCACCAGACGGATGCGTCGGCTCCCGCCGCGGAGTGTCGTAGCCCATCTGGAGCCTGAGCTTCGAGTAGAGGGAGGTGTCCTCCTGCGGGGCGCGAGGAGGGCGCCGCACTAGCACAAGACCAGTCGGCGTCGGATCGGGAAACCGAACCCGATCGGGACGTTCGTCGGGTCGGGCTGCATCGGCACGGAGTCGGAATCGAATCGGATCGGCTGCGCGGAGCAAATCGGGCCCATCTCGCGCCGCATCGGCGATGCGGCGCGATCCTCCGACCGCATCCACTCAGACCCCATCTGGGAGGCCCAGAGGTCCTCAGTTGTCTACCCTCCTCCTCCTCCTCCTCCTCCTCCTCCCTCCCTCCTCCTCCTCCTCCTCCTCCTCCTCCTCCTCCTCCTCCTCCTCCTCCTCCTCCCCCTCCTCCTCCTGAGCCCGCGGGTCGCGTCGAACGCCCCCGATCACTGACACTGGAGGCGGGGCAGGGGTCCTGAAGCAATTGAGGGGAGACCAGAAAAGTGCCGATGTCGCTACTCCCCAGACCCCTCCCAGGGTGCGGTCGGAGCAAGACTTCGAGGCGAATCCGGCGGTGACAACGAGGGCAGCCCTGGAGGCTCCCCAAGAGGGAAGCGAGGCGAGGGTGCGCAGCGGTACAGGTCAGGTTTTAATACATAGGATGTTTAAAACTATAGGATGCTTTAATACATGGTTAATGTATGAATGCAGATATGCATGAATTCACCAGTTTTTAATACTAAACCCCTGCAATTTTGATACATGATCCGCACGCGGAACATGCACTAAAAACGGCACTGTATGGGCACCATTCCCTCCTCTGAGAAACAGCTTGCATCTCAATGGTGGGATGATGATGATAGAGATGATGACGATGATGATGATGATGAAGATGATGATGATGATGATGATTTCCCTCCAAGGACCGACGGCAATGAGAGATGACAACCGATGCAGTGAGCCCAGCCCAGATCCATCTCTCAAGATGGGAGCTAAACAATAACTAAAAACTTCCTGCAGCACACCTGCTAAAATCCCACTGAGTGCATACCCTGAGAGAGAGGGAGGGCCGATCAGAAGCTAAGCCCGTGGCCATGCGACGATCGAGGGAAACAGACCCTGCCCTCACAAAATCTCTCTCTCCAGAGAGCAGGCGGAGCCTTGCGGTACTTCATCGGTAACCTGGCGGCAGCAAAATTAAAGAGGAATAGTCGGCGGCCAATACAGCTGAAGCAAGGCTTGTCACTTGCAACAGCCAATGGACGCCGCAAGAAGCACTGTTTGGGGAAACACGGGCCGCGCAAAGGACCCCAAGAGGAGCAGGGAGAGCGGCTTTCGGGGAACCCCGACACGGGCATCAGCAGAGAGCGAGGCCAAGCCCGCTGCCCCCAGCGGGGCACGAGGAGAACAGAGCAACAAGACGACAGAATGGTACATGCACAGCGAACGACCCCGCAGGTCCCAGCAGGGACAGTGAGCAACTAGCCCCAGGGGGGCAAAGGTATATAAGGCCCTACTAGGAAGAGGCAGACCAGGCACGAGCAACCTTGGGGTGCCGCCGAGTGTGCAAGCGGATGCGGCCTTTGAGGAGATCCATCGGCGACAGCCTGGACCCCTCGCGGAAGCTGGCTTGGACAAAGAGAAATCCATCCAAGAGGCTCGCACAGATTAATCGTTGCTTAAAAAAACCGGGGAGGGGCAATAAAGGTTAAACATCGGAACCAGGACTCTTCGCTAAAAAAAGGATGGAGGCAAGGGGCGAGAGCTAAACTCAGCCGTCGAAATTCAGGACATACCGCATAGTGCTCCATAGAGTCGCTGGCCCCAGGGGCACCGCAGTTCCAGCGGCATCCGATAGGCCCATGATGAAATCTAGCACGGGCACAGACACCCCTCGCCGAGACACGTGGGACCGAGAGCCCCAGATAGAGAGAACTTACCTTGCAAACCTTGCGGACAATCTGAACGGCGGCAGAGATCTGGGCGACTGAGACCCCAGGGGCCCATCGGACCACCCGGGCGTGAAGGCAGCGGATAGGAGAGATCGGAGGAGCACGGACACGAAGGATTCGCGTGAGCTTCTTTTGAAACCCCGAGGCCTGAAGAAAGCCAGCGCACAGGTGGACGTGCCCACTCCACATGCCAATAAGAGACCGACAGAACCTGTGCTGCCACCAAGGATGCCGCATCCGAGCAGGGTGGAAATCGCCCTCCTGGGAAAGACCAAGAATCTGACCACGGATTCGCGGGAATACAGCACTGTTGCGGGCAAGACGAACCTGAGTAGCAATGCCGATCTGGGCCAGATCAGGGAACTCCAACGATAAGCCAAGGTCACACATCCTGGTACACATCATTCTGTTGAAGGCAAACCGAGGACCCGCCATGAGTTTCTGTTGCATGTTCCCTTCGCACTTCAGAACCGCCGACGACGGAGGCTAGAACTGCATCACAAACCTGAGAACCGAGACGGCAAATATCACGTACGTTCTAATAGTCATAGCGAGCCCAATCCGAAGTCTCCGAATCTCAATACAACGCTGATGAAATTTCTGCAGCGCGGCGCCCCACCTGTGCTTCCAACCTTTTGGACCAATCTGGATCCCAAGATATCGAGCATGCCGAACCAACCCAATGGCATCAGCCCCATTCCCAAGACTAGCGAGTAACCTGCGAATCAGTCGAGACGAACGCGGAGAAAGGCTCATACCACAGTGGGTCAATACACACTTCTTCATGTTCAGAGCAAGCCCAATCCCAGGATGCAGACGCTGAAGTAGCGGGGGAAGGATCGGTAGATCAGCGCTCACATCCCGAAGCCCGAACCACAAACCGTCAGCATATGCCAAGATTGGCCGAGGGAGACGACAACAAAGCCAGCGAATGCACGGGTCGAGAGCGAGAGCGAAGAGCAGCATGCTGGACGGGCCCCCTTGGCGAACACCCCGTAGCAGGCGAATCGCTCTGTGACGCTTCCCACCAAAGCAGATGGCCCCCAGGCTATCGGAGTACAGCGACTCGAAAAAACCAACAACTCCAGGAGGAACAGCAATCAGGACCAACACCCGAAGGAGCCAAGAAATCGCAATGCTCGGAAACGCAGCAGCAAAGCCGGTCAGGAACATGCATGCCAGGTCCCTCCCTGTCATACAATGCAGAACCCCCCAACACTCCGCCTCAAGAATCTGGTCTGTCATAGACCTCCCTCGAATGCAAGCCTGAACCTTGTGCACGCACTCGCGCGCCTCTTTCTCCAGTTGGGAAGAGAACGCCACAGACATTATCTTACAGTCAGTGTTCGACATGGCGAGAGGACGACATGCATCAGGAGACCGAGAGGGGCAATCAGTAAGATCCGTCGGATTCTCCTTCTTGGCTAGGAAGACAATATTCATTTCACGCATGGAGGGGGACATGTCGCGAGCACGATGGTCAAAGAGATGGCAGTAGAGATCATACAGGATGGCAATCGGGATAGGGGACTTCCAGCAAGAATCAACAATCCCATCAGGCCCCGGCATCGAATCGCGTCGCCTCCTTACCAATTTCTCAAAGTACCCGAAGCCAAGCCGCCACTGAGCGCCAGGAAGGGGGCGGACAGGAGAGATGTGAGCTTCAAGCTCAGGCCAGAGAGAAGTGTCGCAATCGAACTCACCAAAGACCGTTTCCCAGTGCCGAGCCAGCTCCTCCCCCGCCTCCTCAATGGTGCTGCGCGGAGCACCACCAGAGCTCAGGATAGTCCCAAGAGAAATCCGTTTCTGAAGAGGCCTCCAGAGCTCACGACGCCTTTGTAGCCTGGAACGCAGCCGAGCCTTAATCTCCAAATCAGTTTCTTTGTCAGCTTCCTGCTCTAACCCAGTCAGCCGAAGGTTCTGGAGCGACTGGATGTGATCACAAAGCGCAGGAAGATTCCGACAGGTGAGAGGGTCGATGACGAAGAAGCGGGACAGGTGAGAGTAGCAAGAAATGGCAGAGGAGACTCGCTGTGCATGCCGTGCGCGAAGACCCCTCAACGCAGCCAATGAAAAGTGAATCTTCTCATATGCAGTCCGAGCGACTTGCTGGGAGAGGAAGTAACGCGTCCGCTTACAGGCCTCAAACATACACCTCTTGACCACGGCAACCTGATCATTCATATGTGCAGTCCGATCCATGTCGCACAGGAGGGCTTCAAGCTCAGCATGAAACCGCGGATGCTTCCAAATCCACGGAGGGATAGAGGGATTCTCAGAAGGCTGGCATTTCCGAAACGTGGCCAGTACAGGAATGTGGTCAGAGACATTCTGCGTAGTCGTGGCTTTGCCAATAACCGAGCACGCGATGGAGAGATCAGAGAGAACAGCAGTAGGAGGGGCAATATACAGACGGTCAAGTCGGCTCACGTGGCAGATTTCCCCACTGACAATCTCACGACGGGAAGGATCTGGCTGGTGGACCTCAGTCCAACGAGGGAAGAAAAAGTGGAACATATCATGCCTATATCGATCTCCAGGCCTCCACCCCCGATCCATCCCCGCACTGACGGCAATCCTCCTCGAGGGCGAAATTGAAGTCCCCACCAATCATAACCAGAGCGTCAGGAGTCCCCAGAGCGTTCCGAATAAGCCTCAGAGACCTCCGACATGCCCACATAGGCCCCCCCCGAGGTAGGCAGGTGTACATTAAGGGCCCAGAGAGCACCCCGTCGACCGTTGCATTTAGAGACCAGGATACGGCCTTCATCAATACTGAAATGTCGAATGTCCGTGAAGGGAGCGCAGAGAGCAGGAGAGATCAGCGTAATCACACCACCAGCAATGTCAGAGGTATGCCCTGAGAATTCAATCGACCAACCCTGCAGATCTGCCTGGGGCGCTGCTGCATCACCAGCTGTGCCATGGGTCTCCTGCACGCGCAAACTACTGGAACGCCGAGACAATCCCAGAAGCTGCCTGCACCGACGAGAGGCCCGCAGAGAGGAGTGGTGAATGGAAGCGAAGAGCCCCCTAGAGTTCCACGCGAGCAAAGACAAAGAGCAAGAGGGAGGCGGAGAAAAGGGGGGGCAACGATTCAGCGGGCAGACCCCGCCTGGGCGAAGAGGAGCTCGAGTCGGAGTCGGGGCTGCTCGAGCTACTGGCATCAAAACTGGAAGGAAGATTAAACTCAATCCTGCCTTCACGGGCGCGACGGGCACCCGCCAAAAAGTTCCTGGAGGCCCCTGGGGGGAACGGGAAAATTTGGTCCCCAGGGCGACCTAACCTGTCAGATTCAACTTCAAAAGGGACGCGCGAGCTCAGTAGCGAACGCAGCCTCGAATTTCGCGCGGCTCTCGGGGGCGTTCAGTCCAAGAGCACTAAGACCTGCTTCATCTGGGCGAATGTGGATCACATCCGAGTTCTGGGGGCAGCAGGCGAGGCGGAAGAGAGGAACTGGATCTTCACGCGAGCGAAGGCCGAAGACATCCCCGCCGATTCCCTCAGAGTTGGCCTGCCACCCAACCTGGGAAAGCTCTTCCTGGACCGCACCCCGTACCTCCCCCATCTTAAAGAAGAGAAGCCAACGCTGCGGAGACAGGTTACGACGAACGCGAAGGGGCCAAACATCCTGTTGATTCCGTGGGTGAACCATGCTGCAACTCTCACTCAGCTTCCTGAAATTCATCTGGAAGTCCGAAGCCATGGCGGGGGTAGGGAAGTCCAGGGTCACTTTCTAGTGGAGGTCATAAGCACGGATTCGAATGAGACTGGCTGCCTGCTCTGTCGCACACTTAGAGATGATGTCCTCGGCAACCCTCTCGAGAGAAGTGGCCATCAACCGATCCTGGAACCCAAGGATGAGCAGACGGCGGGCATCCTCAAGAGACGATCCTCCCCCTGCACTCCCTCTTGTGGTGGGCCCGTCGCCGACCGAGCTGTCAACTGCACGGCGCCCACCTCCTTGGCTGTTAACAAGAGGGGGCAAACGAGCATTCACCTGAGCCGTCTGTTCCATGGCATTGAGGCGATTCTCTGACTTCTCGAGGCGGTCGGTGATCTCTTTCATCATCTGGCCTTGTACTCCAACAGTGGCAGCAAGACCCGCGACCTTATCATCGATCGATTTCTCAATCTTGGCGAACTGGGTGTCAAACATGGCCTGAAACATAGCTTGGGTCGCAACCATATCGACCGCCATGGCGGTCAGATCTGAGGAGGGGCAGAGAGGGTATGCACTCAGTGGGGTGGTGGGCGAGAGCGCTGGCAGCCTGTCTGCCGAGACCCTCGAGCTGCTCCTCGGCTGCCCCCAAGCTGGAGCCACGGAGCAATGGTTCCAATTTGAGCCAAAATGGCTACGGATGATGATGATGATGATGATGATGAGGATGACGTCGATGATGAGGAGGAGGAGGAGGAGGAGCGATGATGATGAGGAGGAGGGGTATGAGGTGGAGGAGGAGGAAGAGGGGGAGCAAGAGGAGGAGGAGTGAGGAGTGAGGGTGTTGTTGCGTGGTGGGGGGGGGGGGGGGGGGGGGGGCGGGGGCAGCTTCTTGGTTTGCGGGCGTCGCCTGAGCGCCGCTGCCTTTCGAATCGTCGCCGTCGTTGTCGTTCGTCGTCGCCGCACGCCGCCGCGTCGCGTCGTCGTCGTCGTCTTCGTCGTCGTCGTCGTCGTCGTCGTCGTCGTCGTCGTCGTCGCCGTCGCGCGGGCACCGCGGGCACTCGCCTTTCTACCGGCGCAAAGGCACAGCGCGATGGCGCGGCGCAGGTGCCCGCGTGGCGCGTCAAGTAACTAATGGGGCGCAGGCGTTCCCCCTGCGCACCTCGACGCGATCGCTCACAGCCGCAGGCACTGTTGCAGTCGACCCGCATCACAAGAATGCGAGGGGGAACGAGGGGGGGCGAGGAGGAGGAGGAGGAGGAGGAGGAGGAGGAGGAGGGAGGAGGAGGAGGAGGAGCGATGATGATGATGATGATGATGTTGATGATGATGAGGAGGAGGAGGAGGAGGAGTGATGGTGATGATGATGATGAGGAGGAGGAGAAGGAGTGATGACGATGATGAGGAGGAGGAGGAGGAGGAGTGATGATGATGATGATGCTGATGATGCTGATGATGCTGACGATGATGATGATGATTCCTCGACGTTAGGACCAACACCTGATGTAAAGACATTGCGCGCAATGACATCAGACTTCAATGATCCGTCGCAGAGGGCCGAGTGTCTCGCATTGCCCCGCATGGGCCGTGCTGCCAGGGTGCTGCGCAGAGGGGCCTCCTGCGCAGCGCATGCCGAGCAACGTGAATGTGCTAGCTGAAAAGATGTGCCGCCGCTTCGTCTTCGGCGTCTGTATCGAGCTCGAACTCAGGTGGGGCCTCCGCCTCGAATAGCTCTAGCTCCTGTGCTGGCACGGCAGGAGGATGGGTTGGAGGCACGACGGAGGAGGGAGGGTACGCAACCGTGACTGCGCCGCTGCATGCGGGGAGGTCTTCGCCTCGAACAAAAATGACACGGCGCTGGATTGCCCCCCCCCCACCCCCCCCTGCTGCCTGCATCATGCCATGCAGGTTCATTCTGGCGAAAGGCTGGGCTCACTGCTCGAGGGTCTCCAGCCAGTGGCCTACTTCTTCCTCGAGCCATCCCGCTGGGGCCACGCCTCTGCGATGCACCGCTTGGCCCTCGGCCTCGAGGGCACGGCTGATCAAGACTCGGTCCTCCCATGTGGGCGCGCCGATCACCAGCTTCGTCTTGGCGTCGTCGTAGCACTTCTCCAGGCGTACGAAGGGGATGACGTCGAAGAGATCCTCCTTGCTGATCTCGGCCTCCGCCTCGATGTCCTCGGGCTCCGCTCGGAGCAGGTAGTTGCGGATGGCCCCCTTCATGGATCCGCCCACGTCGCACTTGCGCAGTCCTTCCAGGGCCGCGAGCGCGAGGGACGGGGCTGGGGACCCTATCTCCTGCAAGCGTTTCTTGTCCTCTGGGGCGCCGCTCTTCCTGAGGGAGTCCAGGGTGTGCTTGTAGCCCTCGAGCTCCTGCGTGATGGCTATGATCACTGGATGCTCGTCGCTCATCGTGTAGGTGTCCGTGCTGATGCTGCTGTTCAGCCTGGTTTTGCGTGTCGTCTGGAGCAGCAGCTTCAAGGTCGACAGTAGCAAGTCCATCAAGTTCTTGTCCTTGCTGGTCCAGACCTTGGGGTTGTGATTGCCTCGGCGCCCGCGGCGTCCTCCGCGGCGAGCTGGGCGGCGGCTGGACTGGTCGGTCTTCTTGTCCTTATCGCCGTTGTCTTCCTCGTCCACCTCGATGGGCGTGGCTGCTGGCGCGGCTGCCCCCCCTTCCTCGGCTGGTGTTCGCGGTGATCGAGATCGCCTCTGCGTTGGCGGCGGCGGGCCTGGCTGGCGCGGAGCCTTTGCCCCCTTCTGGCCTGCAGCGGCACTGGGGGCGGCGCCAGAGCCCTTCGAGCCCGGGGAGGAGTCCAGCGGGAGTCGCCACGACGCTCTCTGCTTGGGCGCCACCCCCTGGTCCAGGAGGTAGCACAGGAAGAGTAGGAGTAGAGGAAGCAGTAGCCACTCGAGGCGCCCCTTGCGATGTTGCGTGTACTTCTGCTGCTGGACGCTGTGCTGCTCGTAGCCGTCGTAGTGGTCGGTGCCTCGCTCTGCTGCGTGGGTCGCTGCCTACGATGTGTTCCACCGACTGACGAATGGCGGCGCGCGCAGCGGGGGTATCCTCGACGGCAGGCGGGGGGCGGCAGCTGGATGGCGCGGGACGTGGCGGGTGGGCGCTCGGGGTAGCCGTGCGCGTGGTAAGCCTTCTGACGACCGGCTTGAGCATGGAACCCGATGGCGACGGTGGTACATGTCCTAGGACGTGAACTCGGAGCTTTTGCTGATCATGATATTCATGTTGGCATGCATGGTCCAACGCGTGGTCTCATAAAGGACATGTAGTACATGTTGCTGGGGCCCAGGGATATACATGATGCGTAAGTTCTGGGATGCATATGCCTGCTTGCCATGCTCGTCGTAAATGTCTAACTGCGTGATCTTGACTTGGGAATGTAGTTTGGCACACAATATTTGTGTTTATCTGTAACGTGGTCGATACCGCTGGCATACCGTGTCCTAGGCTCTTAGACTTGGCTTGATGTGCGGCGAGCTGTTTGAGCGTCCCGAACCGTTTCTGGCACGACTCGATGTTGCACACGAAGGGGCGGTTCGTCTCGTCATCGGTGTCCGTCTCGTCGTATGCTGACGCCGAGGGGAGAGAGGAGGTAATCACGCTGGCCTCGGGGGGAGCCCACTGAGTCGTCCAATAGGATGCCCTGGGAGCCCGAACGTCGCAGCTTAGAAAGGCCTCTCGAACCCACTCGTCGTCCCATAAGTTTTTTACAACTCGAGGTTGCCACGCTTCCTGAAAGCTCTCGCCAATCGCGCGAGACGATAGGCACATCAAATCGTCCGCGAGCAGTTTGGCCCACGGGTGCACGTTCGGGTCTGCGGAGATCTCACCCTGCGAGTTGAGGGTGCCCGCGCTGACGGGGCGGTTGCTTATGGCCGCCTGCTGCTCGAACTTGCACCTTCCAAAAAAAAAGCCGCGAGAAAGTGGCCTTGATGAGCGTGTGGTCGAATGATGCCCTGCCGCCAGCTGAGCCTGCGCACGAGTAATTCGATGGCAGTCGGTGCAACTTGCCATTCAATAAAAACTTGACGGGCGGACAGGGATCGATGATTGTTGTTCTCATCCTCCTTGTGTGCCGTTCCTCTCATCATTGATCGTAGTTTACGGGCCAACGAAATGTCGAGTCTATGGAGCTCTCTGGGGGTCAGCGCATAGCTTTCGAGGCCCGACCAGACCCCCCCCCGCGACATTGGACACGAACGCGAGTCGTTTGGCCTTCCTAGGTCCTCCAGAATACCAGTAGTTGCCCAGACGGCACCACCCAGTCTTTCCCGATTGTATGCGGGCCTCGACTGCACGACGATTGTTGTTAGCGACATGTACATATCCTCCGAGATGAATCAAGTCCTGGACCGCATTCCCAGAGATGTTCCGTTCGGCCTCCAGCGTAGCCCCGTGGGTGCCCAGTGCGACCAGGGTGTCCTGCTTACTGATGTTCTGTGCGTAGCCGCCAGCCCCGAGGGCCTGGGAGAGCGTGTTGTTGTCGATCTTATCAATCTGCAGCGCCTGGAGGGACGTGCCATCTGGCACCCAGAGGATCTTGACTAAATCGCCGATGAAAGCCCCAAGATGCGCATCATGCTCTTCGCCAGCGAAATGGCAATGTACCTGAAACGGGTTTCACTGGGCCTGGGCCATCTCCTGGGACCACTGCACAACTAACGGATATAATGATTCCATGAAAAGTTCAGGCTCGTTCGAGTCGCCCAACCTCCCTCCTGTCCCTGGTCGAAGAGCTATGCTGGCATCAGACGCCTGCAGAAAAACTACAGCATCCTGTCGATGCTGCTCCAGGAGGGGGTGAAAATGTTCGTCTTCGCATCGGAGCGTGTGAGCTGCGACCAGTCGCTCGTGTGAGCCTGTCGCGAATGCGCTCCGCATGTCGTACGACTTACACAGAAAAGAAAGTTTGGCTGCTCTCATCTTCCATATCAAAAGCTTAGCAATAAGCATGAGCGACTCGCGGCGACGGGAATGAATGCCTCCGTACGCCCACGGTGGTGGGTCGAATTGGGTTCCATACTGAATGAGTCCTATCCTGAGATACAAACGCCAAAAGTGATCGAAACAATGAAGTAAACGCACGCATGCATGAATATCCTGAATCACGTTGCCAGTGGGACGTTTCCCTTTGGTTGCCGATAGCGACCGCCTGGCTAGTGAAAGCCTGGGCGGGTAGAGATCCACATCGATGGACGTGGGCAAGTAGTGTGACGAAAGCCTGGTTGATGGTGGAGCTGACGGCATGGTCAATCACGAGCTTCCGCCGACTGGGTTGGTAGGCTCGCTCGGCGAGCGGGTCCGCGCACTGATCGTCTGCGGTGCCATGTCCCACCCCTGCCCTTTGAACGCCAGGGCGGGTCAGATACTGCGGGGCGAGGAGCATGATGGTGAGTTCGATGGGCCACGCCCAAAGTGGGTTGTAGCGCCTCCGTTTCTCTCCCCACAGTCGTTTCTGCAGGTGGTCGAGCTCTTCTGCTGCTGTCTCGATGTCGTGGAGCTCGGGGGCGCCGATGTGCTCCCCCACTGGTTGTATGTCGTTCGATTGGGCCAGCAATCGTGGACTAGATGTCGGGTCGTCGATATACATGCTGACGTAGGCAGGCGCGGCCGAAAGCCCCCCTTGAACAGCTGGTTGAGTAAGGGCATCTGTGTATTCGGCTGCGGAGGGGCGCGTGGGCGGTAGTGAAAGGCATGATCTTCGTCGTGGTCCCGTCCGTCGTCCTGCTCGGATGTACGTCAGGCGTGCGACTCGGGAGAGGTCGCGTGTAGCCCACTCGTCGCGGATGTCCTGGTCAATACTGATTTTCCACCAGTGGTCCATCCAGCGTTGGTGTGTTCGTATTCGTCGTTGGATCTCGCGCGGGGTCTCATGGTTGAAAGGTAGTCGTCGAGCTCGGTAATCGGCGCGCTCTTTAAGCAAGCGGGGGCGTTCAAGTCGTGCTTGTTGGTGCCATTGTGGCTGTCCTCCTCCTTCCCTCGTATAATACTTACGGCCGCATTCACGAATGATGTGGGCGATGAGAGCGTTGTGGCGGGTCGGAAACTGATCCATCTTGACAACTCGGATGACCTCCCTGTGTTTGCTGATCTCGGCGCAGACGTCACTGAGGAAGGCGGCGCGGTGGGCGCCCGTCTGGAGCCCAGCAGCAAGAAGGCCGAAGTCCCAGCGGATGTTATTGTTATTGATGTTGGCACCGCTGACAGGCATCTTGATCTGCATGATCATGGGGACGTGATCGGCAACGTGCAGTAGGCTACGTAGTTTGGCGTGGATCTTCCAATTCAACTTCACGTATTTAACGATCTCCATGAGGTTGTCGTATCCGATGAAGTAGTCGATGCCTGATCTGGCTTTGTTGGGCCCGTAGTAGGTGTTGCCCACGTCGGTGTGCGTATTGATGGCTGTCAATTGATGGATCAGCATCTGGTCGTGGATAAAGCATCCGAACTCGGTCTCGTCGCTGGCCTGGTAGCTGCCGATCGCATTGTCAGTATGGAGCTGTCGTGCTCGTCGTCCTAGTCCTTGGTTGAGGTCTGTGAACATGATGGGTGTGACGCGCGTGGGAGTGTTGGTGAGTGTCTGCAATACCCAGCTCCATAGTCGTCGGCATCCTGTTTTCCAATGTTGGTGTTGACCCGCCCTGTTCGGCCTTGGTGGAAAATACGCTACAATGAGTCGAATGCGGAGCTGGCCTCGATGGAGCTCGGCTGCGCCTGCGCGGCCCCGTATGTCGGGTTGGGGAGGGTGTAGTACCTCGACAATATCTATCTTTCGGAAGTGGCGCTTAGATACCGCAATGCTGCAGCCCGCTGAGCTATTTGTGTGGGCCCCCCTGCCCCATCCGAAGTGGACCCATGTGTGGTGTAGGATGTCCTCAAGATGGCGCGGGGCGTCGGTAGTGCGTTGGCGTATCTTGGTACCCACGTACATCATGATCTGTATAGCACGGCACGTGTCGGAGATGTGGTCGAGGCGTCCCGGTACTCCCTTGAGCGAGAACGGGTTCCATCCCAATGTTGCGATGGCCTTCGTAGTGGCTTGGTGTGGGCGTACGCCAGGGTCAGGGCGGCGTGGGGGTTCCAGAGGGCCAGGCGGGGGGGCGTCGGCGGGTCGTCGGGCTGGAAATTGATGTTCAGGTCGTTCGCCGCATGGTTCCCGTTCATGTCGAAAATCAATGCCAGGTGGTAATTCAATGTCAGCGCGCCATTGTTCCACTGGTGGCAATTCATGGTCTGCGTGGTGTGCTCCTGCGTGTACTGGCCCGCCGTGCCCGTGTTGTTGTTGAAATTGAAGCTCAGCGTCCAGCAATTCAAGATCGGCTTGTTGTACTCCTGCACGTGCTGGCCCTCTATGTTCGTGATGAGGTTGAATTTGATGCTCAGCTCCCAGTGGCGGGCCTTCGCAAACTGGGAGTGGATGTGGTGGTGGTGATGCTGGGGTCGGGGCTGGGCGGCGGCTGTAGCGCGGGACTCGTGTGCGTCGTGGTGGGCTCTGTAGTTCCCGTGCTGCAGCATCGGCGTTGTCGCCTGGCTGGTGGTCAGGTGCCATGCGTTCGTCAGCGAGCAGGTCCTGTCGCTCAGCAGGTGCGCGGCGCCCGCGCTCTGGAGCACAACCTTGGCGGCATGGCTGTCTGCGGGGTGTCGTCAAGCGGCCCTCTGCCTTTCGGGCAAAGGCGAGAGGGCGGTGACTGGAGGCCGCTGCACCTTCGGTGGCCTGAGCCTCGGCGGCCTGTGGTGATGGTGATGATGATGATGAGGAGGAGGAGGAGGAGGAGAAGGAGGAGTGATGAAGAGGAGGAGGAAGAGGTGGAGGAGGAGGAGGGGGAGCAAGAGGAGGAGGAGTGAGGAGCGAGGAGGATGAGGATGAGGGTGAGGATGATTAGGAGGAGGAGGAGGAGGAGGAGGAGGAGGAGGAGGAGGAGTGATGAAGAGGAGGAGGAGGAGGAGGTCTCCCTGCTCGTCTCCGTAGTGAATATGAAACGTGGAGTGGGGCCTGGCAGGCTTCCGACACACCGTTGGACTGGAAGGAGTTCTGGATCCCCGAGTTCCCCATCGAAGTCCCTGGCCCGATCTCTGGAGGGAAAATGAGGTACATCAGCTCGAGGTTCCCTAAGTTCACGTGCTGCCCTGATGGTTTTCATCCGAGGCACTTCAGCATGATGGGGGAGTCGGCGCTGTCATGTTTGGCGTGGCTCTACCACCTTATGGACGCCGTGGGAGAAGGGCCGATCCAGGCCCAGCGCCTCATCGTCTTTCTTATGGTGAGGCCCGACAAGGGCCGCCACCCTATTGGACACTACAACGCCTTCGAGCGATTCCATTGGATCCTGTGGGATCTCAAGCAGTTCTACGAGCACACAGGGCACCAGGAGTTAATCAATCAGGAAGTGATCTCGAGTTGCCCGTTACATGTTTTACTTTACACGCTGACAATATACATGTGGAAGCGACACATCTTGTTGGACGGAGCGTGTTCACAGCCATTGTATGCTCGAAGAGGCATTGTCGCAGGCAGCACCTCAGCCACGTACGAAACGAAGGCGTCCATGTGGAATACGGTCATGCATGGTCGGAGCGTTGAAGGAACCAGTCAAAATCTGCATGTTGATGATCTCTCGCTTCATTCTTGGCACGTCAATTCAAGCGAGTGCGTCGTGCAGTTGAAGGTCTTGGCGACGACCATGGTCTACCACATCGCGTCCACTTTGGATGTCCCGCTCGCGGAGCGGTAACTGTACTCAGTTGCCAACTCGCCAGAGTGTTTCAGAGCCATCAGGAAGCAGATGGGGTTCTTGGAAGGTACGGCTGCGTGGGCCCCAGGTAACCTCGGAGTCTCCTTCACCGCGGGGAAGCACAACAGAGTTGCCATGACCATGAGCATCCGCATGACACGTGTCAAGAAGTTTCAGCATCGAAATCGCAGATTGGGTATGCCAAGGATTTCCGACGAGGAGGGTCAGGGCGAGGCTTTTCAAAAGCCGGGTTCTGTCGACGATTTCCCACGGGATGGAGGTCCAAATGGTCACGCCGTCGGAAATTCTTCATGCTGGTCGGGCTGCAGCACGCGCTGCGGGTATGAGTAAGCGAGGGTGTTCGTTGAAGCTCCATTGGGCCAACCACAAGTATCGCGGGGACCCCCTCTGCTTGATCGCAGGGCCGTTGGAGCGCTATGCGTGGGAGCGGTGGCATACTAGTTACCAGCCTGGAACATATCCCTACCCCTATGCTGGGCACCTCCTCATCACGATGCCAGTCTTAGGGATTCCCTTATTTTTTGAGGGCGAATCCCTAAGATTGTCATCGCCTTTTGGCGTGTCAATCTTAGGGATAGGGATACGTTCGAGGCTGGTGGACTAGTGAGCCGTACTCCAGGGCTCAGCATCACGATGTGCTGAGCCCTGGAGCCCTGAGCAAATGTGTTCATGCTGCTGAGCGCCAGCTATCCCTGACCCCGCGGAAGCCATGGTTGTATCGCACCCGTGGGCCGATCTCGGCCATGCTCCTGTGGCTGGAAGCTGGCGGATGGTCGTGGGAAGGGCCTGCCAGGTTTGCTTCAGATACTGGTTCCAGGTGGATCCTCACAGAGCGACCCCCAACTGAAATTTCAGATGCCTTTTTAGTGGACCTCCGCCAGGCTATGCCATACTTCAGAACGTTTTAGCTCCCAGTGTAACCAACGCTACCGGGGGGGTAGAAATTTATCACTGGCCTGTGGCTACCCTTGATCCAGCGAGTAGCAAAAGGCCTCTCACCAGCGCAGTTGCATCTCTTCTGCCAAGTGTTGTCGGGCACGGTCCTGGCTGGAGTGGCCCTCTCGAGATGGGGCCATGAAGTTGACACCAGGTTCCCACTTTGCAAAGCACATGATGACACGCTGTGGCATAGATGTTGGGAGTGGTCCCACCCTGATGTTGTGCAAAAGCGGTCTGCGTTTGATGGTGTCGAAACCCTGGACCAGATCCGCGGGACCGCCCCGGAGTGTTTGTTGCTGTCGCTTTGTGGGTCCCTTTCCCCGAGCTCCCTGAGCCAGCTGCGGACTGGCAGCTGGTGTCTTTATGAGAACGATGGACCACCCACGCCTGAATGTCACTCCGATCCGTGTGACGACCTCTACACGGATGACCCGTGCATGAATGGAGAAAAAGATCTGACGGGCTGGAATCTCTGTGGTGCATCTACAGGGAGAAACGGGACGCACAGAAACATACTAATACTATATGTCCGCCTTGTAGGCGCGCGTCCGACGCGAACATATAGTACACCCATCTTGTAGTATACCGTTTCCCGAGCGGTGTGGCCAGAAAGCGCCCGCCACGACGCATATACTAGGAGGTTTCTCGGTGCGCGCGTCGCCCTGGGGGGGGGGGGGGCGACGAACAGGCTGTCGTTTTCTTCTGGCGCGAGATGTCCAGGCACAATTCGTGAAGGGCCGTGGGTTCCTTGGAAAAGATCAAGGCCCACAGGGCCTACTGCGATGCAGTAGATGACGAAGACCGAATTCGTATTTTAGGGTCGCGCTCAGCTGATAGTTAGGCCAAGAGTGCTGCCCAGAATCACAATCTCAACTCCCAGGAGCTGTTGGACTTTGAAAGGGCGGAGGCGGAATATTAGTCCAGCAGGGGGGGTCACCTCGATCTTGCAGTTACTGCCTGACTTTAAGGCCCAAATTCAGGAAAGCTCGGAGGCCTGAGATCGGATCAAGCGTCAGCATGTGCTGATACCTCATGGTGACCAACATCGCTGCTCAAGGTGCCTCCGAGCCGCCACACCTGACACCGTCACTGCCTGTGCTGAGCCCAACCCGACGACGATCGCGCTGGTACGGGGCCAATGTGGGGATCAGCATGTGCTGCACTGGGCTAGGGTGATGGAGACTGATGTGCCTGTTATGTTATGTGTGAGGTGTGGTGGCTTCGCCACTTGCAGAGCATCAGCCCGCCTCATGAGTGTTTGTGAGCCCCTTTGGAAGAGTTCGGAACGTTCCGAGCTCCTCAAGGGCCTGCTACCTGGGACGACATGTCGGCTTGGGCCCACCTTTCCCCTTTCGGCTTCTCCTTTCTTTCCCCTTCCTCCCCCGCCTCTGCCCCCTGCCCCTGGCCAGCAGAACTCGTCCTGGGAATCCTGATTATGTAGTCGGCACTAGTTGTTCTGAGGATGACAGAGTGCTCGCCAGCTCTGAGAGGTCTGAGAGGAAGAGGATGAGAAGGAGGAGCATGAGGAGGAGGAGTGAGGATGAGGAGGACGAGGAGGAAAGGAACGGAAAAGTGAGGAGGAGGAGGAAGAAGAGGAGGAGGAGGAGGAGGAGTGAGGATGAGGGAGGAGGATAAGGATGCAAGGGCCTTGGAAGGCCCTTTCGACACTCTGCAAGCGGGGCGCGGCCAGCGAGAGCGGCCAAGGATGGGCTGGCGAGGCAAAATGATGCAGGGGTACCCTTGGGGGATGCCCATCTCTATTATGCGGGTTGCCTGTCTTTGTAGGCGCGGGCATGCCACATCGCCGGGGAGGGGGGCAGCTTTTGGGTCGCAGCGGCGCGGATCCACGCCGCGGTCGAAGGCAGCCGAGGGACGCTACGGGGCCCCACTGGGCACAGCAGGACGGGGAAGCGCGCGGGCGCGGGGAGGAGAGGAGGGGGGGGAGGGGTGGGGGACACTAGCATCGAAGAAAAGGGTCCTGAGGGAAACGGGTCCTGGACCCCGTGGCCTCCCCAGGACGAGATCTTCATCCTGAGCCGTTTTCTGACCCTCCTGGAGCCCAAGGGGGCCCCGAGAGCCCGAACCCCGCGAAAAACCTCGGGAACCGTTTCCCTCAGGACCCGCTCCCCCCATGGCGAGAACGGGGGGGGGGGGGGAACAAAGGGGGGGGGGGGGGGGAAAGCGTGCGCTAGACTCTAGACTTCGCGGACGGAGGGGATCTCGGCGGCGGTGCCCCGCTGTAACAAGGGCTCCCTCCCCCCCTCGTGCTGCCTGGCGGGACAGAATCCGCTCGGTCGGCTGCAGGCAAGGGTGACTCCAGGCAAGAGCGAGAGGCAACGATAGTGGGGGGTAAGCACTGAGGGGGCAACATCAACCTGGAATCGGCGATACATCGCCGATAGACCAGCGGTAGGCCCCCGATATGAATCCGAGCGTTCCAGGGCCGATTGGGGCTACCGGTCCCTATCGGAAATCAAAGGGCCATTTGAGGTAGATGCACTCCTTCCTACGATGCCTACCCCCCCTATCGCTGCTCCCGAAATATTGACTTCGGATGCGCGGATCCATCGACCTCGAACTTCCGAACCTTCCGCGAGGCTGGCAAGCCCGAACTGGACCGAACCTCGAGATCAGATCGGATCGGAAACTGGCCGGATCGCCAGCGGGTTGCCCCGAACCGACCTCGAAACCGAACCGCCGCGCCCGGCTCCAGCTGGCCCTTGCCGATGCCAGGGACCCAAAGATCCGCAGCCGGGATTTTTTGACGGTCCCGCGGCGCGGCGATGGCCCCATATGAGGAGGAGTGAGGAGTGAGGTGGAGGAGGAGGAGGAGGAGGAGGAGGAGGAGGAGGAGGATGAGGAGGAGGAGGAGGAGGAGGAGGAGGAGGAGGACCCCCTCCCCCTCCAACTTATAGTAGGCCGAAAATACGTTGAATCTCTGGGTTATCGACTGGAATCGGAATCGCAGCCACGGCCGTCGCAGCGAGTCGCCTCGAGGCGGGTCGCAGACGGCCCCGGCAGGTGCCGCCCGCGGCGGCCGCCGAGACCGACGCTGCGGCATTCACGGCGGCCGGTGCTGCGGACGAGGCGGCGGCAGCCACTTAAAGGGGCCCCAGGAAACACAAATAAATACACACAAATAAAAAGATTCCCCATATTTTCCTATATTTTCAGGGTTGTTGTCTTCGCCCCCACTTTCGATATTTTCCCATATTTTCCTGAGGATCGTCGATGAATTGTGTCTGTGTTTTTTTCCCTCCTGATCACTGCGCGGTACCTGTAAAGCGGCTGAGCTGCGGGAGTGACCCAAAAGGGGGTCCAGCTGAAAGGGGGCGGTGCGATAGGTATGGGGCACTCGTCTTGCAAATGTACTGCGCCAGAGACTTGTATTGCACTACATTGCAGCGGATGCGTTGCACGCGGAAATCCAGCAACATATTTGCACACCAGAATTGCACGCCCCAAATCTGTTGCAACCCTACAGATCTATTGCACCAAATCTATTGCACCACCCCCTTTCAGCTGGACCCCCTTTCGGGTCAACCAAAAGCTTGCCGACCGTTGCATGTGATGTGACTGGTACACATCGGTCGGAAGAAGGTAGAAACATGAAGTAGGAAGGCGGATGTAGTAATTAGATTGGGTCCAGGTCCTCCCTGAGAATGACAAAACACAGCAAAAGCATGTCGATTCTTGAAGTAGGAAGGCGCTTGAAGTAGATTGGGATCTGGGAGTCCAGAAATACCGGCGTGTAAGGCATCGGGCTTGCGCACATGAGGCCCCCTCATCGAGTCCCGGCTGGCCTCGACAGGCTCCCCACTGGCCTCAACAGGCCCCCGGAATCATCACCGGCGGTCTCCACACCCATGGGCGCCGCCTCCAGCGGTGCCCCTGGGGCGCTCCGCGCCCCAGGGCTGAGACGTTGAGACCGCCCCGGCTACGCGGTGGGCCTGCTGAGGCCAGCTGGGACTGCTCGAGGGGCCTGCTGAGGCCAGCCAGGACCGCCTGGGCGGGCGGCATGTGCAAAGCCAGAAGCCGTACAGGGCAGTGTTTAATACATTGGATTTTTAAGAATATAGATTTTAATACATGGTTGATTTATGAATGAATTTATGCATGAACCAATCGTTGTTTTTTAAACTAAATCCCTGCATTTGTCCCAACCATCCTGTGGTGTTGGGTCCTCGTTTTGACAAGACAGCGCCCCGCGTTCACTCCTCCTCCTCGCCCCTCCTCCCCATCCTCCTCCTCCTCCTCATCCTCCTCCTCCTCCTCCTCCTCCTCCTCCTCCTCCTCCTCCTCCTCCTCCTCCTCCTCATCTCATCATCATCATCATCACCACCACCACCACCACCACCATCATCATCATCATCATCATCATCATCATCACCACCACCATCACCATCAGCATCAGCATCGACGTCATCATCACCATCTTCACCATCATCATCATCATCATCGTCGTCATCATCATCAGCAGCATCAGCATCAGCATCAGCACCAGCATCCGCATCAGCATCAGCATCAGCATCAACATCATCATCAGCATCAGCATCATCATCATCAGCATCATCATCATCATCGCCATCACCGTCATGATCGTCATCATCGCCCTTTTCGGTACACCTCTCACACGTTTCGTGGCCCCATGGGGAGCTCAACCGACGGCTCCAGTGGGGGTTCCCGCATGCGTCCGCCACACCCAATTCAGCGTTTTGTGGCCCCATAGGGAGCTCCACCGAAGGCCCCAGTGGGGGTGCCCGCATGCGTCCGCCACACCCAGCACAGCGCCTCGTGGCCCCATAGGGAGCTCCACCGAAGGCCCCAGCGGGGGTGCCCGCACGCGTCAGCCACACCCAGCACAGCGCTTCGTGGCCCCATAGGGAGCTCCACCGAAGGCCCCAGCAGGGGTGCTCGCATGCGTCCGCCACACCCAGCACAGCGTTCCGTGGCCCCATAGGGAGCTCCACCGAAGGCCCCAGTGGGGGGGCCCGCATGCGTCCGCCACACCCAGCACGGCGTTTCGTGGCCCCTTGGGGAGCTCCACCGAAGGCCCCAGTGGGGGGGCGGGGGGGCAACATGCGTCCGCCACACCCAGCACAGCGCTTCGTGGCCCCATGGGAGTTTCCACCGACGGCCCCAGTGGGGGTGCCCGCCATGCGTCCGCCACACCCAATTCAGCGCTTCGTGGCCCCATAGGGCTCCATAAGCCCCCTGAAGGCCCCAGTGGGGTGCCCGCATGCGCCCCGCCACACTCCGCACAGCGTTCGTGGTCCCCTAGGGAGCTCCACCGAAGGCCCCAGTAGGGGTGCTCGCATGCGTCCGCCACACCCAGCACAGCGTTCCGTGGCCCCATAGGGAGCTCCAGCGAAGGCTCCAGTGGGGGTGCCAGCATGCGCCCGCCACACCCAGCACAGCGATTCGTGGCCTCATAGGGAGCTCCACCGAAAGCCCCAGTGGGGGTGCGCGCATGCGTCCGCCACACCCAACACAGCGATTCGTGGCCCCATAGGGAGCTCCACCGAGGGGGTGCCCGCATGCGTCCGCCACACCCAGCACAGCGTTTCGTGGCCCCATAGGGAGCTCCGCCCGCATGCGTCCGCCACACCCAGCACGGCGCTTCGTGGCCCCATGGGGAGCTCCACCGAAGGCCCCAGTGGGGGTGCCCGCATGCGTCCGCCACACCCAGCATAGCGATTCGTGGCCTCATAGGGAGCTCCACCGAAGGCCCCAGCGGGGGTGCCCGCATGCGCCCGCCACAAACAGCACAGTGTTTCGTGGCCCCATAGGGAGCTCCACCGAAGGTCCCAATGGGGGTGCCCGCACGCGTCCGCCACACCCAGCATAGCGCTTCGTGGCCCCATAGGGACTCCACCGAAGGCCCTAGTGGGGGTGCCCGCACGCGTCCGCCACACCCATAACGGCGCGCCCCTCACGCGTGTCGTGTCCCACCGATAACGGCACCCACAATACGTTATTCACAACTGAATATGGTTGGGTCCTTCGCCAGGATAATTAATACATGATCCGCACTCGGAGCATGTACTAAAGCATCCCAGTGCGACCCTGCCTGGGAGTTGGAGCCCCTAGGAAAGCTAAGCTAAGCTAAGCTAAGCTAAGCTAAGCTAAGCTAAGCTAAGCTAAGCTAAGCTAAGATAGCTAAGCTAAGCTAAACTAAGCTTATTATTCTTCTTCTTCTTCTTCAACTACGGACAATGCGTCGAAAACACATCCTACCTGCCCACTACCCGCTGTGTCCTCAGTCCACCAAGATTGTCGTGAATAGTACATCGAGAGACCACTCCAAAGCTAAAGATTCAGCCATAAACGAATCAACCAGAATACCAAAACATCGTCCCCCCCCCCGAATCATCATTTGCCCGTGGCCAGCACAATCGTATGCGTAAATGGCAATCCCCCCGACAGCCTGCCCATCGCCTCTCCGCGCCCCGTCCAGGCACACCCGAAGATTCCAGCATTGCTGTCTTGCCTGGGCAAGGAGACCGGGATCTCGCCATTCCCAATCTCTGTGGTCGTCGAGAGAGACGCTGGCAGCATGATCAGCGACAGAGTTGAATTTCCGCTCGTCCCACTCGATGAAAGGCGTGGTGTTCAAGCGTGGTAAACACCTGGAATGCAACAGCTTCTCCATGTAGCGACCAACGCGAACAAACAGAGGACGCATAGTGGACTGCCCCAGGCAAGCCTGTCCCGCGCAAGCCCGCTCTAGCGTTTGATTGTCTGTCTGAATCCAAACGCGGCGAGATCCAGCATTCCAAAAATCCTCCTTTGGGTTCGGCAGGAGAAGGGGTACGTCATGGATCCCGGCATAGAGTCGCATGCGCTTGGGTGGTGGAGCTGAGCCAAGCTAAGCTAAGATGGGATAAGCTAAGCTAAGCTTAACTAAGCTAAGCTAGGCTAAGCTAATCTAGGCTAGGCTAAACTAAGCTAAGCTAAGCTGGGCTAAGTTAAGCTAAGCTGAGCTAAGATGGTATAAGCTAAGCTAAGCTAGGCTAGGCTAGGCTAAGCTAGGCGAAGCTCAGCTAAGCTAAGCTGAGCTAAGTTAAGATGAGATGAGATGAGATAAGCAAAGCTAAGCTAATATAACCTGTGATAAGCTAAGCTAAGCTAAGCTAAGCTAAGCTAAGCTAAGCTAAGCTAAGCTAGGCTAAGCTTAGCCAACTTAAGCTAAGCTAAGCTAAGCTAAGCTAAGGTAAGGTGAGGTAAGCTTTGCTAGGCTATTTTGCTTGGCACCCAAGGGACTGGGGGAACCGCGGGGCGGATGCCGGGGGAACCGCCCGGGGCGGATTACACTGCCCAGCCCCTTTAAGCCTCCGAGTAAGAACCCTTCTAGGCAGAGCCTAGGTAGGGAAAACGGCACTGTACTGTCGAGAGCTTGCCGATCGGTGCCCGCGATGCGACAGTGGCGGCCCGCTTGCGTGGACTTGGATCCCCCCCCCGGCGCCCGCCGACAGCCGCGCAGCAGACCCAGGCATGCTCGCGTCGTTTAAAAAAATGCATTTCGAAAATTAGGAGGGTAGGTGTCTGGCCAATTTTGTTTTAATTCGTGAGGCCCCTCCTTCTGCCCCCTCCTCTTTGTTAATTCAAGCTGTGCGCGACCCGCTTAGCTTCGACCGGAAGAGGTGCGCTCTCGACCCGCGGATCAAAAAAGGTGTTTGGCCAACGCCGGCCCCGGGGGGCCCTCGCCGGGCCGCGGGGCCGTGAAAAAACGATGCAGGATGAAAAACCGGCACCCCCGGAGAAAGGGGCGGGACTGGCGGTGCTCGACCTCCGCGGGATGATCGACTCCTTAGGTATGCAGGAGAACAGGTTCCAGATGGAGAAGCTCAAGATCACCGGGGAAACCCA
>CAUYUJ010013714.1:295584-300584 GCA_963575745.1 Prorocentrum cordatum | reverse complement strand
CCATCATCAGAATCAACATCATCATAATCAGCAGCATCATCACCGCCACCACCATCACCACCACCACCACCTCCATCACAATCACCATCACAAGCATCATCAGCATCATCAGCAGCATCATCATCAGCATCACCACCACCATCATCATCACCATCATCATCATGATCAGCATCAGCATCATCATCATCAGCAATAGCATCATCATCATCATCATCAGCGGTACCATCATCATCAGCAACATCATCATCATCATCATCATCATCATCATCATCATCATCATCATCATCATCATCATCATATGCATCGTCATCATCAGTGGCACTATCATCATCACACAATCGTCATCATTGCCATCGTCATCACACCCACCATCATCACAACCACCATAGTCACCACCATCACCATCATCATCAGCATCCTCATCATCACAAACACCATAATCATCACAATCACCACCACCACCACCATCACCATCACCATCAGCATCCTCATTATCACCACCAGCATCATCACAATCACCACCACCACCACCACCACCAACCCCATCATCATCATCATCATCATCATCATCATCATCATCATCATCATCATCCTTCTTGCTCTATTCCTTCTCCTTCCCCCCCTTGCTTCCCCCCTCTCCCCCCCTCGACCACGGGCCACGGATCTGCCGCAGAGGCTCGAGGATGCAGGCCCGAGGATCTCGGGGCTCTGAGAAGGGGCTGGCCCCGCCTGGGCCCTCAGAAGGTCTTCTGAGGCCCTGGAAGCAGTTCTGCGTCGTCGTCGTCGTCGGCATCATCGTCGTCGGCAACATCGTCGTCGGCGTCTGCCGTCCGTCTTCCGTCGTCCGTCGAACGTGCGTCGTCCGTCGTCCGTCGTCGACGTCGTTCGTCGTCGGGGCTCCGGGGAAGGGCCGAGCCCCTCCGCAGAGCGGCCTCGAGCAGCATCCGCGGGCGAGGCCGAAGAGAACGACGAGGCGATGTCCGATGTGGCTTTTCTGAGGATGCCAGCTGGACGACATTCTTGAGCTTTCCTCGTCGTCCTCTTCCTTTTCCTCCTCCTCCTCGCACGGATGTCCCACGATCGCAGAACAAGAAATGGTGTTTTGGAAGGATTCAGGATTATGATGGCGGAACAGTTACGTGCATTCGCGGTGATGAAGTCCCAACAGAGGCGTTCTGGCACGATTCAGGATCGTCAAAACGCAACAGTCAGGTTGACCCGTAGAGTTGGAATCACGAGAACAATAGTTTGGCATGCCTCAGGGTCTTCAAACGGTTGCCTTCCAACGAGGCAAATCCCTCAATGGAAATGAACCGTTGTAGGGGCCAATGAAGAGGGAGCTTGGTGGAAGGGTTATTCCAACATCGCTGACGACTCTTGGGTTTACACTTGTCCTCCTCCTCCTCCTCCTCCTCCTCCTCCTCCTCCTCCTCCTCCTCCTCCTCCTCCCCCTCCCCTCCCCC
Source organism: Prorocentrum cordatum (assembly GCA_963575745.1). NCBI lineage: Eukaryota > Dinophyceae > Prorocentrales > Prorocentraceae > Prorocentrum > Prorocentrum cordatum. Next base: position 299,121 of record CAUYUJ010013714.1, on the reverse strand, counting down.
TCCCCCTCCTCCTCCTCCCCCCTCCCCCTCCTCCTCCTCCTCCTCCTCCCTCTCCTCTCTCCTCCTCCTCCTCCTCCTCCTCCTCCTCCTCCTCCTCCTCCTCCTCCTCCCTCCTCCTCTCCTCCTCCTCCTCCTCCTCCTCCTCCTCCTCCTCCTCCTCCTCCTCCTCCTCCTCCCCCTCCCTCTCCTGCATCCCTGTCCCTTGTAGATAGCTTCCTCCTGCCAAGCCCCCAAGACGTGTCGATCTACGCCAGGCCAGGCCGGACGTTTTCGCCTCAGACTTTCTCGCCAGCTGTGGCCCCCTGAAGCCTGAGATCTGCAGCAGCTCAAGGAGGAGGAGGAGGAGGAGGAGGAGGAGGAGGAGGAGGAGGAGGCTGGAGGAGGGCGAAGAGGATGAGGAGGAGGATGAGGCTGGAGGAGAGAGAAGAGGAGGATGAGGAGGAGGAGGAGGGAGGAGAGGAGGCTGGAGGAGAGGGAAGAGGAGCACACGCCGGTTCCAACACGTGGCTCCCGCCTCAGCGCCGAGCATGGTCCTAAACGTTCGCAGCAATGGTTCAGGGATGGAGGCTGGTTTCTTTCCTAAAAATAGTTCTCAGCCCATCGCCGAGGACATCCGTCTGAAATGTTCGCAGCAGTTTCAAGGATTCGTGTAGTTGGCGTCCCAAGAACGGTGTTCTGACACGATTTCGGATTGTCAGGACGCAACAACGTTGATTCGCCGTAATGAAGTCCCAAGAACTGCGCTCTGGAACGATGTAGGATTGTTAGAGCGCAACAGTCACATTGATTCGCGGCGATGCAGTCCCAGGAATGGTTTTTTGAACCTATTGAAAATTATTGTACGGTTGCCTTTCAATTGGGCACATCCCGCAATGACGAAACAATATTGTACGGAATCATCCTCCTCCTCCTCCTCCTCCTCCTCCTCCTCCTCCTCCCCCTTCCCCGTCCTCAGCAGCAGCGGGAGCAGGATGCAGAGGCGCAGCCTCCCTCCTGCGAGCGCCTGCCGCCCGCCATCGAAGGGCAGGTGGGAACATATTCGGTTCATTGCTATGTGTCGTCAGCCCTCCCCCCACTCTGCACACTCCCCCTTCGCTGCTCCTCCATCCTCCTGCTCCTTTTCGATCCCCCCTCGTCCTCAACCCATCCTCCCTGGTCGCACGACCAACCATAATCGGGAGGGCGGGCCAAGCGGTCTGCACGGGATGTCCTTACAATGTATGTTCCGAAAACCCCTAAACCAAACAATTACACTGGTGAAGGGTACATGAGTTCCGAAATGTGATCATCAATCACCTTATTGCCGCACCATATTCGTTAAACGACAGGCTAGCACCAGTCTCACGCATGGAGCACGGCTCGTGTCCAAGATGCGGCTCTCGCCTTAGTGATTGCTGAAAGGTCTGCACCGGTCTTACGGATGGAGGACAGGTAGCTTTCAACATGTGGCTCTCACCCTGGGGCAGCGCACACTCGCCCCGAGGGTCGGCAGCTGCACGGATGAAGATGGCTCCTTCTTGGACGGGCGTTGTGAGGAGAACCCCTGGGGGCTCGCGAAGCAGCTCGAGACCCAATGTACGTCGGATTCACGCTGGATTTTTGGAGGCCTGGAACTTGGCACCAACACCAACCCAGGGGGTTGCCTCCACAGGGGGAAGATGAGCCTAGATTTCGGTGTTGGTGGCAATATTTCGGTCACCTTGGAAGCCAGAATATTACCACCACCACCGAGGTCGGGATCTTCTTCCCTCGGCGGAGGCACACCGCCGATATTGGTGTTGGTGTCATACTCTAGGCCTGCGAGATTTACGTCAGGCGCTCGCGGGGTTCACGTCGGACGCACCTCGCAGCATCGCCGCGCGAGCGTCGTCCGAGACCTCGCGGGGCGGGCGTGCGGACCTGACGACCAAATCATTGCGCGCCGCGCGAGGCCTTTCGGATGTTCCTAAGAGCTGGTGGTCTCGTCCTCCTCGTCCTCCTCCTCCTCCTCCTCCTCCCTTCTCCCTCCTCCCTTCTCCCTCCTCCCTCCTCCCTCCTCCCTCCTTCCCCTCCTCCTCCTCCTCCTCCTCCTCCTCCTCCTCCTCCTCCTCCTCCTCCTCATCTTGATACCCTCTCCCATGCTTTGGCCCGAAGCTTGGGACAGTGAGCCAACGTCATGCACGTGAAGGGCGCCCCTTGTTTGGGATGGAGGCCTCGCTTGAGACTGGACCGCACTGCACGACGCGGCACTGGAGCCCCAATGCGTGCAGCTTCTTCACGGGTGGAGGGCGACTCTTCTTCAAGATTGGGATCTCGCTACAAGGAAGCCGGAAAAAGTGGAAGTTGGAAAGTCAGTGTGAAAGTGGAAGTGGCCAGGGCTGGCAAATCTGGCCGTGGGTGAAACGAGCCTGAAACTGAAACAGCAGGGATGCGGTCGCCAGGGCTGAAAAAATATAGGGAGACTGGCCAGGGCTGGCCAGAGTGGAAGGGCTGGCCCCGGTCACGTTTGCCAGCTTCCGTGTATACACTGACTTTAAGCTGTGCGCCCTGACATACGGCATGAAGATGTTGCCGAAGCAAAGAGGCTCCCTTGACTGGCACGCTCATGCGAGGTTCGTCTTTCAGAAGTCGGCGGTGGACAAACCTCCCTTTAGTAAACCTCCCCTTAGTGAGAACGGCCTGGGGCCGAAACCGATGGACCTGGACCCGCAAAAATGACGGCTGCGACGCCCTCTCGCGAACCGAAAACGGCCAATTCACTAATCGACGTGTCAGGGTAGGAGGTCTGTCCAGCCCCGAAGATGGGCGGTCTCAAGGAAAAAACGAATGCCTGTCGGGATCGGTGAGGCGAGGACTAACAACGGCAGGGGGTGTTGCAGCACCGCTGATGTAGATCGAGCTCACTCTGGTCCTCCTCCACGTCCCCCTCCACTCGCCGTACAAATCCTTCTCCTCGCTCCTCCACCATCCAACCTCTCTTTGCCTCCTCCTCCTCCTCCTCCTCCTCCTCCTCCTCCTCCTCCTCCTCCTCCTCCTCGTCTCATCACCATCACCATCATTGTCATAATCCTCATCCTCATCATCATCATCATCGCCAGCAGCAGCGTCATTATCATCATTGTCATCATCATTGTCGTCATCATCATCATCATCATCATCATCAGCATCATTATCATCATCATCATCATCATCATCATCATCACCATCATCATCATCATCATCATCATCGTCATCATCAGCATCATCATCATCATCATCAGCATCAGCATCAGCATCATCATCATCATCATCAAAGTCCTCGTCCTCATCGTCATCCTCGTCCTCATCATCAGCAGCATCAGCAACGTCGTCGTCGTCATTGTCGTCGTAAACGTCGCCGTCATCAGCACAACCACCATCATCATTTATCAGCAGCATCATCACCATCATGTCAGTATGCATCAGCATCATCATCATCATCATCATCATCATCAGCATCACAATCATCATCAGCAACACATCATCATCAACAGCATCAGCATCAGCAGCGGCATCATCATCATCCGCCTTGCTCCTCCT
>CAUYUJ010013714.1:275584-288084 GCA_963575745.1 Prorocentrum cordatum | reverse complement strand
GGCCCTGATAGCCGCGGTCGGAGTGTCTGCTAGATGCTCGCATCCGCGGCGCTGTCCCAGGCAGGGCAGGCCAGCTGACCCTGCCGTTGGCGCGTGGGTTAGCCGAAACCACCGATGCGGGGGGTGGTGATTCGCTGTTCGTCGCGGGCCGCGAGCTGGCCCATCGGCAGAATGGCGGCGCCTGCTCTGCGTCGCCGGTCGATGAGGCTCATATCGCGGGGGCCCCACATGGCCGCAGTCCTCGGCGGTGCCCCGGCGAAAGGGCGAGCTCCATCGGCGGCCGCCGCCGGCTCCGCGGCGGCGGCGACCGCGCCAGGGAACTGCGGCAGTACAGGCATTTGCAATGATCCTGAAGTCAGTGTCGCCACGTTGAACATCTGAGGTGGCGGCAGAACAACTGGTGCGCCAGTGCGCGCGCGGCCCTGGACCGCGGCGAGCGCGGCGGCTGACCGCGAGCCGTGGGCAAATCCAGACAGCTGCCAGGAGCCGTCAGCGGATGGCTGCACTGGCGCGGCACTGCGACCTGGCTGCGGCTGAGGAGGACCCTCGGTGACCACGAAGGCAACTCCACGAAGGCAACTCACGAAGGCAACGCGGAGGAGCCTCGCACTCATGCCCAACGCGAAGCTGTGGTTAATGCCTGTGGGGTTGCGATGGGTCGAAGACCGTCGTGGGGCTCCTGTGGGCGAGTCGCTCTTCATCGCAGTTGCGCTTTCAGCTGATGCCCTCGCAGCTGGACCAGACGTCCAGGGCTAATTGCCCGTCGGCTTGCAGAACAACCATAAGCACAAGCTACTCAAGAAACGGAAGATGGTACCGATGCGGAGGTGAACGTAAGTGCGAATGTGCGCCCACATAACACTACGCGCACGTTCCGTGGATCGCAAGCTGGGATCGCTCCCAACTCCGCTACCAACTAGAATTGCGGGGGTTGGAAGTTGTACGAGAGAAAGTACGGCGGCTATAAAAATGATGACTGTAATGCTTATTAACTTCTCCGCACGATGTACAGGTACGCGCCGGCGCTGAAGCCAAACGGCAGCAGAGCATCCTATTCAGTGCGGAGGAGGAGTAGGAGGAGGAGGAGGAGGAGGAGGAGGAGGAGGAGGAGGAGGAGGAGGAGGAGGAGGAGGAGGGGGAAGAGGAGGAGGAGGAGGAGGAGGAGAAGGAGGAGGAGGAGAAGGAGGGGGGGGAGGAGGAGGACCCTCACCCTCCTGATCTTCACCCTCGCGAGACTCGCCCTCCTGATCCTCATCCTCCTCATCCTAACCCGCTGCACCACCGTTTCCCGCTCATTCTCCTTTTGCCCACAAGCACACGCCCCTCCTTCTATATGCAGAAACTCCCGATCAACCGCAGAGCGGCCGGCTAACAATCGTCAGCGTCGCCATGCATTGTCAACGCCAGCACACTCCACCATCCGTTGCCAACTCGACTCGGCCTGTCCGTCGCCTCTGCGCCTGCGCGCAGTCCTCCACCCCCTCCCCCCCGCCGCCACGATCTGTTCCACCCACCCCACGTTGGATGCTCAGAAATGGGCCCCGACACCAACACCAGGGGCAGCCTCCACGGGAGGAGGATGGTCCTGTATTTTGGTGCTGGTGGAGCTCTTCCCGCCACCTAGAAGGCGCCAAACGTTACCACCGTCGCCGACATCGGGATCGTCTTCCCTCGGTGGAGGCACACCGCCGATATTGGTGTTGGTGTCAATCTCTGGGCCTCCGACCACGACCATACCCGGCATCCCGCATCAGCCGCCCGCGCCCGCACACGAGCCGCAGGGCAGCGACGCGGGCCCGGGGAGCACTCGGCGGGAGCCGCACCGCCGTCCGGGCCCCTCGCCGCGGCGCGGGCGGCGAGGCCCCCGCGAGGCCCCCGAGCTGCCCCCCGAGGCCGCGAGGCCCGCGAGGCCTCCGAGAGGCCTCCCGAAGCTGCCCTCCGAGGCCGCGAGGCCCGCGAGGCCCCCGCGAGGCCCCCGAGCTACTGCGAGGCCCGCGAGGCCTCCGAGAGGCCTCCCGAAGAGAGCCCCGGAGGCACCCGTGGAGGCATCCGGCCCACAACCCGGGCGCGGTGGCGGACAGACAGACAGACAGCCGGCGGGCCGGCAGGCCCCCTCAGGGGCGGCGCGGGCGGGCCGGAGCCCGGTCACAGGCATGCGAACTTCAAGAGGTCGCTCTCGAGGCCCGCCCAGAATTTGGAAGTTGCAGCGCTCTGTAGCCATGTGTGCTCCAACCGCGGCCAAGGAGGAGGAGGAGGAGGAGGAGGAGGAGGAGAAGGAGGAGGAGGAGGAGGAGGAGGAGGAAGGGGGGGGGGGGAAGAGGAGGAGGAGGAGGGAGGAGGAGGAGGAGGAGGAGGAGGAGGAGGAGGAGCTGGAGGAGGAGGAGGAGGAGGAGGAGGAGGAGCAGAATTTGGGAGTTGCAGCGCTCTGTAGCCCAGTGCCGGGTGTGCTTCCAACCGCGGCCAAGGCCGAAGGCCACTGGGCAGCCGACCTCGTGCCCCGCGGCCCGCCTCCGCACCTCTGCCGCTGCCATGGTGCTCTGCTGGGGTGATCTCGGGGACGGCCTGCTCATCCCGACTTACGTCGGGCGTGTCCCCATACAGGGGGATTTTGGGCGAAAAATAGAAAAATACCCAAAACATGCTCAACAGATGCCCACGAGTACTCAAAAAATAGTGCCCAGACTACTTGTTGACTACTCTTGAGTTTTCCCCCTGTAGAGGGACAGGCCCGACTGAAATCCAGACTCGTTCGTTGATGGCCCCGTGGCCCCGCGAGAGCCGGGCAGCCCAGAATCGAATCGGTACGTCGGATCGGCGATCGAAGCGGATAGGATCGGCGACAAAAATCGGCAGCCCAGCCTGGAGAGGTCGAATCGGCGGAGATCGGCAGGCCAGGCGGCCTCCCGAGGGAAATCGGCACCTGGAGTCGAATCGAATCGGAATCGTCAGCCACCAAAATCGAAACTAATATCAGGCCGGGCATGTCCTCCTACAGGCGCATGTTTGACGAAACATAAAAGATAGTCAAACAATGCTCAAACATTGTCAAACAATACTTTAAACAAATCGTTTCCGTATTTGTTTTTCTGTGTTTGAATATTCCTCCTGTAGAGGGACACGCCCGACTTAAATCGAATCGAATCAGGGAGGTCGAGATGAGCCCTCGGGGGCCCCCAGAGGACGAAAACGGCGAAAGCTTTGGCACTGGGCTGTCCAAGACGTAGCAAGTCTGGGCGTGCACCGCCCACCCTGGGGCCCAGCGTTGGGTCGGGCATGTCCTCCTACAGGCGGATCGTGGACGAAAAATGAATATGATCAACATATGTTCAAAACAAATCAAAAAAAAAAAAACATCGAAAATGGTAGACACATCGTCCCCAGGCTGCTTTCTCACTGTTTTAAAATATTGCTCCTGTAGAGGGAGATGCCCGACTTACACCCAGCGGCGCCCCCTCTGCCCAGGCCGAGGCTCGGCGCGGCCGGCCGGGGGGGCTTCTGGGTTCCAGGCTCAGCCCACGGCCGTGTGCGGCCAGCAGGGGAGTCGGCGAGAGAAGCTGGTAGGTGCAAGGCCATGCGTCGCGTTTCCCAGACATGCTCGCGTCGTGACAAAAGCTCAGGACGACTCTCGGGATGCAAAACTGGTCCCGGGGAAAGGGTCGGGACTTCCGGGGGACGCCGTCCTGAAAAAATCAGGACGTCGCATGTCTGGATACGGCTGCGTGAGACAGAGGTCCGATGCAGCGTAGTAGCGGCGGCGCCTCAGCGTCAAGAGATGACGTCGCCTCAACTTCCTTCAAGTGCACGACGGACTTGGAGTACCGTAGGGGCCCGACCACAAGGAACCTTCCACAAGAAACACAAACCTGAGACCCCAGGACGGCCGTCGATTTTTGGTGTGGGAACGTCACACTTTCCATAGTAAAACTATCAGAACCCAAGAAATCCAGGGCACCCTGAAGGCGAGCAGGGTGTTTCTTGGCATGGGCCTCCACTGTACCATGTGGGACCTGCTCTAGAACAAGAACATACCGTAGACGGACCGACCCCTTCTCCGCCCTTGCACTGGGCCGAACGCACTGGCCACGTGGTCCACAGACGCACCCACCCCGAGAGTGTCTGTGGACGCCACGGCACCAAATCTGTCCATAGACGCTCTTGGCTAGGACGTGAGAAACCAGACATGCGACGTCCTGATTCTTTCAGGACGGTGTTCCTGGCACTCCCGACCCTTTCCCCAGGGCCAGTTGTGCATCCTGAGTCGTACCTTGACGCTCCCGGGGCCCGGCGAGGGCGGAAAATCACGAAGTACCGCCCGTCCAGACTGCTGTCGCGACGCGAGCATGTCTGGGAACGGTACTGGGCGTCGGCCCCAGATTTGGGTCTTCAGGTAGGCTTTGCCATCCCCTGGCATCCGGCTGCACCAGTTCTCTCGATGCGTGGGCACCAGAGGTCGGGGCCACTTCCCCATGGAGCTGGTCTTTCGCCCTACGAATCGCCGGTTGACGCTCGCGAGGCCTGGCGAGGGCCCCTGGAGGCCGAAAACGGCCCAAAGCCGCCCGCTCCAATTTTTCCTGGAGCGTCGGACCTCTGGGTCCAATCCCAGACATGATCGCGTCGCGAAGAAATTGGGACGAGCGTTTTTTTCACCATTTTCGGCCCCTTGGGGGCCCTCGCCGAGCCCCAGGACCGTCAGAAAACGACTCAGACTTTTGGCGCTCGGATTCCTTGGGTCTGCGCCTTCTGAGAAGCAGGGGTGCTTCCGAAAAGCCTTCCCCCCTCCCCCTGCCCCTTTTCTGCTCTGCGCGCGGCCGAGTCTCAAGAAAGAGGAGGAGGAGGAGGAGGAGGAGGAGGAAGAGGAAGGGAGAGGGAGGAGGAGGAGGAGGAGGAGGAGGAGGAGTCTCTGGAGTGTCTGCCTGATCGCGTAGCGATGTGTTGAATTTAAATACCCGCCACCCTCTTTAGGATATTGTTGACTCTGGTGGCCGTCTCAGCTCGACTGAGGACCTTAGACCAGAGTCCTTCGGAAATCCGCTTAAGGTATTGGTTCCCCGTGCTGGTGGGTTGCTCGCAGAGGTCCCCGAGTTTCCCGAGGAGCTTCTGGGCGTATGCACCGCAGTGGGAACATAACCACAGTTGTAGCCCAGCGTGGAACCTCAGGGTGTGACTCGAATGAACAAGTCCCCCCGCGATGCGAACCTGCATACCCATGGGGGCCCCCTTAGATGTGCCATTGATATTGGTGAGCTCGTAACAGCTAGTCTGCAGCCAGGCGGTCTAGTGGCCTTGCTGGAGCTGCTGAAACACCTACTACACATGGAGCCTGTGGGGTCAACGCAGTGTTGGGACCCCAAAAACGTACAAAACTTCGGGGCAGGGGGCTTGGAGGCAGCCATCCCTTTTTGCCGCCTCGGTCTCGGCTCCCCAGAACACTGAAACTGGGCTTTCTCGGCTTCGAGGGCCTCTAGAGCAGTCCTCAACAAACGCACTCGAACGAAATATGCGCTGTGCTCTGCCAGCGCAAGCCGCTGGCGGTCACCAGTGCTGACCCGTGCCCCGTCGGCGGCGATGCCTGCGAGGACGTCAGCGGTGCAGTTGCCGTAGGCGAGGGATGATGATATTCGGCCTTGAACGAAGTCGGCGGCTTCCATGTGTGACGGTATCCACAACACTGTGACATGTCCTGCTCGTCGTCTCAGGGCTCGCTGAAGCCTGAGCCACAAATCGCCGTCGTCCCCGTGGGGTTCGGCTGGGTGTCCGTTGTAGAAGTTGAGGTAGCAGCCTTGGTTGTCCGTAACATACACGATGCCTTTCTCTGCGGACTCGATTGCTGTGACCATGGCAAGCAATTCGCCGCGTGCCACAGTCTGTCGCCGTCCAGGGAGTGGTCCCCAGTAGGCTGCATCAATATCCATCTCATTCTTTTATGCAGGGTCTGGAAGAAACTGACGGCGACGCCTACGCGTCGCAGTGCACGGTTGCTGGCATCCTGTCCGCCGCTTGCGTCGCCGAAGGCGTACGCTGGATCTCCAAGGAGGTCGGCTAGGCAAGCGATGTCATACTGCTCGAAATTGTGGCATGTCCACTGTTCCCGTTATGCTGGCGGTGGCATGGCGGTCCAGCTCCGTGGGATGATACCTCTCAACCAAAAACATTCCTAAAGATGTCGTCGCGTGGCGGCTTCACTGATGAGGTTGTTGGTGGCCTGAATGGTTGGGTTGTCGCTGCTGTTGCACTCGCATCCCCAAGCTCGGCGACAGTCATCTTCTACGTCCCTGTGGCATCGTGGACATTCGGCAGTGACGTCAGGTGATACCGTCTCGGCTGCTATGCGTCCACGTGTCCACATGGCTCCAGTGGCGATGGTGAGCATGAGGTTGGCGAACCGAAAGCCTTATGGCATTCTTTCGAGGTGGGCGAGGAGCTTGCGGTAAGATCTGTTGTCTGCGCCCTCTTGAAGTCACTCGCCTGCGTGGTGCGTGCTGACTTGCTGCCAGAGCTGGAGTTGGATGGTGTTGTCGATGTCGCCAAGGAGTTGGTGCGGGATGTCGGCGTCGGGGTAGCCTGAGAGCTGGTGGGCGTCGAACTCCCAGGCGTCGTTGGTGTCGGTGAGGGCGTCAGGAAAATGCCACTGGTTCGGTCTTGCCGGAGCCCACCCCATCTGCATGAGGTAGAGGATGATGGTTGACTGCGGACCTCGAACATGCCGAACCATATGCTGTGGTGGTAACTGTTGGAAGTGCTTGACCGTTTGTGCCCAGGTGGTGTGGATGGCTTGGCGCAGGTGGGGGCTTGCGATCCATGTGGTGAGCCAGGCTTGGAATGCTTCGCGCGGTGGCTTCCGTGCTGGGCCCTTGGTGCTGGCGCGCAAGTCGAGTAGTGTAGTGAGGCACCGCCCCCGTGATGGTGGGGCGATGGCGTCAGCTAGTCGTCGTCGGTAAATCGTCATAGTGGTCCCGAATGCTCCGTGTAGTTGGTGTCCGTATGTGGCGGCGGCGAAGCCGCCTTGTGTGGCGAGCCGTGCCGTGAGGTGGTATCGCTTCGTGACTCTGGCGATGCGTATGATCTTGCTGTGCATGTTCTTGTGCCGTCGTCCTCGTTGCGCGGTGGTCTGGCGTGCGCGTCGCGATCCACAGCTGAGGCCCACACCCAGGTAGGCGGCATGGTGTCTGGGCTGGACGTTGAAGCCGCGGTGCTTCATACATCTAGCTATGCACCTGGCGCCCTGGGCGCGCGTGCACATGCTGGCGCTCTTCTTGGCGATGTCGAGGCCTTGGTCCTGGAGCGCACTACAGGTGCCGGTGGGGACGTTGACCACGCCCTCGCGTAGAGCTTGGCGGCTGGCCTGCATGCGCCGCGGCAGGTCGTCGACCCAGATGCGGCGATGGGCATGAAGGTGCACGGTGGCGATGCGTTGGAGCGCCTTGAATGTCATGATCTTGGCGAAGCGTGTGCCGGACCGTAAACCTTGAACGATGGATCGTGTAGGTAATATGGCCTCGGCGTAGGCTCCGCTCTGAGTGAGTGAGCGTGGAGCCATACATTGAAGGACTTCTAGGCCTAATACTTCAGGGGGGAAGTTGAGGTCCAGGGCTTCGTCGATGAGGGTGACCCAACGGATAGTGTCGTAGAACTGCGAGATGTCGAGCAGGCCGTGGGCTTGGGAGACTCCAGGCCGCGCAGTGACCTCCTCGTGCAGACTGCGCTCGTAGGCCTCGCGAAAGGCAGAGCTGTCCTTGGCGATGGCGTCCCAGTGGGCGAACGTGTCGTGGTTCCACTGCTGCATGTGGTTCCCGTATGATGGACCACAGGCGAGTGATGATGGTGAGCAAGCCCAAGATTATGTCGCCGTTGTCCTGCTTGGCCCTCATGAGTCCCAGCGTGTGCAGGAGTTGGTGGGGCCACATCTGGACCTGCTCGGCGGTGTTGTATAACTCGGCGAACTGAGCTAGTGCGGGATCTGGGAGTCGGAGTAGGTCGGAAGGTCGTAGTAGGTCAGCGCCCATTGCCGCGTTGGCCTTGAGCTTCTTGAGGCCTGCGCGGACTTCGTCGCTAGTGATATGGGGTAAACTGCACTCCTGGATGCGCTCAACAATGCGTTGGAAGCTGTCCTGGAGCTGGATGGTGCGTGCGTGATCTGATGCCCAGAGCTTTTGCCAGTTGTGGAACTTGCCGTCTATGAGGTCCTTGGGGTGCATGATGGTGTTGCGTCCGTCGGTGCTGACCTCAGGCGGCTGCGGTTGGGGTCTGGGCGGCCTGCGCAGCGTGCCGAGGGCGTCGTCGGTAACAGCCCAGCCGCGGAAATTGTTGATAGATTGTCGTGTTGCCCGTTGCTGTGCTCGCCATGCGAGTCGTGCAGCTCTGGTAGCGTGGGCTACGATGTACCGTAGGAATGCCTGCCAGCCGCCCCAGCTGAGGTCGTCCTTGTCACCGATGATGTGTGGCCCCGTGGGTGGTGGGGAGTCGATGAGCTTGGCGACTGCTCTGTGCTGTTGCTGGAGTTGGAGGCGCCCGTTGTTGCGTGCTCGATGTCGGTAGATGGCCTGCAATAGAGTGTGCTGTGAAGTCCACCAGGTGCTGGCTGAGTCCGCGATTGGCGACGTGCGCCTGCACTGCAGCTCCTGAAGCACGTGAGGCACCTTCGAATGAAATCTGGTGGTGGGAGTGTATGGGGTCTTCGACGGTCGTGATCCACGAGCCGTAGATTCGGCCCAACTGAAGTGAGGTATCGGGTTTGAGCCGAAACGCCACGGATCCAGTGGCCGCAGAAGCAGGGCGGGCGCACCCCTCAGGCAGGACAATGGTTTGCTCTCTGCGGGCACACCAAGTGGCACAATCGACTTCGAAGTCGGGGCTTCGGGTCTGGCACGGAGGCGTTTCCCATGTGGCGGTATCTTCGCGGGGGGGGGGGGGGGTCACGCGCTGGGCCGAATTGCAACCTGATCTTATATTAGGATCAGACTGTTCGACTGTAGCGACCGTACCAGATTGGGAAACAACAGGGGCGTCAGAGAGATCGAAAGCGGCGCCCTCGGGCGGGGCGTCAGGCGCAGAGAGAGCAGAGCACGGCTCTGATGACGCAAGCTGGCCATTCTCTCCCTCAAGGCAGACGCGATCTGACATGATGGGGCACAGGCTTCTGGCTCTCCGAGGGTGGGGTTCGAAGCACGCTGAGGCACGCCTGGCGCAAAGCTGCTCTCGTGTGCCCACAGATCCTCCTCCTCATCGGAAGGATACTCGAAATGCTGCTCCTCGGGTTCGTCCGAATATTCCCCTGCGCTGGCGGTCTGCTCGGCGGGGTCGTTTCCCGCCTTGAGGTCGCCATAGAGCACGTCAAAAAGGGCCTGCCTCTGGGCCTCCACCTTACTTCGTTGCTCTGAACGAGCGGCTCGGGCGCGGCTGGCCTTGGGGCCGGGGGCGGGGCCTTGAGGGGGATTGGCGGCACGTGGGGGCCTTCGGGACAGACCAGGGGTTCGGGTGAGCAATTGTTCCCCCGAGGAAACGAAAGGAATTCGCAACCCTATACGTGGCTTCCACGGCGCTTCATGCACCGCAGCAAGGCTGGAAATGCAAGGGCGGGCAGCTGCGCTGTGCACAACGAAGTCCAAACGCGATGACTTACGTCCGCCCCCAAGGTCGTGCGTGCACTCGACGGGTGCGCACATGATCTCTCCTTGGATCTATGCCAAAAGTCCTGACCGCTGCAATGCTTCGGGGCTGGCGTTCCAGTCGCCGACAGCAAACTAGGGCAGCTGGAGGGATCTAAGGAGGCCCCCTAGACGTCTGAACCTAGGGAGGTTCGGCCCTCGCAGGCCTATGCTATACAGCGCGCAAGAGAAAACCGCAACGATGGAGTACCCCTTAGAGTGGAGGGCCACGGGGAGGAACCCATCGAGGCTAGAGGAGGCGGGGAGGAGTTGGAGCCCCTTGGCGTGGACTCCAGCGAGAAGAAGGGTGAGCTCTCTGGTGGCCCATGGGCAAGAACCCTTTCACCGCCTTCGTTGGCGTAAGCAGACGCGGCACGAGATTCTCCCAAGGAACCAGGCCCCCCCCCCAACTGTCTGAGGGCTGGATTGGCGAAGAGCCTCCTGTTGATGCCTCGGAATCGGCTTCTCCATTGAGCGGTGCTGGCATCGTCGGAGATGCGCGTCTCGACTAGGCCAACGAAGTCATCTGCGCATTGAGCGATCCAGTCATAGACCTTCTGACCCATGCAGATGACATTCCCATAGAAGAGTGTAGCGCGTGTACTCGGTGGGGTAGTGGGCACCGCCTCGTCACTGGTGTCCGTAGTTGGTGGGTCGGAAGCTAGTCACGATGAGGCCTTGGGCTTGGTTCCCTTGACCTTGCCCTTGCCTTTGCGGTCGACGGTGTCGGTCTTGGCGGCGGCGGCGGCCTGCTCGGCGGCGGCTTCAGCTGCGAAGCGCGCGGCTGAGAGCCTGGCAGCCTCGGTCTTGATGGCTTCCTCCTCGGCGGCCTTGTCAGCGGCGGCGCTGTCGTTGGCCGTGGCCTCCGTGCCCTCAGCCGCGGTGGCGCCCGTGGCGCCTGGGGCCTGTGGGGGGGCACCAGCAGCAGCCCCCTGCGATGAGGGGGCAGGGGCGCTGGCGGCGCCGCCCTCGCCCCTGCGCTTCTTCTGGTACCTGGCCTCCTGCATCTCGCGGATGTGGCGGGCTCTCTGGATGAGGGCGGTGATCTCGGGGCCCTTGGTGGCGAACTGCTTCTGGAGCTCCTCCAGTCCTGCGCGGACTGTGTTGAGCTCCTGCTGCTCGGACGGGGTGAAATCGAGCTCGTCGATCTGGCGGAACAGGTCTGGGCCCCAGTGGACGGTGAAAGGCTTGTCGGGGTCGGAGGCGCCCGTGGCGTTGGAGGTCGGTTCGCCGCTGCCGACCCCTTCAGCACGAGCGAGAGCCTCCGCCGCTCTCCGCTTGGTGAGCTCGGCACGGGCAACTTCGCGGGCTGCAAGCTGCTCCTTCTCCTCGGCTGCAGACAACGCCTTGCGGAGCCTGACGACGTTGCTCACGACTTGCTGGTGGTGATTCGTGGCCACGCGCCAGGCGCTGTCGGCCTTGCGCATCGCCTCGACCTCGTTGACCCGTGGTGTGGTGTCCTCGGCGGCGTCGAGGCGCTGCACCTGGGCCTGGAGGACGGCCTGCAGCGCGGGGTCGTCGGCGATGGCCAGGGCCTGCTTCAGGTGATCGGCGAGAGAGCTGCGCTGAGCGGAGCGCGGGCGGCCGCCAGCGTTGGCAGGCTGGGTGGTGACGTTGCTGTTCGGGTCGATGGTCTCGGCCTCGCCGAAGCGCACGCTCGGGCTCCTGGAGCGGCCGCGGTGTAGACGTACCGGCCTGTTGCAGCGCGGACAGACGGACATGACGGGGTCCAAGCGGTCGTTGTACTCGCAGGTGTTGCAGCCACGGCATCGCGTCCATGGTCGCGTGTCGTTGGGCCGCGAGGCCTTGTGCCAGGGAGCGCCAGCGGCGGCAAGGGAGCGGCCATGACGGTGGTTCATTGGTCTGACTCCCAGATTTGGTCGACCGTAAATCCTGCTCCTGGGCAGGGGCACGGAAGTTCCTCAAGCACCTCGTGAAGGTACTGGGGCAACCCTGGAGAAAGGGGGCCAGGGCCGAAAGGGCTTGAGAGGAGGAGGAGGAAGAGGAGGAGGAGGAGGAGGAGGAGGAGGAGGAGGAGGATGAGAAGGAGGAGGAGGAGGAGGAGGGGGAGGAGGAAGAGGGGGAGGACGCTAGAAGATCTGCGCTGGACCGCGCCAGGGGCGGCGCCGGAGGCGACGCTGGGGGAGGCCCAGCGCGGATGCAAGACATCCGCGCGGAGCGCCACAAGCTTCTGTTCATGGCGTTTTTTTTCTTCGATCTCTTGGTCCACACCAAAAAAAGAGGCCCGTCCTGGGGTCTCAGGGTTGGGATTGGCCCAGTGCAAGGGCGGAGAACGGGTCGGTCCGTCTACGGTATGTTCTTGTTCTAGAGCAGGTCCCACATAGTACAGTGGAAGCCCATGCCAAGAAATACCCTGCTCGCCTTCAGGGTGCCCTGGATTTCTTGGGTTCTGATGGTTTTGCTATGGAAAGTGTGACGCTCCCACACCAAAAATCGACGGCCGTCCTGGGGTCTCAAGGATGGGTTTCTTATGGAAGGTTCCTTGTGGTCGGGCCCCTACGGTATTCCAAGTCCGTCGTGCGCTTGAAGGAAGTTGAGGCGACGTCATCTCTTGACGCTGAGGCGCCGCCGCTACTACGCTGCATCGGACCTCTGTCTACCCAGACATGCGACGTCCTGATTTTTGTCAGAACGGCGTCCCCCGGAAGTCCCGACCCTTTCCCCGGGACCGGCTTTGCATCCTGAGTCGTTTTTTTGACGCTCCTGGGGCCCGGCGAGGGCCCCCAGGGGCCGAAAACCGTGAAAACTTGCCGTCCTGATTTTTGTGACGACGCGATCCTGCCTGGGGTCCAATGACGACGGGCCTCGTGATAAAAATCCGAGCAGTGGCGTCTG
>CAUYUJ010013714.1:263084-270584 GCA_963575745.1 Prorocentrum cordatum | reverse complement strand
ACGGACGACGGCGACGACGACACAGATTGCGACGGCGACGGCGACGCTGACGACTTCACCAGCTTGATGTACAGGTTCACGCTGTCACCACCGCCACTGCCTCCGCTGTCCTGCGGGACAAGGAGGCGAAGGAGGAATACGAGGACAAGGAAGAGAGCAGAAATGAGGAACATGAGTAGGAAAAAGGAAGCGGACGAGAATGAGGAGGAGGGAGCTACAGAGGTACAAGTATTGCGACTGCGTGGGGTGACAGGCAGGAAGCAGATCAAAGCTGCGAGTGCTGCAGAAGAGGAGGAAGAGAGCGAGGAGCATGAGGGAGGACTTACGGAGTTACGAGTATTGCGACTGTGTTGGCTACACGGCGGGCAGCATGTTGAAGCTGCGATGGCAGCGACGCAAAAGGAAAAAGGAGGCCTCTGGCTATGGGAAGGGCCGCCCGAGGCCTGGGGAAGGGCCAACAATGCTGGCTGCTTGCGCTGAAAAGAAAAGAGAACCGAACAAGAAGAAGGGAGGAGGCGGTAAAAGAACAGGAACGAGAAGAGGACGCCAAATCTTCTGATGAGGGTGAAGGGAAGCAGAAGAGGAACCAGCAGAATAAGAAGACGAGGACCGAGAAAAAAAGAATCATGAGAAAGAGAAGAAGAATAATACAAATACATAACAATCAGAAGACGACTGAGAACAATGATAAGAAGAAGACGACTAAGCATAAGAAGAATAAGGAGACGGCGAAAGCGTGGAGTGCGGGGGGGGGGGGCTGCCCTCCTCGGTGCTGCCGTGGGGGCTGTCGTCGGGCGGCGTGGGCGTACTCGCCTCCCCCGACGGGGAGGGCGGCTTGTTGTTGTCGTTGCCCTCCTCGGCGTCGCCGGTCCCGTCGGCTGGCGGCCTCCAGGGCCGGGGGGGGAGGGGGTCCTTCTCCTCCTCCTTCTCCTCCTCCTCCTCCTCCGCCTCCCCGGGGAAGGGGGGGGGAGCCCACGGGGAGGAAGGGGGGGGGTGGGCGAGGGGGGGAGAGGGAGGATAGAGAGGGGGGAGAGAGAGGGGGGAGAGAGAGGGGAGAGAGGGGGCGAGGGCGCGGGGGCAAAAGGGGGGTGGAGAGGGGGGGGAGGCAAGCTAGGTGCGCTCGCGTCATATCTGACGTCCTACCCCTCCCTCCCATCCCTTACCATGGAGTAGACCTCCTCTCTATTCGCACAGTCGGATGTCGCAGCAGGGCACAGCAGTACATGGCATAGCATGGTGTTGCAGATCAACGCGTAGCATGACATAGCATGGCGTACGCCCGCCCCAAAATGGCGGCCCAAAAAACCAACGAATCGACACCAAATGTGTAATCACTTCCGATTGTTTTTTCGGGAGCATGTTCTAGATTTTGGGGCCCATTTCGAAGGACCGAAAACCACGCCGTGACATGGCCCTGGAAATGAAATAATGAAGCCAACGCTGCAGCAGGAGCACGACTCGGAACGAGCGGAAGCTCGGAAATGAGTCCAGCGCTACAGCGGGAGCACAGTAGCACAATTCGGAACGAGGGGAACCGCGGAAATGAGGCAAGAGCTGCAGCGGGAGCACGATTCGGAACGAGCGGAAGCCCGAAATCAGACCAGCGCTTCAGCGGGAGCAGCATTTTGAAAAAAAACCCAAACGAAAACCCAACTCCTGGGAATCCTGTGTGTTAAGACAGTAATACGCGGAGGGGGGCCGGACATCTTCCGCACATCATCAGGGGAGAAAGGAGAATAGTATTCACTTTGTGTACTAGTTAGGGGGGGGAGGGGAAAGGGATGGGGGTGGAGAAGAGGGGCGGGTGTTTTTTTGTGCGGCATGTTGGTCTTGTGTGCGGCCCGTTGGGTTCTTCTATAGCCCGGCGCGCGGCCAAGTGGGTCTTACTGCGGCTCGGGCTGGCCCTTCAATTAAAAGTAATATTAAAGTTTTCATTTCTTATCTTTGGACATCCTGGCAAACTTAAGGGATTGCGTTCCCGCCCAGGAGGAGGTGCCCGCACAAAGGACCATCTGGAGGCGTCATCATCATCATCATCAGCAGCATCATAATCATCATCATCAGCAGCATCATAATCATCATCATCATCATCAGCATCATCATCAACATCACCATTGTCATCGTTATCGTCATCATCACAATCGTCATCGTCATCGTCGTCGTCATCGGCATCGTCCTTCTAATCATCATATTCAGCTTCAGCATCAGCATCTGCACCACCAGCATCATCAGCAACAACATCATCATCATCATCATCATCATCATCATCATCATCATCATCATAAGCACGATCGGCATTAACACCAAAATCATGCTCGTCTTCATCCTCTTGATCCTCCTCATCCTCCTCCTCCGTCAGCGGAAAGTCCTCCTCCATCCTCCTCCGTCAGGACGAAGTCAGGGAGGTGAGAGGGAGAAGGGGGAGGGGAGGAGTATCATGATCATGCTAACAAGCATGATCATCATGATTGTGATGATCTCAGTGGTTATCATGATCAACATGGTCATCATCACCATCCGCACGGACATGATCATCATGATCATCATCACTATAATCATCGTCATCGTCGTCACCGCCACTGGCGTCATCATCATCAGCATCATCATCACCACCACCACCATCATCGTCATCGGCATAATCATCATCATCATCATCATCATCATCATCATCAGCATCATCATCATCATCATCATCATCATCATCATCATCGTCATCATCATCATCATCATCGTCATCATCATCATCATCATCATCATCATCATCGTCATCGTCATCATCATCATCATCGTCATCATCGTCATGGTCCTCGTCGTCGGCACCGTCCACGTAATCATCAGATTCAGCTTCAGCATCAGCATCTGCACCACCAGCATCATCAGCAACAACATC
Source organism: Prorocentrum cordatum (assembly GCA_963575745.1). Taxonomy (NCBI): domain Eukaryota; class Dinophyceae; order Prorocentrales; family Prorocentraceae; genus Prorocentrum; species Prorocentrum cordatum. The sequence continues at coordinate 267,694 of CAUYUJ010013714.1, read as the reverse complement.
ATCATCATCATCATCATCATCATCATCATCATCATCATAAGCACGATCGGCATTAACACCAAAATCATGCTCGTCCTCATCCTCTTGATCCTCCTCATCCTCCTCCGTCAGCAGAAAGTCCTCCTCCATCTTCCTCCTCCGTGAGCAGGAAGTCACGGAGGTGAGAGGGAGAAATGGGAAGGCGAGGAGTATCATGATCATGATGATCGTCATGATCATCATGGATGTGATGATCTTCGTAGTTATCATGGTCAGCATGGTCACCATCATCATCCGCACGGATATGATCATCATGATCATCATGATCCTCATGATCATCAGGATCATCATGATCATCATCACCATCATCATGAGCATCATCGTCATCAACAGCATCATCATCATCAGCAGCATCATCATGATCATCAGGATCATCACCGTCATGACCATGATGATGATGTGATCAACATCACCATCATCATTGTCATCGTTATCGTCATCGTCGTCACCGCGGTTGGCGTCATCATCTTCATAATCATCATCATCATCATCAGCAGCAGCAGCATCATCATCAGCATCATCATCACCATCATCCTCATTATCATCATGACCATCGCCATCATCATCGTCATCGTCACCGTCGTCATCATCGGCATCGTCCTCCTAATCATCATATTCAGCTTCAGCATCAGCATCGGCACCACCAGCATCATCAGCAACAACATCATCGTCAGAAGCACGATCGGCATTAGCACCACAATCATGCTCGTCTTCATCCTCTTGATCCTCCTCATCCTCCTCCGTCAGCGGAAAGTCCTCCTCCATCCTCCTCCTCCGTCAGGACGAAGTCAGGGAGGTGAGAGGGAGAAGGGGGAGGGGAGGAGTATCATGATCATGCTAATAAGCATGATCATCATGATTGTGGTGGTCTCAGTGGTTATCATGATCAATATGGTCATCACCACCATCCGCACAGACATGATCATCATGATCATCATGATCATCATGATCATCATCATCATCAGTATCATCATCATCATCAGCATCATCATCATCATCATCATCATCATCATCATCATCATCATCATCATCATCATCATCATCATCATCATCATCATCATCATCATCATCATTATCATGATCATCATGATCATCATGATCATCATGATCATCCTCGTCATGATCATGACGCGGTGCTAATGATGATAATGATGATCACCGTCATCATTATCGCCATCATCATCGTCGCTCGCTGAAGGCCCTGTCTGGTTATGTTGAAGAAAGGCGTGGGCATGCACAATGATGGTCACCAACGGCGGGACAGCCCCCGCCTGGCCATACGTGGACCACATCGTGGCGCCAACGGCCACCATTATGCTAAGATGTCCACTGCCTGGCGCAACAGTCACAATTGAAAATGCCTGGGGACGGCAGGGCGCTACTATTCCTCTAAGATGCAGACTGCCGTGCGAAGAAATCAGTCTGTGTCAATGAGCTGGAGCACGCATAATAGTAGCCGCCAACGGAGGGACAGCCCCCGCCCGGCAACAGGTGGACCACATCGTGGCGCCAACGACCACCGTTCTTCTCATATGCCCACTGCCGTGCGAAGTATTCAAAATATATAAACCTCCTGCTCCCTCTTCGGGCGCGCAGAAGCGGCGACAATGATATGAGGACAGATGCAACTCCTGATCCGTCGACTCCATCCCCTCCATGACAAGCGTACACGCCAAAGCTGTTCAAAAACCTATGGAAAAGAAATGTTTGCTGGCCTCCTCGAGCTCTCTGGGGAAACCTCTTGGAGGCCTCTTGGGTATCTTGGGGCCTCTTGGGCCGGCCGTCTGGAGGCCGTCTCGGAACGTCTTTGTGGCCTTCGGCACATCCCGCCACCGTGCCTGGGTTGTGGATTAGAGACCTCTTGGAAGTTCGTTTGGACGTCGTGGCAGGCCTCTCGGGGGCCTCTTGGAGGCAGTTTTGGAAGCCTCTTGGGGACCATTTGGAGGCCTCTTTTTCGGCCTCTGGGGGGCATCTGGGGCTCCCCTGGGGGCCGCTCGGCGTCTCCAGGGGGCCTCCTGGGGCGCAAGGCTCGAATCGTTGATTCGCGTTCCCCCTCTTGAGCCCTTCTTGGGGCCGTCATGGGGGCCTCTTTGGCGATCATGCCCCCCCCTGAAGGGCCAAGAAATCTTCCAGGGGGGCCAAGAAGCTCCTCAGGGGGGCCAAAAAGCCCTTCAAGGGGGCCTTCAACGTACTCGAGGATTTGCATCCTCCAGAGGTCTCATGGCCATACTAAAGCCCACCGGACCGCACAACAGCCCATCTGGCCGCAGTAAAACATTATCTCGAAAAGAGGGGGTGGGGAGAGGGGGGAGAGAGGGGGGAGGAGGAGAGGGGGGGGGATAGGGATGGGTGAGAGAGGGGGGAGGCAACGTCCTGACATCAGGGCTGCGGCGTTTCGTCGTTTGCGGCCTTTGGGGCCCTCGCAAGACCCCCAGGACCGCCCAAACCCGACTCGGCATGAGAAATCTGTCCCGGGGAAAGTGTCGAGACATCCAGGAGCCACGCATCTACAAAAATCAAGACGTCGCATCATCCTGCAGAGAAGGAGGAGGAGGAGGAGTAGGAGGGGAGAGGAGGGATGGATCTGCTCCCCTTTTCTCCTCCTCGTTCCCCTACCTCCCCTGACTGATTATCCCATTCCTCCTCCCTCCCTCCTCCCTCCCTCCTCCTCCTCCTCCTCTCCTCCTCCTTCCTCCTCCCTCCTCGTCCTTCCTCCTCCTCCCCCTCCTCCTCCTCCTCCTCCTCCTCCTCCTCCTCCTTCCTCCTCCTCCTCCTCCTCCTCCTCCTCCTTCTTCCTCCTCCTCCTCCCCCTCTCCTCCCCATAGTCATCCTCATCCCCCCCCTCGTCCCGTCCCGATCCCGCATCCTCCTCCATCCCTCACTCCCCTCCCCCCATCCCCAGGCCCGCCCTCCACCCCTCCTCCTCCCTCCTCCTCCTCCTCCTCCTCCTCCTCCTCCTCCTCCTCCTCCTCCTCCTCCTCCTGCTCCTCCTACTCCTCCTCCGCTCCTCCTCCTCCCTCCTCCTCCTCCTCCTCGTCCTCCTCCATCCTCCTCTCCTCCTCCTCCTCCTCCTCCTCCCCCCCTCCTCTCCTCCTCCTCACGTCACCGTCACCGTGTCGTCCAACGTCACCGTCACCATCCCATCTCATCATCATCATCATTCATCTTTCATCATCATCATCATCAGCATCATCATCAATCATCATCATCATCATCACACACCACCACCAACCACCACCACCATCACCACCACCACCACCACCACCACCATCATCATCATCATCATCATCATCATCATCATCATCAGCATCATCATCATCAGCATCATCATCGTCATCATCATCATCATCATCATCATCATCATCATCATCATCATCGTCGTCTTCATCTTCATCTTCATCATCATCATCATCATCATCATCATCATCTTCATCATCATCAGCATCATCATCACCATCATCATCCTCATCCTCATCCTCATCCTCATCCTCATCATCATCGTCATTATCATCATCATCATCATCATCATCATCAGCATCATCATCATCATCACCATCACCATCACCATCACCATCACCATCATCAGCATCATGAGCATCATCGTCATAATCATCAACGTCATCTTCACCAGCATCATCATCACCATCATCACCATCATCATCAACATCAGCAGCATCAGCATCATCATCATCAGCATCATCGTTATCATCATCACCATGAACAGCATCATCATCAGCAGCATCACCATCATCACCATCACCATCGCGCCGCGCGCATTCGTTTACAAACTTGCAAGAATTTCGCGGATTGACGGCGATTCCTTTTCAAAATGTGGCTCTCGCCTTAGCGCCGCGCGCATTCGTTCACAAAAACTGCAAGAGTTTCACGGATTGAGGACGGGTGGTATTCAAAATGTGGCTCTCACCTTAGCGCTGTGCAAATCCGTTTACACCATTTCATAGAATTTCACGGATTGGGGGCGAGTGCTTCTCAAAATGTGGCTCTCGCCTGAGCGCCGCGCACGTTCGATTATAACAGTTGTAAGAGCTTCACGGGGTGAGGGCGGTTCCTTTTCAAAATGTGGCTCTCGCCCCAGCGCCGCGCGCATTTTCGATAAATCAATTTCAAGGGTTTCGCGGATTCCCATGATCGACGTACCAGAAGGTGTGTTTTGGAAGGGTTCACGGTTATGAGGGTGCACCAGTCATGATGATTCGCGGTGTTGAAGTCCCAGGAATGGCGTTCTGGTCTGGCACGGTTCAGGATCGCCAAGACACAACAATCGGGCTTATCCGTGGCATTGGAATACCGAGAACCGTGTTTTGGCATGCTTCAGGGTCTTCAATCGGTTGCCTTCCAACGAGGCAGGTCCCCCTGTGGAAATGAAACGTGGATGGACCTATGAAGAGAGAGCGTCGGGGGAAGGCATATTCCAATATCGTTGGTGCCTCTTGGGATTACACTGGTCCTCCTCCTCCTCCTCCTCCTCCTTCCTCCTTCCTCCGTCCTCCGTCCTCCTTCCACCTTCCTCTTTCCTCCTCCTCCTCCTCCTCCTCCTCCTCCTCCTCCTC
>CAUYUJ010013714.1:215342-262984 GCA_963575745.1 Prorocentrum cordatum | reverse complement strand
CTCCTCCTCCTCCTCCTCCTCCTCCTCCTCCTCCTCGTCCTCGTCCTCGTCCTCGTCCTCCTCGTCTTCCTCGTCCTCCTCGTCCTCCTCCGCTTCTTCCACCCGCCCTGTCTTTCTGTCACCTGCTGCGGGGGCGCAGGCGCGGAACGTCGGCACGCTGATGCATACGCGCGTCTGGCACGGGCTCTTTCGGTGCGGGGCTCGACGGCTGACTGGCTCACCCAGGACCCAGGAGGCCGGGAGGCGGGAGGCAGAGCAGCTCAACAGCAAAAAAACGCCTGTGTACGAGGCTATCCTTCTCCGATTGCGCATAACGCCATGGGGTTTTCTTGAAGAGTTCCAGGTCGGCTATGCCGTGCGTCCGCGGATAGAGAAAAAATCGGCGCAATATGTAGAAGGGACGGTGGGGAAAAACAGGACATCAAATGTGGCGCGAACGCACCAATCTTGCCCCTCCCTCCCACCCTGAGGCCCACAAGGCCACAGGGCCCCCTATCCCTCTCCTTCTCTCCCTCGGGCCCCCTCTGGTGAACGTATGACAACCTACCCCCGCCCCCAACATGAGGAATTTTAGACCAACTAGACCGCGCGCGCGGGCCCTCCCCCCCTGCGGCGGCTGGCAATGGCCTCGGTTACAGGGCGCCTACACATACGCAACGTTGAACTGGAAAAAATCATTGTTGTGGGGGCTGGGGTCGGTTTCCCACTGCTCATCTGGGGAAAGAGAAAGACATCCACACCGCTACTCCCCTTATGTCGGGCCTGCCCCCCTCCAGGGGGATTTTGAACGAAATAAGCAATACAACAAAAATGCTCCAAAATGGTCAAAAAATAATCGTCCCCAGACTATGTTTTGACTACTTTTGAACTTCCCCCCTGTAGAGGGACAGGCCCGACTTAACATCGGGAGCGACCAAGAGGGGGGTGTCCAAGAGGGGGGGGTGCAAATCATGACCGGCGGCACGTGCGCGGCCCAGCGGGGGGGCCATGGACGTAATGAAATAAGGAGAGGCGCCGTGGAACCTGGGGAAGTATCATCGCTCCCGCCATGATATCCCCCCCCCCCTGGTCATCACCCCCTCTTTGCCGCCCCCGAGCGAGGGAGGAGGCGCTCCCCGCGCGGGGCGCGCGCGCTCGCGCGCGGAACGCGCGCTCGCGCGTCGTCGAAGGGCCCGCCGGGCGGAGGCCAGGGTCCTGCACGTCTTGCCGAGCGGGCCGCGGCTGCCGCGCTCCGCTGCGCCGATGGTCGAAGGTCGTGCTGGCGCTGATTCTCCCAGGGTCGTCGCCGAAGTGCGAGCGAACGTCCCCCTCTCTGCCGCCCCCGCCAATACTGACTACCTACCAGACCACCCCAACCCAACCCGAAGACTCGAATTTCGGGTTGGGGGGGGGTAAGGGTTCCATCTGTGTTTTTTCAATGTTCCCCGACCCCCCCCCACTGGAAATGGAGGGCAAACTGAGGCCTGCGGGTTGGGTTGGGGTGATTTGGTGGGTGGTGAAATACCCCCCGGACCTCTCTCAGAGCGCCTTCTGGCCGGGACTCCGAGGCGACTCCCGGCCCCTGCGACGCGGGAAGCGCCGCGGCAGCGGCCCGGCGGGCTCGTGCCGCGTCGACCCCGGCGCTGGTCCCTGACACCGCAGGGGTCACTAAACCTTGCCCAGACAGGATCGCGCCGTCGAAAAATCAGGACGGCCAGTTTGTCGCTATTTCCGGCCCCTGGCGGCCCTCGACAGGCCCCGGTAGCGTCAAAAAACGACGCGGGAAGAAAACTGGCCCCCGGGACTAAACCTAAGTCGGGCGTGTCCCCCCACAGGGGGATTTTGGGCGAAAAATGAAAATACTAAAACAAAACAAAAAAAACATATTCAAAAATTGTCAAAACATCGTCCCCAGACTATTTCTGACTATCTTTGACCATCCTCCCTGTAGAGGGACAGGCCCGACTTCACACTAAACCTTGAACGAGCGGCGGTTTCCGAAACATGGGGAAAGGGTCGGGACTTCAGGGGACGCCGTCCTGAAAAAATCAGGACGTCGCATGTCTGGGGTTGAACCTTGAACGATTGGCGGTTTCCGAAGCGTCAGGTCGTTCAACATCGACCGGCTCTGGGTCGCCAGCAGCGTTCGCGGCGGGGTCGCCGGCGCGGCGGGGTCGCCACCGGTCGACACGACGCGAACCTGCCGTGCCCTGTCCTCCTCTGATGCTCCTCCCTCCCTCCTCTCCCTCCGCTGGTCCTCCTCCTCCTCCTCCTCCTCCTCCTCCTCCTCCTCCTCCTCCTCCTCCTCCTCCTCCTCCTCCTCCTCCTCCTCCTCCTCCTCCTCCCCCTCCTCCCAAAACAGCGCGACGAGGGCGACTCTGCCCGCGACACCTCGGCCTCGCAGCCATCAGCGAGCGGCCCCGCGAGGAGACAAAACGACATGCCGAGGGCTTTGGCCACACTGGATGCAAAGAGCACGACGTCGGAGGTCTGGGGAGGAAGGGAGGGGGGAGCGGAGGAGGAGGGGGGAGAGAGGGAGGAGGGGGGAGGGGTGGGAGGAGGGGCGGGGGGGGAGGAGGAAGGGGGAGGAGGGGAGGGAGGAGGGGGGGGAGGAGGGGGGGGAGGAGGGGGGGGAGGAGGGGGGGAGGAGGTGTGGAGGAGGGAGGAGGGGCAGGGGGATGGGAGGGGCAGCGAGGAGGGTGAGAAGGCAGGAGGGGACAGAGATGGGCTTGAGGAGTCTCCAGGGTCTGCCAGGGGGCACGAGCGGCGCTTCAGGGGCCCTAGAAGCTTCTCAAAGGGACTGGGGAGTTCTGGGAGGGGGGAGGAAGAGGGTGAGAGTGAAAAAGGGGCAAGGCATCAGGATGATGGGGAGGACGACGACGAAGACGATGACCATGGCTACGAGGAGGACAGCGAGGAGGGCGAGAGGAAGGAGGACGCGACGGAAGACGAAGAGGAGGACGACGATGGTTAGGACGACGCGCTGGAACAGGAGGAGGACGAGGAGGAGGAACACATGGCACACAGTGCGGAGAAGGCGGAGCGTCAACCAAGCGACCATGCGAGGGCGGAGAAGGAGAAGGGGAGGAGGAAGGAGGAGAAGGAGGAGGAGGAGGAGGAGGAGGAGGAGGAGAGAAGGAGAGGCGGAGAGAGGAGGAGAACGAAGAGGAGAAGGAGTGGGAGGAGGGGGAGGGGGAGAGGATTGGCAGGATTGGGGATTGGCAGGACAACTGACTGCCGAGATGCTGCATCAGAGCCTCCCCCCCCCACCCATTCATGCAGACTTGCTCCAAGAAAACCCTTCTCATCATGGAGTTCCTCCTTCGCACCCAGAGGCCAGGACCGAGGCGAGCGACGGGAAGTCGCCCGAAGAGAGACCCGAAGCGCGCGGAAACACATCGCGCGGGGTGCAGTACCTGGGCGGGCGGGTCGGGCGGGCGGGCCCTGCCAGACGGGTCGGGCGGGCGGCCCTGCCAGGGCGGGACGGGCGGGCGAGTCGGGACGCCGAAGTGCGAGAGCCATCGCGCACGACACGAGCGCGCGGCGCCTGCCGAGATGGGGCCTCGCGTCGGCACCGCGCCCACTCTGCCTGGCGAACTGGGCCAGCGCCCTACCTCGCGACAGACGCGCTCGTGCGCTGCGCGCTGCGCGCAGGGGTGCAAGAGTCGGGAGCGGCCAAGAGGGGGGTGTCCAAGAGGGGGGGTGTGCAAATCATGACCGGCGGCATGTGCGCGGCCCAGCGGGGGGGCCAGGGAAGTAATGGAATAAGAAGAAGCGCCATGAGATCTGGGGAAATATCATGGCACCCGCCATGATATCCACCCCCCCCCTGGTCATCACCCCCCTCTTTTCCGCTCCCGAAAGAGGGGCGGAAGTGTCCCGCGGAGGCGGCCGGCGCAGACCCTCATCGGGATGGCGAGGGCAGTGGGACGCAGTTGAAAAGCAGGGCTCGCCAACATGCGATGGGTGGGATGCAGGTGGTGGCCTCACCATGATGTTGCCAAGTGCGCGCGCACAGAAAAACTGATACGCGTCCCAGGGAAACACCAATGTGGGTGTCCACGTGAAGTGCTGAAAACAAGGGTTCCCTTACTTGGTTGTGTATCAGCGCGTGTGGCCGCATGAAATTACTCGGTTGGATGCTTGCAGACACCCACTTGTGATACCAACGCATGCGCACCGCAGTGTATCGCTTGACAATGAGAGCTCCTTGGGCCAGTGCCGCTATGTACGGCCCACATGTTATCACTTGACAGGAACAATGTTGGGGCCAGATGCGGCTCGACCCAGTGAAGCCAACGATAATACCAACAAGACCAAGGTTGGAAGGCAGCAGGAGTGTCGGAAGGAGAAGGGGGAGGAGGGCCGAGGAGTAGGAGGAGAGTACGTAGGAGGAGGAAGAGGAAAAGCAGCGGGACGACGAAGAGGAAAATGACGAGGACGGCGGGGAGATAATGGCCACCCGCCCCCCTGGAGATCCATGACAAAACGCGGATCTGGAGGTCCGGAGGGCTCACGAGGTCTCCGCTGGTGGTCGTCGGAGGTCCCCAGGAGATTCCCACAAGACTCCGGAGGTCTCTCAAGGTTTGTGGGTGTGCTGAAACCCAGGAGGCCTCCGGGGGCCCGGGGCGGGTCGAAAACCACACATGAAGAAATCGGCCCTCGATCCTCGAATTCATGAATCCTCGATTCTCGCCCGCCGGGACCCCTCGAGACCCATCAGGGCGCTGATCTGGGCGTTGATGCCGTTGACCTGGGGGGCCAGCAACGCGACGCTCCCGTCCTCCCCCCCACGGCCCTCCCTTCCCTCCTCCTCCTCTTCCTCCTCCTCCTCCTCCTCCTCCTCCTCCTCCTCCTCCTCCTCCTCCTCCTCCTCTTCCTCCTACTTATACAAAAACTAGTCATAATCCTCATCCTCACCCTCAGCCTGTTCCTCCTGAGCGACGCCCATGCTCCTCTCTCATCCTCAACCTCCTATCCCAAATCCCTCCTCCACCTGTCCCTCCCCCCCCGTCCCTCCTCCCATCCTCCTTCGTCCCTCCTCCTACTCCTCCTCCTCGTCCTCCTCGTCCTCCTCCTCTTTTTCCTTATGAATCACTTCGCTCTGTCGCACCGCGATGCAAGTCGGAAGGGCGGGCGGGGCGTTTCGCCTGAGATTTCCCTACTACTCATGAGCATGAAGCCTCAAAGCTGACAACAGCTTCACAAATGGAGGGCGGGCGCCGTTTTCAACATATAGCTCTCGCCTGAGCGCCGAGCACATGTGGTTCAAACAACTGCAGGAGCTTCACGGATTGAGGGCGGGTCCTTTTGAAAAAATTGCATTCACCTTAACGCCGCGCGCACTCGTGTTAAACATGTGCAAGAGTCGTGCGGAATGAAAATGGGTCGCTTTCAAGATGGGGCTGTCGCCTTGGCGCCGCGGCCATCCGTCCGAAACACTGCAAGAGCTTCACGGGTGGAGGCCGGGTGGTCTTCAGGAAGTGGCTCTCGCCCGAGCGCCGCGCACGTTCGTTTATATATGTACACACACATACGCACATACATACATACATACATACATACATACATACATACATACATACATACATACATACATACATACATACATACATACATACACATACATACATACATACATGCATGCATGCATGCATGCATGCATACATACATACATACATACATACATACATACATACATACATACATACATACATACATACATACATACATACATACATACATACATATACATGCATGCATGCATGCATGCATACATACATACGTACATACATACATACATACTAAGGTACCCTATTTTGCACGCGGTGCGCTGGCTTCACTCGGTTGTTTGTGCCCTGGTAGGGGAGCGAGGCCAGTGGCAGGGATCCCACCACGCACCGAGGCTTACTTCTTTCTCCTCCCTCTCTTATCGTGTCTAACCAGGGTGATCATGCCGATCTTTTTGCCGAGGTGCAGTCGCTTGTGGGCACATGGCACGGCTGCTCGGACCCTGGTGCTAAGGGCTAAGGACTCCGCTTTGCAGCGCGTCCTCGACTTGCGGGCTAAGGTAGCAGCACGGCTCGCAAAAACCAACGACTTCTACAAGAACCAGTCGGCTAAGGACTGGAAGGCATGGTTAATGGAAGGGGTGAATTGCGGGGCCAGGAGGGTGCACAAAGTCACGGTTGACCCAGTGGCTTGGAGGCCCACGACCACTTTGTCCAGATTCGGGGCTGTTGTTTCTGAACCCAGGGAATTGTTGAGGGCTGAGTCCCGTCGTTTCGAGGGCCTTTGGCAGGCCACCTCCCTCGAGCCGAAAGTGAAAGGCACCCTCGGGGCCCCTCTTCCCTTTCTCAACCCCAATCATATTCGACGTGTGTCGAGGAAATTATGTAAGCGCACGGACGTTGGGCTGGACGGCTCCCATATGCGTCACTATGCCTACATGTCGGACGGGGCGCTGGTCGCTCTGGCTCGTATGTTCGTTCTGGCTGAAGCCGCTGGCATGCTTCCGATGCCGCTTCGGGCCTGCATCGTTGCCCTGTTGACTGAGCCTTCTGCGGGTTTCCGACCCATCGGGGTCGTCAGCAGCCCCTACCGGCTGTGGTTCTGGCTGAAGCCGCCGGCATGCTTCCGATGCCGCTTCGGGCTTGCATCGCTGCCCTGTTGACTAAAGCCTTCTGCGGGGTCTCCGGCCCATCGGGGTCGTCAAGCAGCCCCTGCCGGCTGGGGGCCACGAGTCGGAGGCTCTTCGCCTTGGAGTGGGAGGCCGCCCGCGAGCGGCCCGATGGGGCCGCGGGGAAGTTCAAAGGGGGCCCAGGATGCCGTCTGGAGGCGGCGTCTTCATCCAGAAGCGGGGGTCAATCGCGGGGATGATGCCGCCACGATCCTGTGGGAAATGCTGAAGCACTACCAGCAAATCCCGCTCGAACTGCTCGAACGCCGCTGTCACGCACATGCGTTTAACTCGACCGTGGCTGCGGTCTGCCTCGCGGCCTATCGGTCAGCGCGGTTTATGGTCCTCGCCCCTGTCGTTGCGCCACCAGTTTTTGCTATCAATGGGGTCGTGGCGGGGTGTGGTTTCGCCACCACGATGATTCGCGTGTTCGGGCTGGACACTCTCGACTCCATCTCTCTCCCGCCCCACGTCACTTTCAATCTCTACATTGATGATTCGGGGCTGGAAGCTGTGGGACCGGGGAGCAGGTCGTTTCTGGTCTGATTTCTGCGGGTGATGCGCTCCACCATGGTATTACCGTCATGATGTGTGCGAAGATTTCGATGGACAAGGTGGCCATGGTCTCGTCCTCTCGTGTTGTGGTCCTGCAGCCCCACCTTGGTCCTCTTGTGGGCCCCCTGAAAGATTCGGTCGTGAATCTGGGGGTGGACGACACTGGGGGGAAGGCTCGCAGAGTCAAGGGGAGGAACTCTGAGGGGCCTTCGGGCGCTGCGCGAGCCCGGCCCTCGGACTGGGGCAACATCATCGATTGAAGCCGCTCAGCCATGGCACGGCCAATTCCCCCCCCCCCGCGTTGTTCTCCACGGGCACGGGAAATGCTTCCTCGACGGGGCGAGAGCGAGAAAGAGAGAAAGAGAGAGAGAGAGACAGACAGACAGACAGACAGACAGACAGACAGACAGACAGACAGACAGACAGACAGACAGACAGACAGACAGACAGGCAGGCAGGCAGGCAGGCAGGCAGACAGAGACAGAGACAGAGACAGAGACAGAGACAGAGACAGAGACAGAGACAGAGACAGAGGCAGAGGCGGAGACAGGGACAGAGACAGGGACAGAGAGGGAGACGGAGAGAGAGAGAGAGAGAGAGAGAGAGAGTGCTGATACTCCCAAATCTAAGCGAAACGATAATGGCGGACCCCCCCTGCGCAGTCGCGCGTACTCGGAGCTCCTCGAGGGCCCTTTGGCCAGTCCGCCCCCCGGGCGGCTTGCCGAAGCGTTGAACAGCGTCGCGGGCGCGATCCAGCGCGAGCTGCTGACCCGAGGAGGGCGGTGATGGCAGACATCCGAGGCGCCAAACTGGCCGAGGTTGACCCCGGTCAGGGCGGTCACCACTTCGGAGACCACGCCAAACGGCGCGAGCTCGGCGGAGGCCGCGACGAAGTACCGAGCGCGCGCAAGCACTGGCCCAAGCAGAACAGGCAAGGGAAAGATATCTCGAGGCCAGTGGCGACGTGATCCACGCGGTTGTCCATGACTAGCTGGCAGATGGCGGGCGACCGCTGCTAGGCCCCCCTCCGAACGCGCGCGGGTCGCCGGGGGGGGGGGGGCGACTCGCGTGGACTGAACAGCGCCATGATCGCAAGGCCCGCTGCTCTTCGCGGGCCCTGCGCACTTGCTTCAACGCGGAGGCGGCCCTCTCCATCTCCACGGCCACATGCTCGAGGAGCTAGGGGCTGATCACGCTGTCACCATACCTCGGCCCAGGCCAGTGAACGCCGCGCCCCCGTCGATTAACCCGAAGCTGAGGAGCCCCTGGCGAGCGGCGCCGCGACCGCGACAACCGCTCTTCTTCTTGTTATGCTCTGAGCCGACCTCACCTCCACCAGATGCATTGTGGGGGTCGCGGTCCATGGCGCGCACGCACTCGCACATCTTGCGCGTGCGCAAGGCCTGCTCGGCGCGCAGTCGTTCACCCCGGAGTCCTCGGCTGAGAGGGCGACGCTGGCCTTCCAGAAGCAGAAGTGGTCGAGAAGGCCGCCTTGCCTTCGGTCGATGGATTTGGCGCACCGCAGGGCTGTCCTTGGCCCAGGGATGCGCCAATCAACGGTGCTCTCCTCCGCGAAGCTAGCAACGGTATCGCACCACTGGCGAAGCAGGCGGCTGCCAGGCACAACGGGTTTCGAGAGGACCCCCATCAGGCGGGCATCAGCTGCTGCCTCGCGCCCAGCGAACTCCTGAGACGAGCCAGCGATGGAGCGGATGGCGACCCACGGGCCGTCGACGAAGGGCGTGTGGCCGATCGAACCTTCAGCGCAGAGACCCTGCTGGCGGCGCGATCACCGTCCCGCGCCGGCTGCCGCGGTGCTCTCCACCAGCGCCCACGTCGGCCTAGGGAGCGCCGCGGCTCCGACGACAGAAGCTCCAGGCGGGGCCGCCGCCGCTGCTGGCCTTGAGGAGGTCGCCGCCGCAGGCGCCAGGGCTACCGCGGCCTCCGCTCGGCCAGCGGCCTCGGCGCCTCCCCCCAGGGGCGCCGCCCACGGCGACCAGCGCAGCGCCCGGAACACCTCCAGGAGCAGCGACTGCTGGAGCACCCGATGGACCAGCACCTGGGGACGACCGGCGGCCGCAACCAGTTAATCCTTGCCGTCGACGGCTGGCCTCCAATGCCGCTTGGCGCTGGTCCACCGCGGTCTGGTCGACGGCGGCCTGCTCTCCAACGCGCAGGCTGCAAAGCCTGAAGGGGCTGCCAGCCGCGATGTCATGGGGGCACTCGGTGCGGCCGCCTGAGTATCTCATGCCCAGGATGTCGCTGTCCGCCGACGAATAGTCCTGTTCGTAGTCGTCGGTGGCCACGGGGCAGGTCACGACTATGTAAGGGTTGGCGGGATTAGCCGCTGCCGCTGGTCTCACACGACGCCCCAAGATCAGCTGTTGGTACCATAATCGTTCGCCGTCATAGCGGACCCACGCCCACTGGCGCATCTCTGGTGGAGCTGCCTCTGGCGCTGCCCGCACTGCTGCTGCCAACATGGCGCCAACGCCAGTTCACCAAGCCTTTGTCCAGCCTGAGTACACCCAGAGGCACACGAGGGACGGGAGCGAGACTTCGTTCACCAGCACGAGCGTCCAGAAGGACCCGTTGGACGCTGCACTCTCCTCGATAGCGCCCAGCGTCGCGGGCGAGGCCAGCGCTGGCTTGCCTCCCGGGCAAGCAGGACAGCCAGGGCACGGTGAACAGGCCCAGGCCGCGCAGCCAGAGAAGCCAGGGCACGGCGAGACAGATATGGACGGGCACCGCTGGAGGTTCCCTTCCCATAAATAATTCGGCGAGAGTGCCTTGCCAGGCATATTGTAAAGCAGGCCACAAGAGATCCAACCGCAAGCCCTGTGCGAACTCTTCAGCCCAAGAACCCACGGGAAGCGATTACATCGACGGCCAGCAACGCTGCTGAGAGTGGAACGACAGGCATGCATCTATATATATATATATATATATATATATATATATATATATATAGATATGTATGTGTATGTGTGTGTGCATGTATGTATGTATACATGTATTCACGTATGGTTGTACATGATTGTATATGAATGTACACATACATGTGTATATGTTTGTTCTAACTGTGTGTACATATACATACATATATATATATACACATATATCCGCATATATATATATATATATGTATATATATACATACATATATCCGCCACCGTGCCTTGAGGCACGAGTTAGAGTGTCCTCAGGTCCTTCGACTCCTCAGCCCTTCATAAAAAACGGCCCGGACCCAAGCTGCTGGATTGCTTGAAACTTGCCGGCTTTCCGAAAAGCTTCCTGCGTGCCTGGGCATGCCGAGGCGTGTTCTCGCGCGACATGTCTGGAGCCAAGAGGGGCCCCAATACGGGCCAAGAGGGCCCCAAGAGGCCCCGAAACGGTCCAAGAGGGCCCCGAGTCGGCCCTAGAGCGCTCCGAAAGAGGTCCCCAAGATGCCCGACATGTTCCAAGAGGCCCCCAAGAAGTCCCCACGAGGCCGGAATCATTGATGATACCAAGGTTTTGAAAAGATTCTAGCACTGTCGCCCTGTCGGGTTTCCGACCGACCAAGACGGCCCAAGAGGCTCCCGAGATCGCCCCAAGATGGCCCAAGAAGCTCCCAAGAGGGCCCCAAGACGGCCCAAGAGGGCCCTGAAGACAGCCCATGAAGCCACTAAGACGTCCCAAGACGGCCCCAAGAGGGGCCCCAGAGGGGAAACGCGAACCAAAATTTTGAGCCATCAGCCCCAAGACGGCCACCGAGACCGCCAGGAGGCCCCCAAGAGCCTCCCGACAGCTCCAGGAGGCCCCAGAAAAGCCCAAATCGGGCCCCGAAAGGCCCCCAAGAGACCCTGGAGAAGCCCCCAAGACACCCCAAAACCGCCTTCAAAACGCCTCCGACAGGTCCGACGAAAATTCATCTGGCTAGGACGGAACGGCCCAAGCGGCCACCTCGGCAAATCCATCACTACAGTGGAGACCCATGCCAAGAAACACCCTGCTTGCCTCCAGGGCGCCCTGTGTGTCTTGGGCTTCGATGGCTTTACGGTGGAGAGCGTGACGCTCCCACACCAAAAATCAGTGGACGTCCTGGGGTCTCAGGGTTGGGCTTCTTGTGGAAGGCTTCGTGTGGATCGGCCCCCACTGTAGGAGGACATGCCCGACCTAAAGCAGAAGCCGAGGCCGCGGCTCCGGAGGGAGGAGGACAGAGGAGGAGGAGGAGGAGGAGGAGGAGGAGGAGGAGGAGGAGGAGGAGGAGGAGGAGGACAGAGAGAGGAGGAGGAGGAGGAGGAGGGAGGAGGGAGGAGGGACGCTGTTTCGACACTTCTTTGCATTGTGCTTGCGTTGTGTTGTTCTCCTCCGAGGCCGCGGCTCCGGTGCCCCTGGCGCCCAGGGCGC
Source organism: Prorocentrum cordatum (assembly GCA_963575745.1). Taxonomy (NCBI): domain Eukaryota; class Dinophyceae; order Prorocentrales; family Prorocentraceae; genus Prorocentrum; species Prorocentrum cordatum. The sequence goes on along the minus strand of CAUYUJ010013714.1, from coordinate 251,379 downwards.
TGCTCGCGTGCGCGGCCGCGCTGCTCGCGTGCGCTGCTGGGGGCGGCGGCCTCGCCGCGAGGCCACGGAGCCTACGGAGCGCCGCGGCGCCGACGCTGCCGCCGGATGGCGGCGGCCTCAGACCCCCCTCGCGCCGTGCAAAAATCACGACGGGCGTTTTTTCTGTATCTTCGGCCTACAGGGGGCCCTCGCTGGGCTTCAGGACCACCAGAAAACGGTCCAGGACCGTCCAAAAACTTGCGGATCGGCCCCCACTGTATTGGGAGCGGCCAAGAGGGGGGGCGTCAAAGAGGGGGGGGTGCAAATCATGGCCGGCGGCACGTGTGCGGCCCAGGGGGGGGGCCAGGGACGTAACGAAATAAGAAGAGGCGCCATGAAATCTGGGGAAATATCATGGCCCCCGCCATGATATCCCCCCCCCCTAGTCATCACCCCCCTCTTTTCCGCCCCCCACCGTACACCAGACAGGAGGAGAGGATGGCTGCCCAAGAAAACGCACGGCTCTCTGGCCGTCTTGGTCGCCGTCGCCGGGTGGCGCCGCCTGCCCCCCGAGGCGCAGGAGGTGGAGGCGGAGGACGAGGAGATCGAGGAGGAAGAGGAGGCGGATGAGGACGAGAAAGAGGAGGAGGAGGAGGAGGAGGAGGAGGAGGAGGAGGAGGAGGGTGAGGGTGAGGGCCACCGAGAGCGCGTCCGATCCGAACACGCCTCAGGAACAGATGGGACCCTGAGGGCCGCAACGCGGCGGAAATATTATGAACTGGGAGGGCAGGCGGGGGCCAGGGAAAACCGACGCCACAAAACCGCTCCCAGGAGGGCGAGACACGTTACGTCTGCGCCTTGCCCTCGGGGCGCTTGGGGCGCCCTGGTCGGCCGTGGAAGATCCTGTCGATCAACCCCAGCTGATTAGCCCTCGTGCTCGGATTCTCTGAGAGCCCAGCACAGGGACGACGGAGCTTCCGAACGCTCCGTGACGTCTCGAGGGTCGTCGTGCCCGCACACCTGCGGCAGCAGTAGACTGAATTCACACAAAAAACGTCATGGCCCAATGCCGCAAATTCAGCAATGAACTCGTTCGACCCCGAACTGTTTGAAACCTCGCCTACGGCAGGCTCCTGGGGAGGGTCCGTGGGCCCAGGAAGGGGACCCTCCGAGGCCTCTGAGGGCCCTTCCCCAAGAAACTCCGCGACAATCACCTGCGACGGGGCGACGCGGGGGTCCGACACTTTGACCCAGACCTCCACCGAATTCTTAAACCATTCCGCACAGGCTACCCTCTGGAGGCTAGAGGGCTCACATCTCCTTCCCGACCCCGTCCTAAGCCACGCTAGGGTCGAGTCCGATCGAGCCGATCTCCCGCAACTCCTGCACCTGTGCTCGTTGAGCCTCTTGCACCACCAAAGCTCATGGTCAGAACCCCGTCCGAATACGACTGGCTGCCCCAGGATCTCACGAGCCTCAGGATCCTGGACAGGTGGTGGGGGACCTCGGCCCCAGCTCTCCGAGACGATAACCCGTAAGCACGCCCAAGACACAAACTGCAACGTGGCCTTATGGACCTTCAGGGCCTCCGAGAGCGACTGGGAAACCGTGTTGGCGAGCATGTGGTGCGCCGCGCCCGCCTTGGCGAAATAGTCAGCCCAGGCATTGCCGAGCCAGTTCTCCACCTCTTCAGGATTCTCCAGCACACTGTCGATGTCACGGTGTGCAGGAGTCCACTCAAAACGAACAGGGTACTCAAGTACCCGACGCTGCGCAGCCTGAAAAATCTCTCGCCATATCCTGGCGTGCTTGCCTCGGCCATGCTGGAGGGATTGGTCCCATGAGTTGCCCTCGGTAACCAGTCCCAGGAGGTCAGACACAAACAGCTCGTGATCTGGATGAAATTCCAAACCCATTTTGATCGCATATCTCTCAGCACGGCCAACAGTCTGCACATAGAAGGGCAGGGGTCCGTACACAGCACGGACAGGCAAAAGAGTCTTGGGGTCCAGCTGGATGCATGAATACCCACACCGCCTAGTCTCTGGAACGCTGGATGCGAGGCCCGAGCCGTCGGTGTAGCTCTTGGGGCCCCAAGGCCCGTCGGTATCGCCCCAAAGAAGAACTTCCGTGCTTATAGTGTCGAGCCCAGGAATACCCACAGGAGGAGCAGGGACCCCGAAGACCAGATAACTGGAGTCCCAAGCCAGACGCCCATCATACCATTCGCCCCCCTTCAGGAGCATGCCTCTGGTTGCCTCCAAGTCCTCTGAGATGTCCAAGAAGTCCTCGCGCTGCTTGAGCAGCTCGGGGCAGTCGTAGAGCACGTGGCCCCAAATACCCTGAGACTGGGCCCCACAAGCAGCACACGGCCTGATTGGTACCTTATGGCGGGCATCTTGGAGCTGAGGGATGGGGAGGTTTCCCGACCAGTGCGCTTGGAGGGCCCCGAGTCTACGAACGCACTTGATGCTCTTCACCGAGTTACGTAAGCCTCGGTGCCATATCTGCTCGCCAGGCTCAGCAGTATAAAAATGCTTGAGCAGCCGCTCGTCCTGCCAACGCTGGATCCCCTGAGTGAGGAAGACCTTCAGGTCGGCAGGGCACATAACTCGCAAATCGAAAACGTTGCCTACATCATCAGCCACCATATGACTAGATACTAGATTCCACCCAATACGTCGTAAGGTCAGCCAACAGGCCCCGATCGGGCCCCGAGTATTTGCCCAAGACAGTGTGCCAATCTTATCTCGAAGAGCCTCCCAAGCCCGATGTAAGCGACTGTCGGGTATTCTCCTGTCCCAGACCCACTCCGCAAACTTGATGACAATGGCTAGAGTGGCGTGGTAAATAGGATCGTAGAAATCGCTCTTGTGGCTAACCAAGTAGGCGGTCACACCAGTATTAAACTTACCTGGCGCGCCGTTCAAGACGGCGGCGAAAAGACGCAACTCTCGAAGTGCAACGTCGCTTACTCCAGCAACTGCAGCACCGTGCGCCACTGATGGGAGGGCGCCTGTGCGCCACAGAGCCGTCGCGACCTTGCCGACAGCAGACTTCAGCATGGAAAACCTCGCCTTCCTCTCTCTGAGCTGTTTGAGACGCTTCTTTTCCATGCCTCGAATCACCTTGGGCCCCGTGAGCTCGTGACCAAGGTTCCTCATGTGGCCTTTGTACGGGATCTTCATGGAGCCCATGTGGCGCTGCACCCCCTTCCAGAACTTCCGAGAACCAACAACAGCCCCAGACTTGGAAGCCTTCAAGATCATGCCGAGGCCCTTGGAGTCCTGGATGAAACCCCTCGCCGCCAGCGCAAGGCACTTGGCCTCCGTGGGGTCCTGGGAGGTATGTTGGAGCCCAATGTCGTCCATGAGCGTCCTCGGGGTCACCGTGGGGGAGACCTTCGAGACCCTCTGCACCGACCTATAGGTAAGCAAGTACAAGGCGTACGTAGCGTGAGTACACCCAGCTAGGATCCCCTGGAAGGACCGAAACCCTCTGGATACACTCCCAAAGGCCCTTATACGACGGGGCTGTTGGTAGCTCTGAATGAGGAGCCACAGCAGACGTAGTGGAAACCCCAGAGCCTGGCCTTCTCGGAGCAACGCATGTGGGTCCACCATGTCGTAACACTTGCTCATATCAAGCAAGATCGTGCATGTCTGTTCCCCCAACAACTGCGCAACCTCCTGCTGAATATTATGATCAAACGCCGAGTCCGTAGACGTGTGGCCCGCTCTCGTGCCCCACATCTGGTCGCACTGGTAGCCAGCCTGCCACGCTGCCGAAACTGGTCTCCTGAGCTTGCCCCAGATACGCACCAAAGCGTGAGATAGAACAATCAATCGTGTGTCCCCGTCAGGTTTGGGTAAACGAACCATTTCACTGTAAACCCGCTCAGGAGGCCAGGACAGCCACTGCTCGAAAACCATAAACATCTTGGCCATGCGCTCGAGCGCTTGGTCCGACAGAGCGTCCAGGCATCTGGGTGAAATTCTGCTCGGCCCAGCTGCCGTCCGCGCCGAAAACTTGCGAATGACAGCCCGCACTTGCTGGTGGTCGAGCTCGGGCAGAGCAGGCCAGCTCTCGTGGCCTGGCGGCAGCCCTGGGGGCAAAAGGTCGTGATGCCGCCATACTCCCTCCCACACGTCAAGGGTGTGGTTTGCCAGCAGGTACGGCTGCGCGTTCACGTCGAAATTGAGCTGCTCCTGCTTGCCGCGCACCTTGGAGGCTGCATGGGCCCGACTGGCCCCACCTAAGAAAGCCTGCTTGGCCCAGCCTCGCCAAGCCTTCTCCGAGGCCCCTCTCGCTGCCTTCAGCACATCATCGGCCTTCCTCGTGATGTTGTCCAGGCCCGAGTCGAAGTCAGCATCGCCGATCATGCCCAGGCCCCGCAGCAGGAAGTCTACGGTGTCCTGATCAAGGTAGTGACATGTCTTCTTGTCGCGGGCGATCCTGCGGCAATATTGGCCCACCTCGTAGAAGGCCTGCAACACCTTGGTGTACTGCAGGGGCGTTAGCTGGCAGACCACTGAAGCCAACTGTAACCGCTGACAAAACCTGCCTAGTCGGTCCCGCTCCGACCTGAGATGCTGACACCATCTCTTGGCCGTCGCCCAAGCATAGACCTTGGGCTCGCGGTACGTACGCCGACGCGGAGGTTCCCATGCCAGCAGCTTCCACTTGAAACGTGGAGGGCCTGACCTGCCGACGAAAGGGGCCGCGTCCTTGTCAACCTTGTCATACCTCCCTGCCAGCTCGAAATCGATACCGTCCAGGACTGTGCCCCACAGCAGGGCCAAATCTGCAACCTCCTTGACTTCCAGAAAAACATGGTCCACTGCCTCCCACGGGTACGGGAACCTGGCGCACCCACATGGCGGAGTAACAGGGAAAGCCCTTGGCTCGTCTGGCACGAGACACCATGCTGGCCTATCTTTGCCCAGGAGGTCGATACTAACTGGGTAATGCGGGGGTGGTATTGTGCCGTACATATCTTCCACCACTGCAGCCCCTAGCCTAGACGACAGATTTGCACGCGCGATGAAGTAATCGATCGTAGACTTGCCGTCCTCCTTGCAGCACGTGGCCGACGCTGGCGTGTAAGACAACCCAGCAAGAGACTCAATCCACCTCCTCGCATTCAGAGCTGCTATGTCAGAATTCCAGTCGCCTGCTAAGATCCAATCGAAACCCGCAGCATTCCAGGTCGCAACTCTCTGCGCTATGGCCCACAGAATGGAAAGGTTCTCACCCGTCAGCCCAATGCTCGTCACCAAGTATGCACTGACCACAATCACCCCCCCAGGAACGCCCCAATTGACAAAGCTGGCAACCGCTCTGCCTGGGTAGATGATGGGGTCGCCGTCAGGAGGCTTCGTGATCATCACGTTCGTGGGCACCAGTATGGCGACCCCGCAGTGATTGGCCTGCGGGCCCCTGGCGTTGGTCGCCAGGGCTGGTGCCCACATCCCGTGGAGGCCGAGGTCCTTGGCTCGGTGCTGGAACTCCCCGAGGCGTGACTCCACAATCCTCGTCTCCTGTGCACAGATGATCTTGGCCTTCGCAACAGCCAGGAAGTCGAACAATGGCCCGAAGGAGCCTGCATTCACCGACATAATTGTTCCCGCAATGGCGGGTGAAGAAGATTTTCCCTCCAACTCGCCCGTCTTAGATATATCGGACCCGACGCTCATGCTACCACGTCCGAGATCCAAATGTTCATCAGCGGGGGCGGAGGGAGATGAAGAGGCTGCTCCTGCAGCCTCCTCGCGTTCTGACTGACGTATTTCCAAGGGGTTCGGGCAAATAGTGGGGAAGAGGTCGTCAGCTTCTCGATCTGCGTCAAGAAACTCGAACGGGTCGTACTCCCCGTCCATGTTTGATCCCACCATGGCCCCAGTAGGTCGGTACCCTCTGCCGTCCGATGTCGGGGCAGGCTCACATCGAGGCGAAGAGGGTGAGTGGTGCGTGCCGTGGGGGCCCCTGGCCTCCCACGGTCGGTACTCTCCGCCCTCAGTTGTCCTCATTGCTGCTTGCCCGCGGTCGACGGACGGTGAGCAGTGCGTACCTCCTGGGGCTGAGAATGTCATCGGTGCACACCCCGTCTGCGAAGCAGAAGCCGCACTCTGCAGGGTACACGATGCACGGGGTTCCACCTCCGCACTCTGCTCGGCAGGCCGAGTGAGCATTGCTGAGGGTAGCCAACTCGTGCCAATACAATTCTCATCCCAAGAGACATGTGCCGATGGCGTAGACGCAGCCGCCCCCCGCGACGTACACGATGCACGGGGTTCCGCCTCAGGCCTCTGCTCGGCAAGCCGAGTGAGCCTCCCTGGGGGTAGCCGACGCGTGCCAGTAACCTCAGACACATCCCAGGAGACACTTGCCCGCGGTGTAGTACTCGCCGCCGACGCCGTAGTCCTCCCTGGAGTCGCGAGTGAAGCTGATACCCCGCTTCGAGGGGACACATCATTGCTTGCCGCCATTGCTGCTGCAGAACTGAGTAACATTCCAATCCCGATGCTGACGAATCTATTGTTTGCGAGCCCTCTTGCACGCCTCAATGTACGTCGACTGGAACCTCTTGAACCTCTCCGTGACTGCCTCGGCGGAGACGTTCTCGTCCGTAGGGATTCCTGCAGCATTGAGCGTGGCCCGCATGTCTTCCTCCCCCATCTCGATGTCTGAAATTTCGTCGTCTTCAGGCTCTTGTGCAGGGGGCTCTGGGGCATGGGGCGAGGGTGGCTTTGCCTGCGGCGCCTGCTGCAGCTTGGTGACCGTCTCCGCCATAGCTTGTAGCCCTGCCGTAAGATCAGGCCCCAAGCCCAGAGTACTAGCAACACGCCCCAACTGTTCCACCGACACCGCGAACCCAGGAAGCATCTCATGGAGCGTGGGCGGCCTTTCCTGCTCTGGCGGGCGGGCCTGAGACATGGCTTTGCGCGTATCCTCCTCGAGCCTAACCACCTCAGCGGACGCCTCCACGAGCTTGGCCTCAGCCTTGTCCAAGTGTCCCTGCAGCTCCAGGATCTTGGCTCTCTGCTCCTCGACCGCCCTGCGCACGCTGGACTCGTGGGACCTCGCGTGCTGGAGCTTCGCCGCCAGCGATCGAGCCTGGTCCTCAATCGGGCGTCCATCAAACAGTTCCCGCTCCAAGGTCTCCTTCTCCTTTTTGTAATTGGCCAGCACCGTCGCATCCCTGTCGGAGGAGAGCAGGCGCATGATGGAGTCCAGCTCCTTGATGCGCTTGCGTTTCTCTTCAGCTCCGTCAGGCTGTGACTGCGCCCATGGTGGTGGCGGTGATGGCTCAGCCTTCTCTGCGGTGAGCCTCTTGACCTGTTCTTCGAGCTGTGCACACCGAGCGGCGAGGCCTTTGTCCACTTGGCTGGGGCTCTTGGATCCCGCAGCATGGACACTAGGGGCCTTTCCTCGTTTGTACTCTTTGAACACCACCGACTTATGAAGCTGACACTGCTTGCAGTACAACGTACCTCCTGCATTGAACCACGGCTTGCCAGTGACAGAGTGGACACACGACTTGCATATCCACGGTTCGTCAGCAGCAACCCTCCGAGGAGCCATGGCGCACGCAGGAGACTGGGCCACGGGCTCCTGTGCTGGGAGGCCGTGCCGCAAGCTGCGATGCGTGGGGCGGACCACGCACCGCTCTGCCTGGGGCGAACCAGGCGAAGGATGAAAGCTGGCCGCGGACTAGCGGTATCCACTTTGTTCCCAGGGGAAACCAAAACCTTGAGCCAAAATGGCTACGGAGGAGGAGGAGGAGGGGGAGGAGGAGGATGAGAAAGAGGAGGAGGAGAATACGATACGATAGGACTCGCCCTTGGGGTGGCGGGCAACACAGTACAGCGCATCAGACTAGGGAGGCTCGTGCACCCTGATCTTTTCCTCTCTCAAAAGCAGACCTGCAAGCTCCCAGAGACGCTGAGCGTCTCTCGAGCCTTGGGTTAAATTTCTGAGTCCAGCCTATTTGGTCCCACCTAAGGACGCGGCCCCAGGCAGACTTAGTGTAAGGTCTTGGAGGAAAGAGAGCTCGGAGCATCCCACACAAGCCGATTTGGGGAGACCCAGTCAAGACCTTGGGCCGTCGTCAGAACCGCAGGCCAATCGCTCTGATGACGCTAGAGGTGGCTCCACCGGCTGGGACTTGCCACGGCACGAATTCTACTCCGCTGGGTCCGTGGCACGTCCCTGACCTGACGGGCTCTCCTAGAATTGTGCACCTCTGGGGCCTCTTCGAAGCGCTTGCGGCTCCTACTCATCCAGCAGCTCATTCTAAACTAAAGGACATCCACTATCTTGGCTGCCCTGTTGCTGGGGGCCCACGAGGCACTAGAGGCTCTCAGGATTGCGCCCACTACGGAGTCCAGCATCTTAACCCTAGCGTGAATATGGATCAAGGTGTTCGTCAACACCTTTCTTATGGTCAGTTCCGTGTTCGCAATGTCTTCATCGGCGCTCCTATTGCAGCAGGTGATGGGCCCTAGGATTCGGAGAGACGGAACTATCTTCCACACGTAGTTGTCTAAGTCTCTGAAATTCGCCTCCGGATACCAAGTGTTCGACGATCTGATGATGCCCCTACTTGATTTTTCAGCCTCAAGAAGTGATGGTTCTTGCATTGGGACTCCCATTCAGCCATCATTCGGATAGCCTCAAGATAAGTCTCGGCAAAAGTAAAGATAATGTCGCTCCAAGCTGCCAGGCACAACTTACGAGAACCCACGCATATTCCCACCGACTGCCTTAGCCATTTTTATTGGCACCACGCTGCCGTGCCCTCTATGGATACTCTCGCAAGCATGCCTGCTGTTGGAGCTCCCGTCTACGCCCTTTGACTCCTGAAAATATCATCCGTTCTCCCACCCACCACTTCTATCGAAACTGTCGGCAAGACATGCAGCTGCACCAAAGCTCCTATCTTGCAGTCTTCCAGGACACGATGAGGAGGAGGAGGAGGAGGAGGAGGAGGAGGAGGAGGAGGAGGAGGAAGGGGAGGAGGAGAAGAAGGAGGAGGAGGAGGAGGAGCAGATGAGGAGGACGAGGTGTGATCCTGGGAGGGGGGGGGGGAGGGGGAGAAACGAGGTGAGGCCGGAAGCCGCCAAGAGCCAACGAGAACGCCCCAAAACTCGAAGCATGTGGCGAACGGTGTTGGGAGTTTGCACGACAGCGGCCGTTGCCGCCGCCAGCTACACGCTGAGCATCGCGCACGCGCACCCCGCGATGCGCGACGCGTGAAGAGGAAGGAAGGAAGGGGGGAGGGAGAGAACGAAGGGAGGAGGGGAAGAATGAGGAAGAGGAAGTAGGAGGAGGAGGACGAGAAAGAGGAGGAGGAGGAGGAGGAGGAGGAGGAGGAGGAGGAAGAGGAAGAGGAAGATAATGAGGAGGAGGAGGAGGAGGAGGAGGAGGAAGAGGAGGAGGCACCCCGCGATACGCGACACGGGGCTCGCCCCACGCCCCAGCGAACCAACACTCGAGAATGGCAGCTCCTGCGCCCACGCCCAGGCGCGCGGAGCGCGCGACCATCCCCGCGCTCCTGTTCGGGGGACGTGGACGTCCGGGGACCACATCCCTCCTCCGCCTTCTCCACCTCCTCCCCCTCCTCCCCCTCCTCCTCCTCCTCCTCCTCCTCCTCCTCCTCCTCCCTCCTCCTCCTCCTCCTCCTCCTCCTCCTCCTCCTCCTCCTCCTCCTCCTCCTCCTCCTCCCCCTCGTCCTCCTCCTCCTCCTCCTCCTCCTCCTCCTCCTCCTCCTCGTCCTCGTCCTCGGCAGGCTCGCAGCCCTCAGGGGCCGAAGGGCGAGTCTGCCGACAACAGGGAGGAGCACATGAAAGACAAGCGCGAGGTGAACTGCCAGCCCCCCCAATACGAGAGAAGGTCCGGGGGCCTCAGCCGCCCAGTCGCAAGGCAAAGAAGAGCAGCATAACGATGAGGGAAATGCGGAAAGACAGGGAAACGCACCATCCCCAAGCAACACAGACGGCAGAGGAAAGGAACAGTACCCGCCTCATCCGCATGGCAGCCCGCAGCCTGAGGGCCGAAGGGCGGACTGCCAGCAAGAGGAAGACAAGCAACGTACCAAAGAAGAGGTCGGCGTCCCCACGAGGCGGCCCGCAGCCCGAGGACCGAAGGGCAGGCCGCCTCCCCCCGCGTAACATGCGGGGCGGCTCCGAAAAGAGCAGGCCCCAGCTGCGCGCTGCGCCGCCGCAGAGAGCCAAAGAAGAGAAGGTCGGGGGCCATGGGACTTCAAAGCCGCGAATCACCGTTACTGTTGCGTCTTGACGATCCTGAGTCGTGCCAGAACACGTTCCTGGGACTTCAACACCGTGAATCAACGTTACTGTTGCGCCCTGACATTCCGACATCGTGCCACAACACCATTTCTGGGACACTAGCCATGAAACTCTTCGAAACTCCTGCAAGCTCTTAAGACAAATGTGCGCGGCGCTACGGCGAGAGCAACATTTTGCAGACGAACCGCCCTCCATCCGAGAAGCTCTAAACGGTTGAAAACTAATGTGCGCGGAGCCAAGGCGAGAGCAACATTTTGAAAAAGGACCGCTCTCCATCCGTGAACCTCTTGCATTTGCTTAAAACGACTGTACGCTGCGCTGAGGGGAGAACCACATTTTGGAAGCGGACCGCCCTCCATCCGTGAAACTATTGCAAATTTGAGGCTTCAGGAGCATAACACATGGTAAGGAAGTCTCAGGCGAAACGACCAGCTCGCCCTTCCGACCGGCCTCGGAGTGCGACAGGGAGGAGCTAGAAAGGAATGGAGCAAAAGGAGGAAGAGGAGGAGGAGGAGGAGGAGGAGGAGGAGGAGGAGGAGGAGAGAGCAGGGGGGGGGGGAGGGGAGGAGGAGAAGGAGGGGGAGGAGGAGCTTGTCGACCCCGCCGACCAGGACGCGCTGGCGCGCCCTCCGCCTCCTGAGCACGTATACCTCCGTCAGCACGCAGCAGACAATGAGGGACAGCCCGACGCCGCCGACGACGATGGCGAAGATCGTGACATTCGCCTCGCGGGCTGGGGCGTGGAGGGGGAGGGGGAGGAGGAGGAGGAGGAGGAGGAGGAGGAGGAGGAGGAGGAGGAGGAGGAGGAGGAGGAGGAGGAGGAGGAGGAGGAGGAGGAGGAGGAGGAGGAGGACGAGGAGAAGGAGGAGGAGGAGGAGAAGGAGGAGGAGGAGGAGGAGCTTGAAGTGGTATGGTTTGGGGGCGCCCTAACCCCGCTGGTGGGACCGGAGGCCTGGGGTACCACCATGGTGCACCACTCGAGGACCGGGCAACAGTAGAGCAAAATGATGGACTGCTGGAGAGCTTCCCCCAAAAAACAATGGCTTCGTCCAAGTACCACCACGGAGGAGGAGCAGGAGGAGGAGGAGGAGGAGGAGGAGGAAGGAGAGGAGGACGGGGAGAAAGAGAGACAGGGAGGAGAAGGTGGCGGAGGAGGACATGGACAGGGGGAAAGAGGAGGAGGAGGGGGGAAGAGCAGGGGGAGGATCGAGACGGGGATCGGCCGTCGATCCTCGCGGATCTGGGATAGAGGTGTTTGGGCACGGCTGGTTCTCTGAGAAAAATATATAGCGGGGGATCTGGTTCGGATTCAACTCGAGGATCTAGGGAAGAGGGGGAGAAGGAGGAGTGGAAGAAGGAGAGAAGGAAGGGAGGCAGAGAGGGACAGACGGAGGGAGGACGGGAAGGAAAGAGGGGGAAGGACGATTCACTTTCTCCACGCCCTCCTCCTCCTCCTCCTCCTCCTCCTGCTCTTCCTCCTCCTCCTCCTCCTCCTCCTCCTCCTCATCATCATCATCATCATCATCATCATCATCATCATCATCAGCATCAGCATCAGCATCAGCATCAGCACCAGCACCAGCATCAGCATCATTACCACCACCATCATCATCATCATCAGCATCATCATCATCGGCTTCATCATCATCATCATCATCATCATCATCATCATCATCATCATCATCATCATCATCGTCATCATGGTCAACATCCTCATTATCATCCTCATCCTCATCATTTGTATGATCATCCTTTCCATCATCATCAACATCATCAGCATCATCATTACCATCCGTTTCATCATCAGCATCATCATCATCAGCATCATCAATATCATCAGTATCATCATCAGCATCATCGTCGCCGTCAGCGTCATCGACATCATCATAATCGTCACCATCATCATCATCAGCAGCAGCAGCATCAGCATCATCATCATCAGCATCAACAGCATCATCATCCTCATTATCATTATCAGCATCACCAGTTTTATCATGACCGTCATCATTGTTTCAACATCATCATCATCAGCATCATCATAATCATTACCATTATCATCAGCATCAGCATCATCAATATCAGTATCAGCACCATCAGCTTCATCATCGGCGTCGGCATCGTAATCAGCATCAGCAACATTAGCATCATCATCAGTAGAATAGTCAACGTCATCATCAACATCATCCTCATCATCATTATCATCATCATCGGCATCAACATCATCATCAGTACCAGCAGCAGTAATATCAACAATACCGGCATCATCATCATCATCATCATCGTCGTCATCATAACCAGCATCAGCAGCAGCAACAACAACACCAACCACAACAACAACAACAGCCTCACCATCTCATCATCATCATCAGCATCATCAACATCATCATCAGCATCATCAGCATCACAATATGCATCATCGTCATCATCAACAACACCCTCCTCCTCCTCCTCCTCCTCCTCCTCCTCCTCCTCATTGTCATAGTCATCATCATCGTCGTCATCATCATTGTCGTCATCATCGGCAACGTCAGCATCGACGTCGTCGTCAGCGTCGTCATCGCAACCATTATCAGCATCGAAATCAGCAACGGCAGCATCATCATCGTCGTCATCATCTTCATCAGAATCATCTACATCATCATTCTCACAAGTATAATCATTATGATCATCATCATCATCATCATCATCATCGTCATCGTCATCATCATCGTGATTACCATCCTCATCCTCGTCCTCGTCCTCATCCTCGTAATCATCCTCATCTTCATCTTCCTCATCTTCCTCATCCTCTGCATCATCATCACCAGCGCCATCATAACCACTCATCATCACAAGCATCATCCTCATCGTCTTCATCCTTATTCTCGTCATTGTCATCCGCATCATCTTCGGCGTCCCCATCGCCACCACCGTAATCATCATGACCATAATCACCATCAGCATCGTCAGCATCACCCTCATCATCTGCATGTTCATACTCCTCATCGTCCTCACCATCGCCATCGTCAGGATCAACAATTTCATCATCAGCAACACCAGCATAATTATGAGCAGATTCATCATCACCATCACCATTGCCATCTCGATCATCATCATTGCCGTCGCCGTCGTCAGCAGCATCATCACCCTCATTATCTTCATCTTCATTCTAATCACTAATCCCTCCCTGTAGGCACGAAAAGGGCCGGAAACGCTCAAATGCCCTGACCTCCTTTACAAAACGGTCAGTGAAGTGATCCCTGGGTCCACCCTGGCCAAACTTTCGTCCTGGACAAATACTTGACCGAAGCGGGGCTCCCGAAGGCAGACAAAGAAACACGCAAACCATGTAATCGAAAACGTCCTCCTCCTTCTACTCCTCCTCCGCCCTGCTACGACTCGATCCCGATTTCTCCTCATCGATGGAACCCCTCCCCTCTTTCTCTGGGATCGAAGATCGATCGATCCTTTCCATCGCTTTCCATCGCAAGACCATCGAAACCCGAGAAACCCAGGGCACCCTGGAGGCAGGCAGGGCGTTTCTTGGCATGGGCCTCCACTGTACAGGATGCTCGGTTGAGGCTCGGGAGCGGCCAAGAGGGGGGTGTCCAAGAGGGGGGGTGCAAATCATGACCGGCGGCATCTGCGCGGCCCAGCGGGGGGGCCGGGGACGTAATGAAAGAAGAAGAGGCGCCATGAAATCTGGGGAAATATCATGGCCCCCGCCATGATATCCAACCCCCCCCAGTCATCACCCCCCTCTTTGCCGCCCCCGAGAAGCTGGACGCAAGCTCGTGATCGCGCGCCGCGACCTCGGCGGCGACTCGAACGACGGCAGGGCTCGGGGAGCCGGCACGCAGGCCGCCCGAGTGGCGGCGTCTGCTCAGACAGGCCCAGCCTGACACCAGGCTTCCTCCTCCTCCTCCTCCTCCTCCTCCTCTCCCTCCTCCTCCTCCTCCTCCTCCTCCTCCTCCTCCTCCTCCTCCTCCTCCTCCTCCTCCTCCCCTTCCTCGAGGATCCCACATCCTGAGAATCCCCACCACCACCCTCCGCAAGCTGCGGATCCAAGCGGCCAGGTCCTCGGGACCTCTCGGGGCGGGGACCTCCCTCGGCTGTCGCTTTCTTTCGGCGGCCCGTCTGTGGGCTCGTGACCCGCTTGTGGTGGAATGAGTTCGGCTGTTAAGGAGCTCGTCGGGGTCATCTGGGCCAACTCAATGTCAGAATTTGTCCTTCGGTCCTGTGTCCACGACGCGCTCGAGGTCCAGGCTAGGAAGGCTCCGTGGGGCCAGGTGCGAAAGCCCGTCGCTGCCCCCTCCCTGATGCCCAGCCAGGATCCGCTGGACTTTCGACCTTGACAGGTTCTCGCTCCAGGATGGCCTGGGTCGGCCTTGGCCCAAAAAGGGTGTTTCGCCGAAGTTTTTGGAGCTCCTGGTCAAAGGGGTTGTGCGCAAAACTGTCGGGAAGTAAGCGCAGGTCAAGCAGCTCGACCTTCGTGAGTGGAGCGGGCCTGTCTTCTATGGGGCCCCTCCAGCAGCTGCTTTCAAAGAACGGGCCCACGATTTGGACCCACAAGGCTGCCCTCTCGGCGTGCGTTGCTAATGTTATCGGCCACAACACCGAGTCTTTGAGCATAGCCCAGAGGCTACGAAGGAGTGCCAGCTCTGCGGAGAAGAGAGACGGGCACCCTTTTTCACCGCCAGTGAAGTGTGATGGGTTCGAAGCGTGGCGCCGCGAGACCTCGATCCGCGAGGGGTGGCGCCAGAGGCGCCGCCAGGGGGTCCCAGCGCCGATGCGAGAGATCCGCGCGGACCTCCCAATCTGTATTATTCATGACATTGTTCGTGCCCCTGTCTTTGACAACTCCGTGCTCCCGAGCCCCGCGTCCTGGGCCGAATGCCATCCCAGGGGCCCCTCGGGCCCGTGCTCTCGCCGCCTCCGGGATGGCCCCAGGAGGGGCCTCCCTCCTCGCTCCCGCGGGGGGCCCGACATGTCTAAACTCTTCGAGGCCCGCGCGGATGTCTCGGATCCGCACCGGAGCCCCCTCCCCGGCGCGCGGAGCGCGCCAGGGGCGGCGCCGGAGGCGCCGCCAGGGATCCCCCATAACTTCTCATCTTTTCTTGATTTTCGTCTTCCCCCCCACTTCCCATCTTTTCCCAGTTTTTCCGGACAATCGACGATTATTCGTGTCTGCGTGTTTGACCCCTCCTGATACCTGTGCGAGCACCCTTCGGGTGATAAGGACGTTGGGGGGGCGAAAAAACAACTGCTGGCAACTGATCTCACTATCGATCTCACTCGACGGATCCCGGCATCGATCCCACAGTCGATCTCACAATCGATCTCACTGCCGATCTTACGATCAGTCTGACTACCGATCTCACTCGACCGATCTCACGATCGATGTCACGTTCGATGTCTGAAGCGATCTCAATCGATCTCACAATCAAGCTCACAATCGATCCCAAGATCGGTTTCACTGTCGATCTCGCAATCGATCGCAAGATCGACCTCACTATCGATTGCACATCGCACTATCGACCTGACTATCGATTGCACGATCGATGCAACTATCGATCTATCGATCTCACTGCCGCTCGTAAGATCGATTCAACTACCGATGTCACGACCGACTTCACTATCGATTCAACGATCGATCTCACTACCAATATCACCACATCTCGGTCGTTATCAATCTCACGATCGTTCTCAATATCGATCGGGACGCCATCGGGACGCCACGGCGGGACACCGCGGGACACCACGGGACACCACGGGACGCCAAGAGACACCATAGGGACACGCCCACGGCGAGGCACCGCAGGACACCATCGGGACACCGCGAGACACCACGGCGGGGCCACCGCGCGCCCAAAGGAGGGCCAGACTTTTGCGTCCGATTCCCAGCTACGGCGGGATCATTCCTCTCGCGCACCCGCGCAGCTTCGCCTCGCCCGCACGCACGACACGAACACGAAACCGAAACCGATATTCCGGAGGAGGGATCTCCGTTCCACTGCGATCTCACCCCCCCAACCGTCGAAGTCGGTGGAAGCCAGGGCTGAAAGGGGCCCCCTTTTTCGCCGCCTGGCCCCAGGGTCTGCCGGGTCCTCCCGAGCTCCCAGCTCTCCGCCCCGCAGAGAGAGGGCGGCGGCGTCGACGCGGAGAGAGGAATGGCGCTCTGCGGGCTGACGCGGGAGGAGGCGCAGTCCCTGGGCCAGGCGAGTGAGGAGCAGCGCGCGAGGAAGGATGTTCGGGACGACCCTGGTACCTTCCCCGCGTAGTGTTTTCGAATTAGGTTCGAATTTTTCGCGTCCTCCGGTGCCTCCAGTGCCTCCTCCTTCTCCTCCTCCTTCTCCTCCAACTCCTCTTCCTCCTCCCCCTCCTTCCCCTCCTTCCCCTCCTGCACCTCCTCCTCCTCCTCCTCCTCCTCCTCTTCCTCATCCTCTTCCTCCTCCTCCCCCCTCCTCCTCCGCCTCCTCCTCCGCCTCCTCCTCTTCCTCCTCTTCCTTTTCCTCCTCCTCCTCCTCCTCCTCCTCCTCCTCCTCCTCCTCCTCCTGATCATCATCATCATCATCATCATCATCATCATCATCATCATCATCATCATCATCATCATCATCATCATCATCATCATCATCATCATCATCATGACCATCATCCTCCCCCTGATCCTCCTCCTCCTCTTCCTCCTCCTCCTTCTCCAACTCCTCCTCCTCCTCGACCTCGTCCTCGTCCTCGTCCTCGTCCTAATCCTCATCCTCGTGCTCGTGCTCGTCCTCGTCCTCGTCCTCGTCCTCCTCCTCCTCTTCTTATTAGTATGGTCACTACGTTTCGTATGTTTCTTCGCCGCTTCTTCACATTATTAATATTGTTACTGCCCTGTTTACGTCGTAGTAGTATTGGTGTTCGTAGTAATAGTATTAGTAGTACTATTACCAGTATTATTACAATGGCTCTTCTGAGTATTATCATTATGTCTAGGGCTATTGTTATTGCTATAAGTATCCGTGCTAATAGTATTAGTCGTATTATTATTCGTGTTAGTATTGGTATCCTTAGTCTTCTTCTCAGTAGTAGTATTATTCGTATCGTTCGTCTTAATATTCCTCTGGGGGTTGTCATTATTTGTCTTAGTCGTAGTATTGCTAGTGCTAAGATTAATAAACGTATTCGTATTAGTAATACCAATGTTATTGTGTGTTTCCCCTCCTCCTCCTCCTCCTCCTCCTCCTCCTCCTCCTCCTCCTCCTCCTCCTACTCCTCCTCCTCCTCGTCCTCCTCCTCCCTCCCTCCCACCCTCTCTCCCTCCCTTCTTCCCTCCTCCTCCTCCTCCTCCTCCTCCTCCTCGTCCTCCTCCTCCTCCTCTCCGCCTCCCCCTCCTCCTCCTCCTCCGCCTCCTCCTCCTCTACCTCCTCCTCGTCCGAATATTATTAGCACGCTTAAGATTATTGTATTAGTATTACGATTACGAATGTTATTATTACCCGTGTAACCTTCTGAATTATATATATACGTATATATTACTAGTATCGTTCGTCTTCTTAATATGATGTGTCTTGTGTTTTTGTTATCGCGAGTCGTACTAGTATGTATTAATGGTATCCGTATCGTTCGTAGTATTATTGATGTTACTATTCATCTGACTCGTAGTATTACTGTTATTTAAAGTGTATTAGTAGTATACCCATGTCATTATTACTATGACTACGATGATGCGCATTAGTATGCTTAGTCTTCGTATCAGCATTAGTTGTAGTATTAGTCTTAGTAGTATTGATATGATTCTTTACAATCGCCTTCAACTTCTTCTGACTATAATCGATATGTTATGTATTTGGACTCGGTTTGACCGCAAAGGCCGCCTCCCCGCACATCTCTTCAGTTCCTGCCGATGGAGCCTCACTCAATGCAGATACCTGTAGCACACATTACGCCTGAAATTTGGGACTCCGAGTTGAGAAAGATCGCCTGTCCCCAGCAGGGCAGCGAACACAGCAAGTGCCAGCTGGAGACCAGACACTTCGGCGGAAAGAGAATCGGTTGCATTGGGTTCCCTCGTCCCCCCGATATTGTATCATCAGTATTATTCTGAATCTTGTATTATTACTACGATTATTATTGCAACTCTGCGTTGAATGCTTCCTCTTGTTCCTCTGGTTCCTCCTCCTCCTCCTCCTCCTCCGCCTCCGCCTCCTCCTCCTCCTCCTCCTCCTCCTCCTCTCCCTCCTCCTCTTCCTCCTCCTCCTCCTCATCCTCCTCCTCATCATTCGCCTCCCCCTCCTCCTCCTCCTCCTCCACCTCCTCCTCCACCAACCCTTCCTCTTCCTCCTCTTCCTCCTCTTCCTCCTCCTCATCCTCCTCCTCTTCCTCCTCCTCCTCGTCCTTCTCCTCCTCGTCGTCCTCCTCTTCCTCGTCCTCGTCCTCGTCTTCGTCCTCGTTGTCGTCCTCGTCCTCCTCCTCCACCTCTTCCTCCTCCTGCTCCTCCCCCTCCCCTCCACGCAGCGGCCCGGCCTCCTTCTCGTCCTCCTCTTCCAAAGAGACGGGCGCCAGCGTGATCGAGGGGCCTGCCCGGCGGCGACGACGACGGCGACGACGGCGACGGCGACGACGACAACGACGACGGCGAGAGCGACGACGACGACGACGACGACGACGAAGACGACGGAGGCCCCTGGAGCCCCCCAAAAGCCTCCCAAACCGTTAGAATATCGGCCTGACGAACGGCCCAACCCTGTGCAACCGCGTGTAGCGCAGGGCGTGGGTAGTCATACTAGCCCGTACTCGTTTGAGAATCTCACTTGTCCTCTCGCACACAAACACACAAAACAAGCACACAAACAAACGACACACACAAACAAACAAACACAAACAAACACACAAACAAATACACAAACAAACAAACACACAAACAAACAAACAAACATACATACATACATACAAACACACACACACACCGCCGCGGGGGGGATGGAACCGGGTAAGTGGAGCTTACTATGTGGCACGATTCGAAGACGGGTGTGCCGAAATGGGTGAAGGGGCCTCAATAAGGGTGCTATGTTTGTCTAGGTGGTTTGTGTGTGTTCCTGCTTCCTCTGTTCCTGCCTCTCTTTTTACCTAACAGCGAAGACTGATAGGTTTCTAGTGGTGTCAAAAGAGAGCATCATGACTCCTCAGGGGGGTCTGGGCGGGACCCGGGGCGGCTGCCGCCGAAGCCGAAATCGCTTGGGACATCCTCGCAAAATCGCTCTTGGCGCTGCTGGAACTCCATTCCCGGGCCACATTTTGAATGCCCGGAGCCAACTGTAGGCCACTTCGTGGTCTTCGACTTCCCCGAACTCCATTCCCGGGCCACATTTTGGATGCCCAGAGCCAACTGTAGGCCACTTCGTGGTCTTCGAGTTCCCAGAACTCCATTCCCGGGCCACATTTTGGATGCCGGAGCCAACTGTAGGCCACTTCGTGTCTTCGAGTTCCCAGAACTCCATTCCGGGCATGATTTTGAATGCCCGGAGCCAACTGTAGGCCACTTCGTGTTCTTCGAGTTCCCAGAACTCCATTCCCGGGCCACATTTTGAATGCTGAGGCAGGCTGATGCTGAGGCTGAGGCAGGCTGAGGCAGGCTGAGGCTGAGGCCGAGGCTGAAGGCAGACTGAGGCTGAGGCTGAAGCAGGCTGAGGCTGAGGCTGAGGCAGGCTGAGGCTGAGGCTGAGGCAGGCTGATGCTGAGGCAGGCTGAGGCTGAGGCTGAGGCTGATGCAGGCTGAGGCTGAGGCAGCCTGAGGCTGACGCCGAGGCTGAAGGCAGACTGAGGCTGAGGCTGAGGCTGAGGCTGAGGCTGAGGCAGGCTGAGGCTGAGGCAGGCTGAGGCTGAGGCTGAGGCAGGCTGAGGCTGAGGCTGTGACTGTGACTGCCGTTGCCACTGCGACTGTCATCGCGAATGCGACTACGACTGCGAGAACAACAGAATTCTACAACTGGATTCTCATCTGAATCGTAAGGGGAATGCTTCCAGATATGCTCCTACACATCGCTGTTAGGTTGCTTTGCCAGGATAATTTTTGTTTCTCTCTCTCTCTCTCTCTCTCTCTTGCACTATTTCAGTATATGTTTGTTTCTCTCCCTCCTTCCTCTTTCTCTCTCGACCGCTCTTCCCCTTTCTATTTTTGCATTGGATTTAAGTGGCTCCTGGATTCATTCTAACAGAATTTGAAACACATCGCGCATCCACAGCATTGTCTATACGTTCCCAACGAAATTCAAATGTCATCAGATTTTGCCCTAGTCGCGCATCCAAAAAATTTCTACATGATCCCAAGAAAGTTCACATGTTATCTCATTTTGCCCAAGTCGGATTCCGCGCCCTCTGGATGTCTTTTTTTATTGTAGAACTCTAGTTGTGTAGGCAGCGGAACTCGGATCTACAGGATTCCTATCTGATTTGGGCAGGATCCCCAAACACATTCAATAAGAACGCAACGGGTTTCGAACCCAAAGGGCAGGATTGGAATTCCACGGGCGGGTTTCAACGGCGCGCGGAGACAACAACAAAAAGCACGGTGTTTCCGATGCTTCCAACTGGAAGTGCATAACAAAAACGCGTACTCTACGAATTCCACCGGAACATGTTTAATGTACACCTATATTTCTAAACAATGAATGCGTGCGCGTGTATATATATATACACATACATACATACATACATACATACATACATACATACATACATACATACATACATACATACATACATACATACATACATACATACATACATACATCTATACAAACATACATAAATACGTCGTACACGCACACACGAAACAGGTAGAACCCCCCTGTCCCCCCACCACCACCACACAAAAAAAACGGAAAGCTGCAGTACTTCCAGCAGGAGATGTAACACACAGCACAAGGGTTCCAACATATTCAAAGACACATATATAGATATATACAGAATGCACATCACAGCAAGTATGTCTCCTAGTGCGTTAAGATCAAATTAACCAAGACGCAGATTCCTCAACTCTTGCAACAACAAAAAAACCAAACAACAACAACAACAACAACAACAACAACAACAACAGCAGCAACAACAACAACAACAACAACAACAACAACACCAACAACAACAACAACACGCGGTGCCCCAGCACGTGCAACCGCAAGACAATAGAAACGCGGCGTTCCCATTCTTCCGTTGCGCAAATGATGCGCATTCGTTTCCTAAACGAATCCAATTCTTAATTGCCATCTTGCGCGCAAAAGCCGAGCTGCCCAGTTCCCAATGCCAGAACCCATCTGAAACCCGAGGTCCCCCCATCAATCGGCCGCGAGGACCGCGAAAACCTAAGCGTCCCACGGCGACGCCCAAGGAGGATCAATGAGCCACCGCACTGCGCGTCGCGCCACGGGGCGCGCGGAACCTGCTCTACGCTGGCGCCGAACATCTGGAGCAATATCTCCCGCGCAAATTCCAACAGTTTCACACGCTTCCGCGCGCCACTTGAATCCCCCTCGCGCCCTTCGAAGCGCCGGGCCGCGCGGCCGGCCCGCGGGCGGCGAGCCGACGCGCGCAAAAGCGCGCCCGTGGCGCACTCCCTATTATATGGGAGCCCTAGCTCGAAGCCCCGCCCCCCCCCCACACCCCACGCCCTCCCGCGGGCACGTCGGGGCCAGGAAGGGCCCGGCTGCAGGGGGGGGGGAGGGGGGGGGGGGGGGCGCCCCCCCTCTCCTCGCTCGGATGTCCCGGCCAGGTGCCCCTGGCTGAAAGGGGGCTCGGAAGCCCCCCCCCGTCTCCACCCGGGCCCGGGGCGAGCCGGGCCCCCTTTCCAAAGGGGGGGGGGGGGGGCACGGGGGAGGGGGCGCGCTCGTCGAAGCCCCAGCCCGCCCCCTCCCGTTGGCTTCGCCGACTCAGGGGGCCCCGGCTGAAGGAGGGCTTCGAGACTACTTTTCTTCTTCGGTGTTCGGCGCCCTGTTGTTTTTCGGCGCGCTCGCAGTTTCCAGCGTCTCCGCGGTTTCCGGCGCCTCCTTGGTCTTCGGCGCCCCGTTTGGCCTTTGGCGCCCCTTTGGTTTTCGGCGCCCCCTTGGTCATCGGCGGCCTTCTGGTTTTCGGCGCCTCCGCGGTTCTCGGCGCCCCTTTGGTTTTCGACGCGTCGTTGGCTTTCGGCGCCGTGTTGGGTTCGGGTGCCGATTCGGTTTTCGGCGCCCTCTTGGTCTTCGGCGCCCTTCGGGTTTTCGGCGCCCCTCTAGTTTTCAATGTTCGGCTCTCGGCGCTGCCCTTCGGCTTTCGGCGCCCCTTTGGTTCTTGGCGCTCCTTTGGTGTTCGACGTCCTGTCGGTTTTCCTGGCGCCCCTTGAATGTTTCGGCGCCCTTGTCGGCGCCCTCGTGGTTTGCGGCGCGTCGCTAGTTCTCGGCGCCCCTCGGATTTCGACGCCTCTTTGATTTTCGGCGCCATTGCGGTTTCCGGCGCCCCGGTGATTTTCGCAGCGCCCCGTTTGCTTTCGGCGCCCTGTCGGCCAACGGATTTGTTGCATTATTCGGCCCTCCTTTCGTTTTCGGCGTCCTCTTGGTGGCCGCCGCCCCCAGCTCCAGCAATCGCCGCTCGCTGACGCCGTGCGCCTTGCAGACGTCGGCGAGGGGCCCGAGGGGCAGCTTCCTGCCGCGCCCCTCTTGCAGCCTCGGCGCCTCCTTAGCCTCCGCGGTGCCAGGGCACCCCTCCGCAGCTCCTGCTCGGGCCAGCTCCCGTTTTAGACACCCGCTGGCGCCGCTAAGGAAATCGCACCTCGTCCCTCCTCGATCTGGCCTGGGGCGTCGCCCACGTCGGGGCCTCCTCGGCTGCTCCCTGGGGTCCTTCACGCCCCTGCCCTGCTGGAAGGTCAGGCCGTTCCTCGTCTTCTGCGCGGCTGTCCTGCCAGCCAGGCAGCACGTCCCGCACCTCCTGCACGCCAGGCCCTCCTCCTCCTCGTCAACCATTCGCTACTCGCGGCACTGGTGGTGTTGGTGTTGGTGTTGGTGTTGGTGTTGGTGTTGGTGTTGGTGTTGGAGTTGGTGTTGGTGTTGGTGTTGGTGTTGGTGTTGGTGTTGGTGTTGGTGGTGTTGGAGTTGGTGTTGGTGTTGGTGGTGCTGGTGCTGGTGTTGGTGATGTTGGTGTTGGTGTTGGTGTTGGTGTTGGTGTTGGAGTTGGTGTTGGTGTTGGTGTTGGTGTTGGTGGTGTTGGTGTTGGTGTTGGTGTTGGTGTTGGTGTTGGTGTTGGTGTTGGTGGTGGTGGTGGTGGTGGCGACGGCGACGAAAACGACGAGACCGACGGCGACAGCGGCGACGGCGGCGGCCGCGGCGACGAGGACGACGGAGATCTCCCGAGGTCCCCAGGAGCCCTCCAAAGGCCCTCTGGGAGGCCCCAAAAGTGGATCGATCTACGACGACAGCGACGATGACGAGGAGGATAAAGATGAGGAGGAGAAGATGGAGGTGGAGGATGAGGAGCAGAATGAGGCAGAGGAGGAGGAGGAGGACGAGGAGGAGGAGAGGGAGGATAACGAGAAGCAGGCGAGGAGGGGAAAACTATGACGGTGAAGGGCGAGGGCGACGACGATGATGACGACGACGACGACCACGACGACGACATCGACGACGACGACGACGACGACAGCGGCGGCGGCGGCGGCGGCGGCGGCAGGGGGCGGCGGCGGCGGCGGCGGCGCCTGCGGGCGAGCCCGACGGAGCCGCCGTGGGCGCGCCCGTGGGCGCGTAAAGCTCCGAGGCCTACCGCGGTCGTCGTCGTCCTCCTCCTCCTCCGCCTCCTCCTCCTCCTCCTCCTCCTCCTCCTCCTCCTCCTCCTCCTCCGCCTCCTCCTCCTCCTCCTCCTCCTCCTCCTCCTCCTCCTCCTCCTCCCTCCTCCTCTCCTCCTCCTCCTCCTCCTCCTCCTCCTACTCCTCCTCCTCCTCCTCCTCCTTCCTCCTCCTCTCCTCTCCTCCTCCTCCTCCTCCTCCTCTCCTCCTCCTCTTCCTCTCCTCCCCCCCCTCCTCCTCCTATCCTCCCCTCCTCCTCCTCCTCCTCCTCCTCCTCCTCCTCCTCCCTCCTTCCTCCCTCCTCCTCCTCTCTTCCTCCTCCTTCCTCCTCCTCCTCCTCCTCCTCCTCCTCCTCCTCATCCTCCTCC
This sequence comes from Prorocentrum cordatum, assembly GCA_963575745.1. Lineage (NCBI taxonomy): Eukaryota > Dinophyceae > Prorocentrales > Prorocentraceae > Prorocentrum > Prorocentrum cordatum. The sequence continues at coordinate 226,957 of CAUYUJ010013714.1, read as the reverse complement.
TCCTCCTCTCCTCCTCTCCTCCTCTCCTCTCTCCTCCTCCTCCTACTTCCTCTCCTTTCCTCCTCCTCCTCCTCCTCCTCCTCCTCCTCCTTCCTCCTCCTCCTCTCCCCTCCTCCCCTCCTCCTCTCCTCCTCCTCCTCCTCCTCCTCATCCTCCTTCTCCTCCTCTCCTCCTCCTCCTCCTCCTCCTCTCTCCTCCTCCTCCTTCCCCTCCTCCCCTCTCTCCTCATCCTCCTCCTCTCTCCTCCTCCTCCTCCTCCTCCTCCTCCTCCTCCTCCTCCTCCTTCCTCTCCTCCTCTCTCTCAACATCTCATCATCATCATCATCATCTCATCATCCTCATCATCATCATCATCATTTCAGCATCCTCATCCTCATCTATCATCATCCTCATCATCATCCATCATCATCATCATATCATCGTCATTCATCATCATCATTCATCATCATCATCATCATCATCATCATTCAGCATCATCATCATCATCATCACCATCATAATCATAATCATAATCATCATCATCATCATCAGCAATCATCAATCATCATCATGAATGCCAATCACATCATCATCACCACCACCATCATCATCATAATCAGCATCAGCATCAGCATCAGCATCATCATCATCATCATCATCATCATCATCATCATTATCATCAGCATCGTCAGCAGCATCATCATCACCATTATCATCATCATCACCATCAACATCGCCATCATCACCATCAGCATTATCATCATCATCAGCATCACAACCACCACCATCATCATCAGCAGGATCATCAACATCATTATCATAAACATCATCGTCAGCAGCATCGTCATCATCATCATCAGCATCATCATCATCATCATCATCATCATCATCATCACCGTCGTCGTCGTCGCCATCGTCATCGTCACCATCAGCATCATCATCAGCATCATCATCATACGCATCAACATCATCATCATCAGCATCAGCATCAGCATCAGCAACATCTCATACTCATCATCATCATCATCATCATCATCATCATCATCATCATAATCATCAGCACCAGAGGCGTCATCATCAGCATCATAATCAGCATCAGCATCATCCTCATCATCAGCAGCATCATCCTCATCATGATAAGCGTCGTCATCGCTATCAGCATCATCATCGTCATCAGAATCACCATCAGTATCGTCATCATCACCCTCATCATAATCCACAGCATCAGCATCATCATCATAAAACATCATTATGGACATCATCGACATCGTCATCGTCAGCATCATTATCATCATCAGTATCATCAGCACCATCACCATTAACGTCATCATCATCATCATCATCAGCATCATCATCATCATCGGCATCATCATCAGCGACATCAGCATCATTAACAGCATCATCATCATCATCAACATCATCAGCAGGGTCATCATCAACATCATCATCGTCAGTTTCATCATAAGCATCATCACCACCACCACCATCATCACCACCACCATCATCATCATCGCCATCAGCAGCATCATAACCAGCATCATCATCCTCATCCTCATCCTCATCATCAGCATCACCATCATCATCAGCAACATCATCATCAGCATCATCAGCATCGTCATCATCATCATCATCATCATCATCATCGTCATCATCATCATCAACATCATCACCATCAACATCAGCATCATCAACATCCGCATCCTCTCCCGCCTCCTCTTCCGCCTCTTCCGCCTCCTTTTCCTTTTTCCTTCTCCTCCTCCGCTTTCCCCTCTGCCTCCTCACTCCTCCTCTTCCTCGTCCTCCTTTCGCTTCCTCCTCCTCCTCCTCCTCCTCCTCCTCCTCAACCGTTTCCTTCGCCTCATCCTGCTCCTCTTCCTCCTCCTCCGCCCCAGCGTCCCCCGCATCCTGCATCTCCGCCGCCCCCTCCCCTCTCTCCATATCTCCGTCCTCCTCCTCCTCCTCCTCCTCCTCCTCTCTCCTTCTCCTCCTCCTCCTCCTCCTCCTCCTCCTCCCTCCTCCTCCTCCTCCGCCTCCCCATCCCTCTACTTATGTTCCCCCTACACATCCTCCTCCTCCTCCTCCTCCTCCTCCTCCTCATCATCATCAGCAGCATCGTCGTCATCATCATCAGCATCGTCATCAGCAGCAACATCATTCCCATCATCAGCATCAACAGCATCATCATCATCATCATCATCATCATCATCATCATCATCATCATCATCATCATCATCATCATCAGCATCATCATCATCATCATCATCATCAGCATCATCATCATCATCATCATCATCATCAGCATCATCATCAGCATCAGCATCAGCATCAGCATCATCATCAGCAGCATCATCAGCAGCATCAGCATCAGCATCATGAGTATTAGCATCATCAACATCATCACCGTCGTCATCATCATCATCATCATACTCGTCATCAGCGTCAGCATCACCAACAGCGTCAGCATCAGCGGCATCGTCATCATCAGCATCAGCATAATCATCGTAATCACCATCATCATCATCATCATCATCATCATCATCATCATCGTCATCATAATCACGATCATCCTCACCCTAATCCACGTCATCGGCATCATCACCATAAAGCATCATCATCATCATCATCATCATCATCATCACCATCAACATCATCATCGTCATCATCAGCAGCACCAGCATCATCATCATCAGCATCATCATCATCATCATCATCATCATCATCATCATCATCATCATCATCATCATCGTTATCAGCATCACCATGATCAGTATCATTAGCACCATCACCGTCACCATCATCATCATCATCATCATCAGCATCATCATCATCAGCATCGGCATCAGCATCAGCATCAGCAGCACCAGCAGCGTCAATAGCATCGTCAATAGCATCATGATCGTCATCATCAGCATCATGATCATCGTCATCATCTGCACCATACGCATCATCACCACCACCAGCATCACCATCACCATCATCACCGTCATCATAGTCATCAGCATCCTCATCCTCATTCTCATCCTCATCCTCATCATCATCACCATCATCATCACAATCAGCATCAGCAGCATCATCATCATCATCATCATCATCATCATCATCATCATCATCACCATCGTCATCCTCCTGCTCTCCCGCCTCGTCTTCCGCCTCCTCATCCTCCTTCTCCTCATTCTCCTCCTCCTCCTCGGCCTTCTCCTCCGCCTCTTCACTCCTCCTCTTCCTCGTCCTCCTTCCTCTTCCTCCTTCTCCTCCTTCACCATTTCCTTCGCCTCCTCCTCCTCCTCCGCCGCAGCGTCCTCCGCCTCCTCCTTCACCGCCTCCTCCTCCTCCTTCTCCATCTCCTCCCCCTTCTCCTTCTCCTTCCTCCTCCTCCTCCTCCTCCGCCTCCTCCTCCTCCGCCTCCGCCTCCTCCTCCTCATCATCATGTTCCTCCCCCACTCTTCGTCTTATGTTTTTCTCATGCGCTCTATCGTCACCCTCATCCATCCCTCTTCCTCATAACAACTCCTCCCTGTCCTACCCCAAGACGTCTCGGTAGGGCGAGCTGGGCGTTTCGCCTGAGACATCCCCACCACTGATGAACCTGACACTTAGAATTCCATTGTGTTCACGGATGCAGGTCGAATCGTGTTCAGAATGTGGTTATCGCCCGTGCGCCAGGCACGTTCGCCCTAAAAATTCGCACCAACTCCGCGTTCAATCATCGTAAAACTGACGTCCCGGAAACGGGGTGTCGACACGATGAAGGACTGTCAGGACGCAACCGTCACGTTGATTTGCGGCGTTGAAGTCCCACGAATTGTGTCGTGGCGCGGCCCTGGATTTTCATCAGGTTGTCTTCCAACGGGGCACTTCCCTCAGTGAAAATAAATCCTTGTAGGGATCCATGAAGAGGAAACTTGGAGGGAGGGTTCATTGCAACATCTTTGGTGAGTCTTGGATTTACAGTGGTCCTCCTCCTTCGCCGCATCAGTGGGTTCATCATCCTCTTCCGCATCCGCCCAACGCTCCGCCAAAGCATGGCGGGACACCCTAAGCGAGTGCTGACAATCCCCCCACCCCCTCTTCCTTCGCCTCCTCCTGCTCCGTCCCCTCCTCAGCCTCCTCCTCCTCATCCTCATTCTCCTCCACCTCCTCCTCCTCCTCCGCCTCCTCCTCCTCCGCCTCCTCCATCCCTCTTCCTCATAGATAACGCCCTGTCGCGCCGCGAAGCTGGTCGTAAAGGCGGGCGGGGCGTTTCGCGGGAGACTTCCTCGAAAAATGTATGATACTGGAGCTTGAACTTGGCAGCAATTTCGCAGATGGAGGACGGGCGGTGTTCAAAGTGTGGGACTCGCCCCAGCGCCGCTCGCACTCGTCTTAAAACGTGGTGCACGATTTCCACGGATTCAGAACGGGCCGAGTTGAAAATGTGGCACTCGGCATAGCGCCGCGCACACTCGTTTTGACAAACTGCAAGAAGTCGACGGATACGCACTGCCAACGTACCAGGAAAGGCATTGTGGAACGAGTATTGACTGTCAAGGCGCAGCAATTACATTAGCTCGCCGTGTTCAAGTCCCAAGAAAGGTGTCCTGAAACGATTCAGAATGGCCACGAAGAAACAGACAACTTGATTTGTGGCGTTTGGAGACCCGAGGATGTCTTATGACACGCTTCAGAATATTCCAACGGTTGTCTCCCAACGGGGCACTTCCCTCAGTGGAAGTGGATCCTTGCAGGGGGCTCCGAAGAGAGTGGTTGGAGGGAGTTCTCCAAAATCGTTGGTAAGTCTTGGGTTTGCGCTGCTCCTCCGCCTGTTCCCCCTCCTCCTCCCCCTCCTCCTCCTCCTCCTCCTCCTCCTCCTCCCCCTCCTCCTGGTCCTCCTCCTCCTTCTCCTCTTCCTCCTCCGCCATCGTCTCCTCCACCTTCTCCTCCTCCTCCTCCTCCTCCTCCTCCTCCTCCTGCTCCTCCTCCTCCTCCTCCTCCTCCGCCGTCTGCGCAACCTCGTCGTCCTCCCTCTCCACCGCTTCCACCCCCTCCGCGTCATCGTCGTCCTCACCATTCCCGTCGTCATCATCATCATCATCAGCAGCATCATCAGAAGTATCATCAGCAGCATCAGCATCACCAGCATTAGCAGCAACAGCATCAGCATCATCAGCAGCAGCAGCATCATCATCATCATCATCCTCAGCATCAGCATGAACATGATCATCATCATCATGATCATCATCATCATCACCACCACCACCATCACCACCAGCATTCTCACCATCGCCACCACCATCACCATCATCAACACCGTCAGCAACATCACCATCATCAGCATCGGCAACATCATCTTCATCAGCATCATCATCATAAGCATCATCATCAACACCAGCATCAAGATCATCATCAGCATCATCATCATCCTCATCATCAGCCGCATCATCAGCATCATCATCGACATCATCAGCACCAGCATCAGCGGCATCAGCATCATCATACCCACCAACAGCATCATCATCATCATCATCATCATCATCATCATCATCATCATCATCATCATCATCAGCATCACCATCATTAACACCGACAACCTCGACATCATCATCCGCAGCAACATATGCATCATAATCGTCGTCAGCTTCGTCTGGACCAGTCGTTGCCGCCATCACCACCGTCATCAACATCATCATCACCACCACCATCAATCTCTACCTCCTCGTCCTCCTACTCCTGGTCGTCGTCGTCGGCGTCGTCATGGTCGTGGTCATGGTCGTTGCTGATGCCGCCGTCATCATCATCATCATCATCATCATCATCATCATCAGAACCAGCAACAAATCATCAACTGAATCATCATCACCGTCGTCATCATCATCGAGTCGGAATCATCATCGTCAGCATCAGCATCGCCACCATCATCAGCAGCATCAGCATCGTCGTCATCATGATCACCGCCATCATCATCATCAGCATCATCAGCATCATCGTCATCGTCATCGTCATCGTCATCGTCATAATCATCATCATCAGCATCGCCATCATCATCATCATCATCATCATCATCATCATCGTCATCATCATCAGCATCATCATCATCAACATCAGCATCATCATCGTCATCAAATCCATCATCGTCACCATAGTCATCGCCATCAGCATCATCCGCATCATCAGGATCAGTATCAGCATCAGCATCACCACACGCATCGGCATCGTGATCGTCAGCATCAGCATCGTCATCATCCTCAGCAGCATCATCATGACCATCATCATCATGATCCTCATCATCGGCATCACCAGCATCATCGTGAACAACAACAACAACACAATCATCATCATCAACATCCTCATCGCCACCAGCATCGTCAGCATCATCTGCAGAAGCACCAGTACCGACATCATCATCAGAATCGGCATCAGAATCAGCATCCTCAGCATCGCCAGCATCATCAGTATCAGTATCATCATCGTCATCATCATCATCAGCATCAGCACCACCCCCTCATCATCATCAACATGATGATCGTCATCAACATCACCATCATCATGAGCAGAATCAACCTCAGTATCAGAATAACAATCAGCATCATCCTCGTCAGCATCATCAGCAGCATCATCATCAGCATCATCGTCATCATAGCCATCGGCATCGTCATCGTCATCCGCACCCGTCAACCCCGCCTCCGCGTCCGTCTCCTCCTCCTCCTCCTCGGCCTCCCCCTCCGCATCCTCCACCTCCCTCTCCTCTCCTCATCATCGTCCTCCGCATCCGCCTACTCATCATCCGCCTCCTCCTCATTCCTCTCCTCATCCTCCACATCTCCTCCGCCACTCCTTATCCTCCCGCGTAACGCTTAATAGCTCATACTCCGCTTCCGCATCCTACTGTGTTTCATCCTCATCCGCATCCGCCTGGCGTTCCTGATCCTCCTCAGCATCCTTAACATCCTCCTCCTCCTCTTCCTCCTCCTCCTCCTCCTGCTCCTCCTTCTTCTCCTCCTCCTCCTGTTCCTCCTCCTCCTCCTGATCCTCCTACTCTTCCTCCTCCTCCTCCTCCTCCTCACCCTCATTATCTGCCGCCTCGTCCCCCTCCGTTCCATCACCATCATCATCATCATCATCATCATCATCAGCATCATCATCATCATCAGCATCATCATCATCATCATCATCATCATCATCAGCATCATCATCATCGTCATCATCACCATCACCATCATCATCATCATCAGCATCATCATCATCATCAGCAGCATCATCATCATCAGCATCATCATCGTCATCAGCATCATCGCCATCATCTCCAACATCAGTATCATCATCATCAGCATCAGCACCACCCCCTCATCATCATCAACATGATGATCGTCATCAACATCACCATCATCATGAGCAGAATCAACCTCAGTATCATAGTAACCATCAGCATCATCCTCATCAGCATCATCAGCAGCATCAGCATCAGCATCATCGTCATCATAGCCATCGGCATCGTCATCGTCATCCGCACCCGTCAACCCCGCCTCCGCGTCCGTCTCCTCCTCCTCCTCCCTCTCCTCCTCCTCCTCCTCCTCCTCCTCATCCGCCTCCCCCTCCGCATCCTCCACATCCCTCTCCTCTCCTCGTCATCGTCCTCCGCATCCGCCTACTCATCATCCGCATCCTCCTCATCCCTCTCCTCATCCTCCTCCACATCTCTTCCGCCACTCCTCATCCTCCCGCGTAACGCTTAATAGCTCATACTCCGCTTCCGCCGCCTACGTTGGTTCATCCTCATCCGCATCCGCCCGGCGTTCCTGATCCTCCTCCGCATCCTTAAGATCCTCCTCCTCCTCCTCCTCTTCATCCTCCTCCTCCTCCTCCTGCTCCGCCTCTTCCTCCTCCTGCTCCTCCTCCTTCTCCTCCTCCTCCTGTTCCTCCTCCTCCTCCTGATCCTCCTCCTCTTCCTCCTCCTCCTCCTCACCCTCATCATCTGCCGCCTCGTCCCCCTCCGTTCCATCACCATGATCATCATCATCATCATCATCATCATCATCATCATCATCATCATCATCATCATCATCATCATCATCATCATCATCATCACCATCAGCACCATCATCATTCATCACCACCATCAGCATCATCATCATCAGCATCGTAAGCATTTTCATCATCATAATCATCATCACCACCAGCATGCTTACCAGCGTTCTGACCATCGTCATCATCAGCATCATGAACACCATAATCAGCCACATCATCATCATCATCATCATCATCATCATCATCATCATCATCATCATCATCATCATCATCATCATCATCGTCATCATCATCATCATCACCATTACCATCACCATCATCATCCGCATCTTCCTCATCCTTGTCATCATTACCATCATCATGTTCATCATCGTCAACACCGCCAGTGCCATCACCATCGCCATCGCCATCACCATCAACACGGTCGTCATCATAGTCATCATCTTCATCAGCCTCAACGTCCGCATCATGATATACACCGCCACTACCAACACGATCAACAACGTCATCACCGCTGCCGTCGTCAGCATCATCACCACCACGATTAGCTTCGCCATCATCATCAGCATGAACATAATCATAACCATCTCCATCATCATCGGCGTCCTCACATGGCCGTCGCTCGGACGTCCAGTCCCCGTGGATGGTTCGACTTCGTGTATGCACAGGATATTTCCTCGGTTGCCTTCGCCGAGGATATACACGCGACCGAGCGACGTCAAGTTATAATCAACATCAACACCAACATCACCTTCACCATCACCACCATCATCGCTATCATTCGACCGATCGCGCGCGGGAGCGCGGTCTCGACGCGGACGCGCGGCGCGCGCGCGCGGGCAGCCCCAAAAAAGCGCCAGGGGTTGGCGCGAGCGCGAACCGAGCGGCACCGCTCAGGCGGACTGCGTCAACGCCTAGTCACCCGAAAGGGCGAATTAGCAGCGCCGCATGCCTTAGAAAAGGGAGGGAGGGAGGGGGGCTGGGAAGCGGCAGAGACCGCGGGGGCGCAGCGAGGAGGATAAGAAAAAGGCCAATACCCCGATCGCGCGCGGGCGAGCGATCTCGGCGCGGGCGCGCAGCGCGAGCGCGCGGTCAGCCCCAAAAAGCGCCAGGGACTGACGCGCGCGCGCGAACCGAGCGGCACCGCTCAGGCGGACTAGGTCAACGCCTGGTCGCCCTAGAGTCTAGAGGGCGATCTAGCCGATCCCAGGCTCGAAGACCTTGCGAAGCGACACGGCCCTGGTGGGCGGCAGCAGGGCTGGGCCGCTGGCAGGGGTTCGCACCCAAATAACAAGTAGCGCCACGGCGGCCGCTGGCAGTGGCAAAGAAAAACACCTCTACGCGCCCGGTTTCGGCAGGCGATAGGGGCGGCGGGCGCCGCCCGCGGACCGCCAGGGGCCCCGCCGGGCACGGAGGCCGCGATGCCCGAGCGGGGCAAGCAGGCTGATCGGCGAGCAAGGAAGGGGGGCGGCAGCGTCGGACACATCCAGGCGGTCGCTCGGCAGCGACAGGCGACCACGGCGCGCGGAGAGCAACTCGCTCGGTCTCGGGGACGTCGCGAAGCCCACGAGCCTCGAGCAGCAGAGAGCTGCCGCAGCGGGCCATGGGCCGGCCCCGCAGGAGGGGCACGAGCCCACCGTCGCCCACAGCAAAGCGCGTGGGATGCGCGCCGAGCCATCCCCCCCCGCAGGGGGAGGCACCGCCGCCGACGGGGCCCCCACCGCGGGACAGCGTCTGCCAGGGCGGCAGACCCCGCGGCGGCCGCCGAGGCCATCGGGTCCTCGGACGCCCCTGGCCGCGAGCCTCAAAAGGCACGGGCCGCCGCCGGCGGCCTCGGAGGGGCGCGCGCCAGGGGGGCGCTGGAGCCTCCGCGGGCGGCAGTGGGGGCGCCACCTCGGCTGCGCTCGCGACGGCGCCGAGCAGGGGCAGCAGGAGCGCGCCCGCGCAAACTGGCGACGCGCTCGCCATGGCGATGGGCGCGGCTGCAGACCGCACTCTTCCTCGGGCGGCACGTGCCGCCCCCGGCGGGGCCGCAGCAGCACCGCTGGAGCAGCCCGCGCCATCCAGGGGAACCGAAGGGGGGGGGGGTCGCCTGCGCGGCAGGCGCAGGGGCTGCAGCGGCGACGGTCTCGAGCTCGAGCTCCGAGGCCACCGAACGCGCTTTCTGGAACGCGCGCCCCCGCCGAGACGGGCGCGCCCGCGCTGGGAGCGGCCCACGCGGCCTACTCCGCCGAGGGCGCGCCAGCAACCCCGTCGGCGGCGCGACCCTCTCCCGGCGGGGCCGCGACGGCATCGCAAGAAAGGGGCAGGCCAGAGAACGGGGGCGGAGGCGACCTGGGGCCGCTGGACGGGGCACCGCTGGAGTCCACGACCTCTGGCCGCGCCCCGGGAGCGGGGGCGCTCTCTCGGCGCCAGGGCGACGGGAAGCACCCTTCGCCACGAGGCGCAGCAGCCCGCGGCGGGGGCGAGCGGGCTGGCCCGCGCCCCGGACCTTGGCGAGAGCCGCTTTGGGATCAGAGGTTCGCGCGAAGCTGGGCCAGTCTCCCGCGAGATTCGACGCGCCACCGCTCACGCGCGCGACCTGCCGAGGTGGCAGGAGGCGGCGGGCGACCCGGCGGGGGGGGGGGGCACGGCCAAGGATCGCGGAACTCCAAGAGTGGAAGCGCCCGAGCTCCAGTCCGATGCGCGCATAGAGGATCAGGACAGAGCAGACAGAGGACACCGAGCATCCGTCCCAACCCGAGGCAGCGCAGCCGCCCGGCGGGTGCCATCGATGTTCGCGCCAGGGAGGTGGCGCAGCAAGCCAGAGAGGTCGGCGACAAAAGCTGCGACCGATGGCGATGCAGGCGAGCAGCGGCTGGGCGCTGAACCCCCTCCTCGAGGCGGCGCGCGCCCGCCGCCGGCGCGTCCTGCAGGGCCAAGACGGCCAGCAAGGCCAGCGGTGGGACTCCGGGCCGAAGCGGAGGGGGCCGCAGCGGTGCGAGCAGAGCCCTGCGGGACGTCAGCGCGCCCAGCTCGACACCCAGCGCCCGAGCCAGGCTCGCTCTCAGGATGGCGCGCAGCTCGGGGCCGTGCCGGCACGGCATCTGCTGCCACACGCAGCGCCTCGCGATGCCGCGGCGCATCGGCAACGCGGACCAACCGCGATCGTGACCGAGGGAGCGAGAAAGGTCTGAGCGACATCGATCGGAGACACCGGCACGGGGTGCGTCGTTGTCCGCTGCGGCTGCTGCTGCCGCTGCTCGGACTCCCCGAAGCAGAGCAGCGCCACGGCCAGAGTGGACTGCCCGCCGCTCCCCTGCCGCGGTGGGGCCTGCCGGTCGGCCGCCTCGAGAGGAACGAGGCCCCCGTCGGCATCGACGCCTGGCGTTATGTCGGGCGTGTCCCCCTACAGGGGGATTGTCAACGGAAGAATAAAAGTACCCCAAAAATACTCCAAAAAGCTCAAAACATACTCAAAAAACAATCCCCCGACTATTTTTGGAGCATTTTCTGACTATTTTGGAGGTACTTGTTATTTTTCGTCGAAAATCCCCCTGTAGGGGGACAGGCCCGACTTAAGCCTGGCGGTGGCGCTGGAGCCCCAGCCCCCGCCCTCTTCGGAAGGGCGCCCAGGGCTCGCCTGGGCCAGGCAG
>CAUYUJ010013714.1:187842-207842 GCA_963575745.1 Prorocentrum cordatum | reverse complement strand
CCTACTCCTACTCCTACCCTTATTAGAATATACTCCTACTCCCCCCTCAGGCCGGCAGATAGGGGCCCCATCCGGGTGGTCCCATCCTAATCTGTAAAAAACCATACAAAACCAACATTATTCTTATTTTTTCCTCTCGACATGGACGTCCTGTCGTCCACGGCGATAATCCATTGGAAAAAATACCACAAAGAGCACACGCGCGCGTTCATGTCATAATCCTACCGAACACCGTGTGTTTGCAAGCATTTCGACATACAATCATCAAAAACCCAATGCTTTTTCACAAAAATCATACAAATTTCCTGCCCGGGCTCTCTTGCTGAAATCATAGGAAAACCATAGGAATCTTAAGAATTCTGTCAAATCCAGCGATTTCACGTCATCGCGCGGTGCACTCGCGATGCTCTGTCATGCACCCAGGCCGCGAATCCTGTGCAAAAAATACCACGCGGGCGAATTGCGCGCGCGTCGCCGCGAGCGCATGCTCAAATCCTTCTAGAGTCGTCGCCGTCATTGGCACCGTCGCATGGACGTCCTGTCGTCCACGTCGCAAAATGCATGGCAGGAATGGGACGCGGCGCACACCCCGCGCCCGCCCATCCAATCCGTCCCATTCTCATCTGCAAAAGACAATACACAGTTTTTGTTTTTCTTGTCAACATGGTCGTGCTGTCGTCACGTCGCAAAATGAGTGGCAGGATTGGGACGCGGCGCACACCCCGCGCGAAGGGGTGACATGTCGCTCTCGCCTCGGCGCCGCGCACCAACGTTTTTCCTCTCAGCATGGACGTCCTGTCGTCCACGTCGCAAAATGCTTGGCAGGAATGGGATGCGGCGCACACCCGCGCCCGCCCATCCAACCCCCCCTGCTACTACTACTACTACTACTACTACTACTACTACTACTACTACTACTACTACTACTACTACTAGTACTAGTCGTACTGCAAGTACTTGTCATAGCACTACTTTTTCTGTTACTACTACTACTACTACTACTACTACTACTACTACTACTACTACTACTACTACTACTACTACTACTACTACTACTACTACTACTACTACTACTACCACCACCACTACCAACACCACTACCACTGGTACTACTACTCCTGCCTCTTGGGGCCTCCTGGGCCCCCTTGGGGTGTCCTGTCAGACCGTCGGGCTTCCTCCGGCCACCTCTGGCTTCCTGCGGTGTACCGGGCCATTCTCGACTCGTCTGGCAATGCGTGCGCGGCATTCAACACGCGCTCGCAGTTCCCGTCGGCAACCGCCATCGCGGCCGCATCAGCTGTACCAAACCGGCTGGCCGGTGTGACTTCGGCCCCCAGTTGTGCCAGTTTTGCTTCTTATGTTGTGGGAGGGCGGGTGGGACTGGGCATGCCATGCTTGACTCGCTCGAGCTGGCTAGCTTGACTCCTACTCCTACTCCTACTCCTATCCTTATTCCTTATTAGAATATACTCCTACTCCCCCCTCAGGCCGGCCATTAGGGGCCGCATCCGGGTGGTCCCATCCTAACCTGTAAAAAACAATACAAAATCAACATTTTTCTTATTTTTTTCCTCTCGACATGGACGTCCTGTCGTCCACGGCGATAATCCATTGGAAAAAATACCACAAAGAGCACACGCGCGCGTTCATGTCAGAATCCTACCGAACACCGTGTGTTTGCAAACATTTCAACATAAAAACATCAAAAACCCAATGTTTTTTTTCACAAAAAATTGTACAAATTTCCCGCCCGGGCTCTCTTGCTGAAATCATAGGAAAACCATAGGAATCTTAAGATTTCTGTCAAATCCAGCGATTTCACGTCATCGCGCGGTGCACTCGCGATGCTCTGTCATGCACCCAGGCCGCGAATCCTGTGCAACAAATACAACAAAGAGCGCACTCGCGCGTTCATGTCAGAATCCTACCGAACACCGTGTGTTTGCAAGCATTTCAACATAAAAACATCAAAAACCCAATGCTTTTTCACAAAAATGCTTTGGGGTGTCCTGTCAGACCGTCGGGCTTCCTCCGGCCACCTCTGGCTTCCTGCGGTGTACCGGGCCATTCTCGACTCGTCTGGCAATGCGTGCGCGGCATTCAACACGCGCTCGCCAGTTCCCGTCGGCAACCGCCATCGCGGCCGCATCAGCTGTACCAAACCGGCTGGCCGGTGTGACTTCGGCCCCCAGTTGTGCCAGCTTTGCTTCTTATGTTGTGGGAGGGCGGGTGGGACTGGCATGCCATGCTTGACTCGCTCGAGCTGGCTAGCTTGACTCCTACTCCTACTCCTACTCCTACTCCTACTCCTACCTATCCTTATTCCTTATTAGAATATACTCCTACTCCCCCCTCAGGCCGGCAGATAGGGGCCGCATCCGGGTGGTCCCATCCTAACCTGTAAAAAACAATACAAAATCAACATTTTTCTTATTTTTTCCTCTCGACATGGACGTCCTGTCGTCCACGGCGATAATCCATTGCAAAAAATACCACAAAGAGCACACGCGCGCGTTGATGTCATAATCCTACCGAACACCGTGTGTTTGCAAGCATTTCATCATAAAAACATCAAAAACCAAATGCTTTTTTCCTCCCACAAAATTGTACAAATTTCCCGCCCGGGCTCTCTTGCTGAAATCATAGGAAAACCATAGGAATCTTAAGAATTCGGTCAAATCCAGCGATTTCACGTCATCGCGCGGTGCACTCGCGATGCTCTGTCATGCACCCAGGCCGCGAATCCTGTGCAAAAAATACCACAAAGAGCACACTCGCGCGTTCATGTCAGAATCCTACCGAACACCGTGTGTTTGCAAGCATTTCGACATAAAAACATCAAAAACCCAATGCTTTTTCACAAAAATGCTTTGGGGTGTCCTGTCAGACCGTCGGGCTTCCTCCGGCCACCTCTGGCTTCCTGCGGTGTACCGGGCCATTCTCGACTCGTCTGGCAATGCGTGCGCGGCATTCAACACGCGCTCGCCAGTTCCCGTCGGCAACCGCCATCGCGGCCGCATCAGCTGTACCAAACCGGCTGGCCGGTGTGACTTCGGCCCCCAGTTGTGCCAGCTTTGCTTCTTATGTTGTGGGAGGGCGGGTGGGACTGGGCATGCCATGCTTGACTCGCTCGAGCTGGCTAGCTTGACTCCTACTCCTATCCTTATTCCTTATTAGAATATACTCCTACTCCCCCCTCAGGCCGGCCATTAGGGGCCGCATCCGGGTGGTCCCATCCTAACCTGTAAAAAACAATACAAAATCAACATTTTTCTTATTTTTTCCTCTCGACATGGACGTCCTGTCGTCCACGGCGATAATCCATTGCAAAAAATACCACAAAGAGCACACGCGCGCGTTCATGTCAGAATCCTACCGAACACCGTGTGTTTGCAAGCATTTCAACATAAAAACATCAAAAACCCAATGCTTTTTCACAAAAATTGTACAAATTTCCTGCCCGGGCTCTCTTGCTGAAATCATAGGAAAACCATAGGAATCTTAAGAATTCTGTCAAATCCAGCGATTTCACGTCATCGCGCGGTGCACTCGCGATGCTCTGTCATGCACCCAGGCCGCGAATCCTGTGCAAAAAATACCACGCGGGCGACATGCGCGCGCGTCGCCGCGAGCGCATGCTCAAATCCTTCTAGAGTCGTCGCCGTCATTGGCACCGTCGCATGGACGTCCTGTCGTCCACGTCGCAAAATGCATGGCAGGAATGGGACGCGGCGCACACCCCGCGCCCGCCCATCCAATCCGTCCCATTCTAATCTGCAAAAGACAATACACAGTTTTGTTTTTCTTGTCAACATGGTCGTGCTGTCGTCACGTCGCAAAATGCGTGGCAGGAATGGGACGCGGCGCACACCCCGCGCGAAGGGGTGACATGTCGCTCTCGCCTCGGCGCCGCGCACCAACGTTTTTCCTCTCAGCATGGACGTCCTGTCGTCCACGTCGCAAAATGCTTGGCAGGAATGGGATGCGGCGCACACCCCGCGCCCGCCCATCCAAACCCCCCCGTTATAAAAAAAACAATACAAGTTGGGGCCTTCTGGCTTCCTGCGGTGTACCGGGCCATTCTCGACTCGTCTGGCAATGCGTGCGCGGCATTCAACACGCGCTCGCCAGTTCCCGTCGGCAACCGCCATCGCGGCCGCATCAGCTGTACCAAACCGGCTGGCCGGTGTGACTTCGGCCCCCAGTTGTGCCAGCTTTGCTTCTTATGTTGTGGGAGGGCGGGTGGGACTGGGCATGCCATGCTTGACTCGCTCGAGTTGGTTAGCTTGACTCCTACTCCTACTCCTACTCCTACTCCTACTACTACTCCTCCTACTATTACTACTACTACTATTACTACTACTACTACTACTACTACTACTACTACTACTACTACTACTACTACTACTACTACTACTACTCCTATCCTTATTCCTTATTAGAATATACTCCTACTCCCCCCTCAGGCCGG
The DNA here is from genome assembly GCA_963575745.1 of Prorocentrum cordatum. Taxonomy (NCBI): domain Eukaryota; class Dinophyceae; order Prorocentrales; family Prorocentraceae; genus Prorocentrum; species Prorocentrum cordatum. Next base: position 203,371 of record CAUYUJ010013714.1, on the reverse strand, counting down.
CAGATAGGGGCCGCATCCGGGTGGTCCCATCCTAACCTGTAAAAAACAATACAAAATCAACATTTTTCTTATTTTTTCCTCTCGACATGGACGTCCTGTCGTCCACGGCGATAATCCATTGCAAAAAATACCACAAAGAGCACACGCGCGCGTTCATGTCAGAATCCTACCGAACACCGTGTGTTTGCAAGCATTTCAACATAAAAACATCAAAAACCCAATGCTTTTTTCACAAAAATTCTACACATTTCCTGCCCGGGCTCTCTTGCTGAAATCATAGGAAAACCATAGGAATCTTAAGAATTCTGTCAAATCCAGCGATTTCACGTCATCGCGCGGTGCACTCGCGATGCTCTGTCATGCACCCAGGCCGCGAATCCTGTGCAAAAAATACCACGCGGGCGACATGCGCGCGCGTCGCCGCGAGCGCATGCTCAAATCCTTCTAGAGTCGTCGCCGTCATTGGCACCGTCGCATGGACGTCCTGTCGTCCACGTCGCAAAATGCATGGCAGGAATGGGACCCGGCTTACCGGGCCGTTCTCGACACGGCCACCTCTGGCTTCCTGCGGTGTACCGGGCCATTCTCGACTCGTCTGGCAATGCGTGCGCGGCATTCAACACGCGCTCGCCAGTTCCCGTCGGCAACTGCCATCGCGGCCGCATCAGCTGTACCAAACCGGCTGGCCGGTGTGACTTCGGCCCCCAGATGTGCCAGCTTTGCTTCTTATGTTGTGGGAGGGCGGGTGGGACTGGGCATGCCATGCTTGACTCGCTCGAGCTGGCTAGCTTGACTCCTACTCCTACTCCTACTCCTACTACGTCCTACTCCTACTCCTCCTACTAGTCCTACTACTACTACTACTACTACTACTACTACTACTACTACTACTACTACTACTACTACTACTACTACTACTACTACTACTACTACTACTACTACTACTACTACTACTACTCTACTACTACTACTCCTACTACTACTACTACTACTACTACTACTACTACTACTACTACTACTACTGCTACTACTACTACTACTACTACTACTACTACTACTACTACTACTACTACTACTGTCACGGGTGCACCAACGACAGGTGCAGAGCTGTCAATCGCATTGCTTGGCGTGCCTTCTTTTTCGCTTGCGCAGGCACCGCGCGTGTCCGAGCATCCGATGCAGCAGATACATGACAAGGACCGTGAACATGTTACCGGTTATTACAACATCGTGATGCTTCCCAGTGCGCCATATGCGATGCCACACCCCCTGCTGTACAGGAAGGCGCCGAATGTGCCTAACCCGAGAAGGCTGCACAAGTAACTCAAGCAACGCTTTGCCGTCAGCGCATACTTCAACCGATGGGCGCGCAGTCATACGGCCCATCAGCGAGGATAATTAGTGCAGCGTGCAGAAATACTCGCCGATGCTGGCGATTCCAATCAAGACCTACGTGCTCCTTACTACGACGATATGATCAGGGGGATCTGGGCACCAAGAGGGGAGGACTCGGAGCGGGCCGACTTCGACATCCGGAGACCTGGACCCAGAACCGCCCAAATCTGGCCCCTGGAACCCTCCCAGGGTCCTCCTTGGCAACTTGTTCGAGCCGCGTCCCACCGTGGCCGGGATCCCCCCCCCCCCCCCGACAGGCCTACAAAAAGCAGGGCGGACTCTCTGGAGCCTCGCCTGCCTCGAGGCTCCCGCTCCTGTCCCTTGCGGGCACTGCACGGGGAAGCTGCGGCAAAACACGCCGCCGTGCCGCCGCGACGCCGGCCTCCCGGCACGAGGGAGGCGCGGATGCCCCAGCGGCAACGGGCCCCGGGCGCCCTGGGGCCTCTTCTCGGGCCGAGCGAAAGGGAGGGGGAAGGGGAAGAGGGGAGGGTTGCGAAATCTGCTGCGTGCAGCTGGTTTCGGCCCCACCGCCGGGCCCATTCCTCGACACGTGGGCGCCTCCCGGCGCCGGGAGGCGCTGGGAAAATCAGCTATACGTGAGCTGCTTCTGCCCCCCCCCCCTTTGCTGTCTCCCCCCCTTTGCTGCCCCCCCCTTTGCTGCCCCCCCCTTTGCTGCCACGTGAGCTGCTTCTCAGCCCCCCCCCTTTGCTGTCCCCCCCCTTTCGCCCGGCCCCGATCCTCTGGCACGGGCCCCCCCGCCCCGCCGAGCGGAGAGGGAGCCGGCGGGCGCCCGACGAGAGCGACGAGGCACCTCGGCCCCGTTCCCGCGGGGCCCCTCGCGGCTTCTCGCGGCGGGGGAGGGGGCCGCGGGAGGCACGGGGCGGGGGAGGGAGAGGCATCCGACGGGCGGGTCCTCGAGCCTCGATCCTCGAAGAGCTCCCTCCCCCCCTCGATCCTCGAAGCTCCCCTCTCCTCGAGCCTCCTTGTCCTCGACTAGAGGCCTCCTAGATGGGGTCGGAATAGATGTGGTCGGAGGATCGCGCCGCATCGGCGATTCATCGTCGAGGATACATCGGCGATTCATGGCGATACAGCGGTGATACATCGGCGATTCATCGGCGATGCACTGGCGATGCATCGTCGACGTGGGCGATGCATCGGCGACGTCGACGTGAAGCGAATCGGGCTCCGCATCGAGCCTCGTCGGCGATGCATCGGCGATGCGGCGCGATCCTCCGACCTCATCTTTTTCGACGCCATCTAGGAGGCCCAGAAGAGAGCGGCCAAGGACGCGTTCAAAGAAGAAGAATGGGCCATGAAATCCGGAGAGGTATCATGGCCCTGGCCGTGATATCCACCCACCCCCAGTCTTAGGTCGGGCATGTCCCCCTGCAGGCGGATTTTGGAGGGTAAATGAAACATACCCCCTATTTTTGAATATTCCTTCTGTAGAGGGACATGCCCGACGTAACCCCAGTCACCATCCCCATCTTGTCCGCCCCCGACTTCCTCGTGCCTCCGAGAGTCGTCCCGGGGGCCCCCGGAGGCGTCTCCAGAGGCCTCCGGGTGAGCTCCACAAGGAGCCCTCGGCCATCCCACCAAGAGACGTCTACCAAAAAAACACCAACCAAAATAGAAGAGGAGACAACGCCATAAACATAAACTTTTGGCGCTCCGCGCTGATTTCTTGGATCTGCGCTGGATCCCCCTCCCGAAGCGCGCCAGGGGCGGCGCTGGAGGCGCCGCTGGGGGGGCCCAGCGTAGATCCAAGAAGTCCGCGCGGAGCGCCAACAGTTTATGTTTATGGCGTTTTTTTTCTTTTTCGAGTCCACCAACAGACCATCCAGCAGAAGACCTCCACCGAAAGAGTCCATCGAGTCCACCAAAAGGCCATCCACCAGCAGACCGCCTCCTCCTCCTCTTCCTCCTCCTCCTCCTCCTCCTCCTCCTCTTGCTCCTCACCGAAAGAGCCCTCCACCATCCCGCCAGAAGAAGCTCCAGAGAGAGCCCTCGACCATACCGCCAAGAAGGGAGGCGCACGGGCCTCGGAGCTGCCCGCGGCGGCCGCGGCGCCCTGGCCGGGCGCCTCGGGCGCGGCCTGCGGCGTGGTACCCACCGCCTCTCGGCGGGGGCGGTCGTCGTCGTCGTCGTCGTCGTCGTCGTCGTCGTCGTCGTCGTCGTCGTCGTCGTCGTCGTCGTCGTCGTCGTGGTCGTCGTCGCCGTCGTCGTCGTCGTCGTCGTCGTCGTCGTCGGCAGCGGCGGCGGCGGCGGCGGGGGCGGGGGCGTCGTCGTCGTCGTCGTCGGCGGCGGCGGCGTCGTCGGCGGCATCGTCGTCGTCGTCGTCGTCGTCGCTGCTGTCGTCATCGTCGGTCGGTCGGTCGGTCGAGAAAGCAAGAAAGAGGATGAGGAGAGGGAGGAAGAAGGAGGAGGAGGAGGAGGAGGAGGAGGAGGAGGAGGAGGAGGAGGAAGGAGGGGGAGGAGGAGGGGGTGGAGGAGGAGGAGGATTTTTTTTTGACATTCACGCTTCGCCCCCACAAGCCTGTCTTTGCAGGCACCATCACTGGCAACGGAGGGAGGTGCCAGAGACGCCGCATAGCTACAAGACACCACGAAGACCAGCACGACGATGCCTGACGCTAGAGCGGACCTATATACAGTGGGAGGCCGCTACCCTCCCCCACCGTGGCCGTTGATGATCGCGCCCGCCCGCGCCCGCAAGGCCCGCCTCCGCTCGTCGCCCACCGCGTCGAACACGAGGGTACCAGCTGACGCGGCACCGCTGGCCGCAGCCGGCCGAGGGCCGCACGCCACGGCAGCGGCCACCGAGCCTCCAGCACCCGGAGCCAGCGTCGCCGCCGCCGCCACCACTGCCACGGGAGGGGCGCCCGCCTCCGCAGACTGCTGCGCCAGAGCGCGCCCGTCGGCTCCAGCAGCCGCATCCTCTACCACACGAGCAGGCGAAGCCACCGCCGACGCCGCCAGGCCACCGCCTGCTCTGCGAAGGCCGTCCGCCCACTCGTCGTCGATGTCGTCGTCAACCGCCATCGCCGCGGGCTCCAGAGCGCCCACAGCGCCAACGACCTCTCCAGCTCCATCGGCTCGATCTTGCTGCCTGCGCGCTGCACGCGCACGGCGGCGACGCTGCCGCCGCGCCCGCTTCGCCGCACCAGCCACGGGAGGGCCTTCAGCAGGAAGATCTTGATCTCTCGGTGCACCGACTGGAGGGTCACGGGCGGCGGGCGGCGCAAGCGGCTCGAAGAGAGCCGCCGACACCGCGGAGCGCGCCACCGCCGCGACCGTCCTCCTCGGCGCCTTCGCGGAGACCGCCCCGCGCACCGCCGCCTCGACCAGGGCAGCGGCCAGCGCGGGGGCGGAAGCCCTTCTCGCTCGACGCGCGGCGGCCATCGCGGGAGCAACGGCGGGCCTTCGCACCAAGCACGCGAACGCTTGAGCCAAAATGAGGAGGAGGAGGAGGAGGAGGAGGAGGAGGAGGAAGAGGAGGAAGAGGAGGAGGAGGAGGACGACCCGAAATCCATAAGTGCATGCAACAACTTCAGCATCTGACGCAACATTGTCTCTGAGGCGTACGGTGCCTCCCCAGAAGTGTCGGCCAAGCGTATGGCAGGAGGAGGGAGCAGGAGGGTGAGGGAAGAGGAGGAGGAGGAGGAGGTGGAGAGGAGGGGAGAAGGAGGGAGGCAACGGCCGATGCGGAGCTGGAGGAGGGCGGAGGAGGGGACCGAGGGGAGGGCATACGAAAATCGCTCCTGGAGCAGTCAAGGTGGTCCCCCCAGCGGCTCAGAAGGGGCGCTGGGACAGGGGGGGCTCTGGAGAGGCTCCAGTGGCGCAGTGTTCACGGCCTCTCGTCGGGGGCGGTCGTCATCGCCGTCGCCGCCACCCCCGTGGTCGCCGTCGTCTGGGCGGTCGTCGTCGTCGTCGTCGTCGTCGTCGTCCTCGTCGTCGCCGCCGAGGGATGGTGCGTATGAGGAAGGAAGAAGAAGATAGGTGGGTCCAGCGCGAATCCAAGAAATCCGCGCGAAGCGCCAACAGTTTGTGTTTATGTGTTATTTCTTCTTCGAGAGGGATGGTGCGTGGGATGAGGGAGGAGGAGGCGGAGCGACTGTACTGAGGCGAATCTGGGGTCCCGACTGGTGAGGTCTGATGTCGGACCACACAGGCGGCGATCGCTGGCGCCTTTTCTTGCCCCTCCTCCTCCTCCTCCTCCTCGTCCTCCTTTTTTGTCTCTCTCTCTCTCTCTCTCTCTCTGGTCTCGGCTCAAGGGATCCTCGTGCCCCCAGGAGCCAAGGTGCCCACCCCCCGAAGGTCGTCTTCGCTCCTCCCGGCGAGGCTGCACTCCCTGCGGCGCAGGGATGCCGAGCCACGCCTTCCACCCGGACCTTTTTATGCGAGGCGGGGATTTATCCATATCCACCGCCTGGGAACCGACGTCCTGGTGCCCCAGCGGGCGGTGGATCTGGATGAATTTCGGCCCCCAGGGGCCCGAATATGTCCATATCCACCGCCTGCCGAGGCTCCGAAAACTGACCCTCCAGGCGGTGGATATGGATACATTCCCGCCTCGGGTTCTGCTCGCCGCGGCCGCCGTGGGCGAGGGCTGCCGCGCCAGGACTGCGCCTTCCCCCCTCGCCGCGCCGCCGCGGGGCCCGCACGCCGGGCCGCACCGCGCGCCGCCCGCCCGCGCGTGCACCCAGGGACTACAGTCGGGCCCTTGCCCTAAGGAGCCCCAAATGAGGAACGAGGCCCCTGCTATCCACCAGTTGAACCTCGACTTCCCACCGAAAACCAAAGGAAAGCCCGAGGCAAACTGTGAAGCCGTCAAGGAACACGGAGCCCCTCCCCAACGATAAAGGGTTCCTTCCTCAGGGCCCCGACTGTGCCCTCGCCGTCCGCGTCGGCACGGACCCCTCCGTGCGAGCGCGGCTCTTCGACGGCGCTGCTCCTCGACGCCCCGCGGCTGCACGCAGGAGCGACCCCTGGGTGAGAGCGACCTCTGGTGCGCGGCCTTTTGGGCCGCGGGGGGACCAAGCACAAGCGCGCAAGACGCTACCACCGCATCGCGTTCGCGACTGGGGGACCCCATTTGGCCCGCACTCAAGGTCACTCCGGCGAGAGGTCACTCTTTCGTCTAGTCGAACCCCTTCCGTGCTACGCTACGAGCCCTGCATAGTCCTGCGCGACGTCCGAGTGGACGTGCGCCTTGACCGATCCCTTGCCGCCCCGCGCCAAGGAGGATCACGCAAAGCCGTCCGCCGGGACGTCCTTCTGCACGGGCTTCGAACTGACGTTCAAACTCTCCGTGTGCACACCCACGAGCTCCTGCAGGAAGTCCGCACGACCCCGTCGCTACCCGCACCGCAGCCACTCGAGCAGCCAACACCCAGCTGTCCCAGAGTAGAGCTCTGACGAATCCTTCCTCACCCACCCTCGGGATGGACGAGGATGACGACAGCGAAGGTGGTAGGGGCCCTCACGGGGGCAAGCGCCGAACACCGACATACTCCGTGCACCCTTGCGGCCCCACGCCTCACACCGGGCCTATCGACTACGGCCCCTTTCTTGTTGAAGAACCACGAGGCTCCAATGGTGCTGCCACGACTCTGCTGCTGCTAGCTGTAGGCGCGCCCTCCCCTACGAAGAGGGACGCTGACAAGAGGAACGACCTGTGACGACTCTTGCCCGGGCGAGCGGCCGGGGAGGCGGAGGAAGGAGACGGAGCTCAGAACCGTGGGTACAAGGTTACGCTTGTCGGTGCGCACGAGGGGGTGGAGGGAGGGGGGATGACTTCTTAGAAGGAGGCTGCTTCTTAGAAGGCGCTGGCCTTACATCTATAGATAAGGCCCGCGCCTTCTAAGGAGCAGGGGTGCTTCTAAGAAGCCCTCCCCCTCCCCCCACCCCTCTCTGCGCGTGGCTGATACGTTCTGCATCGCCGCCTCGTGCTTCTTCGTGCTTCTTTGCCCCGAGCGCAGCACGGCTGCCTGCGTCGACCCCTGGGCCGGCCACCGCGGAGGCCGTCCGGCTGCCCGGCCCACGCCGGCCACGGGCACGCGGAGGCTGCTCGATCCTCCCCCGCCCTCTACCGTCAACGCTGACAATAAGGCTGCGCGGTAAGGATGTGTGAGCCCCTTGGACGCCTATGCCGAAGCTCTTCAAGCGGGGCTGGCCACCGAGAGTGGAGAAGGACGTACAGAGGAGGCTCGGATACTAGAGTTAGGTCGGGCATGTCCCCCTACAAGCGGATGTTGGACGATTTGTGTGTATATATATAGATATATAGATATATGTATATATCTATATGTATAAAGCTGAACATACACAACAAATACTTACGAATAGTAGAGAAATCGTCCCCAGACTATTTTCTGACTATTTTTGAATATTCACCCTGTAGAGGGACAAGCCCGACATAAACGGAGCAACCTGCCGCCCCCTGACCTCCGCGGCCCTTTGTGACTGGCACTCCTCACCGCTGCGGCCGTGACGGCCCCGAGCCGTGCGCCACCGCCCACGCGACTGGCCGCCCTCGAGCACCAACACCAGGCGGCGCCCGACCGCCTCGTCTCTGTCGGCGGCGAGGGAGGGGGGAAGCGAGAAGGATCAGGCCTTCTCAGGAGGCGGCGGGGCTTCTCAGAAAGCCTCCAGCCTTCTGAGAGGTTTTCTGTGCCTTCGGGGAAAGCTGTGAAAACCTCTCAGAAGGCCGGGGGACTTCTGAGCCTTCCTACACGGCCCGCCCCTCTTCACCTCCCCCCCCGGCTCGCCGCCGAATCTGGCACACGGGATTCCAAGGCCGACGATGCTGGCGAGCACGAGGACTACGAGGAGGACGCGCACCTCCTCTCACCCGACTGCCCTCACCACACCAACCACCTCACCGCTGCGGCCGCCACGGCTCCGAGCCGCCGGGCCGACGACGAGGAGCACGAGGACCACGAAGCGGGCACCCGCGCCCCCTCCTTCGATTGCCATCGCCCCAGCACGCACGGCCACAGGCGCCCTCCGCAGCTGGTCTCGACGCGCGCCGCGCGCCTGCGACGCTCGGCGCGACCGCCGGGCTCTTGCGGGCCCCGAGCCGCGGGTCGTGGAAGCTACGCCCCACACCGCCACGCTGTGCTCGGCTGCCCTGAGTGCCTCGTGCCTGCCTGGGTCCACCGTGGGGCCGAGCCCCTGGACTGCCACCATCAGCAGGAAGGCGAGGAGGTTGTCGCTCCCACCGTCCTTCCCCTCCCATCTCTGCACACGGGCCCGCAAGGCCCCCGCCATCACTGAGGACGAGCATCTGTGATCCTGCGCCCCTAACCCCTGCCTGCCACTCACGGCTGCCCAGAACGTCCGCACGGCTGGGCCAGACAGCTCAGCCCGTGGCGGAGTAGTCTCTGGCCACACGAAACGGATGGCGACAAGGTCGGATTCTACAAAGCCCTCGCCTGCCTCCCCTCACACGCCCAGCACGAGTGCCCACGTGTAGGATTCAAAGTCCTGCGTTCCTCCTCGCTCCTACTTGCTACTCACGGCTACATAAGATGCCCGCACGGCTGGGCCAGACAGCTCAAACAGTGGCGGAGTAGTCCCCAGCCAGACGAGACGGACGGCGACGAGATCGGATTTCACAAATCCCTCGCCTGCCTCCCGTCACACGCCTAGCACGCGTGCTCGCGCGCACGCTGCTGCCACGGCCGTCGCTCAGGTCATGGCCAACGGCTAGGATGCCAGTCCCAGGCCGATTCATGGCCGAGGTACCGCTGACGAAGGGGACAAGGATGGTGGTGGTGATGATGATGATGATGATGATGATGATGATGATGATGATGATGATTATGCTGATGATGCTGTTGATGATGATGATGATGATGACGATACTGATGATGCTGATGATGCTGATGATGGTGATGATGATGCTGCTGATGATGATGATGGTGCTGATAATGAAGATGACGATGATGCTGCCGCTGATGATGCTGATGACGAGGGTGAGGATGATGATGAAGATGATGCTGATGCTGCTAATGCTGTTGATGATGCTGAATATGCTGATTGTGATGATTATGCTGATGCTGATGACGATGATGATGCTGCTGATGATGATTATGATGATTCTGATGATGCTGAACATGATGATGAGGATGATGAGGATGATGATGCTGATGACGACATCCGCCCTCCCACAGCGCCAGCATCGTAACGCCAGTGTCACATGCCACCCGTTCGGGTTGGAACCGCTGTCGCGACCACTGACCACAGTTCCAACCATGCCAACGGCCTCCGTGGCACGGTTGTTGATAGATCTGGCATGATGATGATGCTGATGACGACATCCGCCCTCCTACAGCGCTAGCCTCGCAGCGCAAGAGTCACATGCCACCAGTTCGGGTTGGAACCGCTGTCGCGACCACTGACCAAAGTTCCAACCATGCCAACGGCCTCCGTGGCACGGTTGTTGATAGATCTGGCGCCGCAGGCGAATACTAGGTCGTCATGCTGTGCAACGGCTGCACGGCCGTCCTGCAGCCATCCAGCCTGACAGCCCATCACGACGCCAACGACCCTCTGGTGGAGGCTGCGGCCACGGCCTCTGGTCGGGGGTCGAGGATGGGGCCCGCCATCGCGCCCCTCGACTGAAATGGCGGTCGGGCCTTCTCCATCGACCACCTGCGCTGCCTGAGCTGACCACGAGCCGGCTTCCGCGAGGGGCGCAAGCCCCCTGAGGGCGCTGAGGTGGTGGAATGGTTCACGCGCCTCCCCTGCTCCCTGCGCCCCATTGCTGGACGTGCCTCTGGCCTTATGTTGCTCCCATCGTACTTAAGGAGCACATCCCAGAAATGATTTCGAGCACTCGGAAAAGTGTCGAAACAGTGTCGAACGAGTGCCCCCTAGGGCCCGACACGTGACAAGCCTCGAGTTTCGGGACTTTCTCTTGGTGCTCGAAATGACCTTTTCTGGTGGTGGTTCAGGCTAAAGTAGCTTGGAACATCACAACTCTGGGCACGGCTGGCCTGGTGGTGGCGGGACCTCGGGGCGACCGTGCCCTCCGGCACGGTCGCGGGTGCCTGGGCCCGCCCGCCGGCTGCAGCGTGAGGGGAGGCCTTCGCTCCCTCGGCGCCAGTGCTTCCTGCCAGACGCTGTCGAGCTGCGTGGGGCGGCCTGCCCGGGAGGACGTCCCGCACCGCTGCCCCCCACAGGGGCGCGGCCCGCAGCCTGCGCGAACGCTTCGCTGCACAGACAGTGCGGCTGCGAGGTGGCCGCCTCCCGCGTCCCGCGATGGTCTGTCGTGCGCTCCGTGCGCACGCCAGGAGCGCCTCGGGCTCCTGCTTTCTTCGCTTCGCCCCTGGTGCATACGAGGAGCGGCCGAGCGGGGCTCTTGCAGCAGCCCCGTCGGTCGGACAGACTCTGTCCGCAGTCGGTGTGTGTGTGTGTGTGTGTGTGAGTGTGTGTGTGTGCTTGTGTGTGTATGTGTCTGCGTGCGTGCGTGCATGCGAGCTTGCGTGCGCGTGTGTGTGTGTGTGTGTGTGTGTGTGTGTGTGTGTGTGTGTGTTGGCGTGTGTTTGTGTGTGTGTGTGTTTGTGGTTGTGTGTGTGTGTTGTGTGTGTGTGTGTGCTTGTGTGTGTGTTTGTCTGTTTGTGTGTTTGTGTCTGTTAGTGTGTGTTTGGATGTGTTTGTGTGTGTGTGTGTTTGTGTGTGTGTGTGTGTGTTTGTTTGTTTGTTTGTGTTTGTTTGCGTTTGTTTGTGTTTGTTTGTGTGTTTGTGTGTGTGTGTGTGTGTTTGTGTGTGAGTGTGTGTGTTTGTGTGTGTGTGTTTGTGTGTGTGTTTATGTGTGTGTGTGTGTGGTTTGTGTGTGTGTGTTTGTTTGTGTGTGTTGTGTGTGTGTGTTTCTGTTTTGGTGTGTGTGTGTGTTTGTGTGTGTGTGTGTTTGTGTGGGTGTTTGTGTGTATGTGTGTGTGTGGGCGTGTTTTTGTGTGTGTGTGTGTGTGTGTGTTTATCTGTGTGTGTGTGTGTGTTTGTTTGTGTGTTTATGTGTGTATGTATGTGTGTTTGCGTGTGCGTGTGTTTGTGTGTGTTTGTGTGTGTGTGCGTGTGTGGTTGTGTGTGTTGTGTGTGCGTGTGTTTGCGTTGTGTGTGTGTTTTGTGTGTGCTTGTGTGGTGTTTGTGTGTCGTGTTTTGTGTGGTGTGGCGTTTTTTTTTTTTTTTGTGTTGCTTGTGTGTGTGTGTGTGTTTTGTGTGTGCGGGTGTGTGCGTGTAGTGTGTGTGTGTGTGTGTGTTGTGCGTGTTGTGTGTCTGCGTGTGTGGTTTGTGGTGTGTGTGTGTTTTTGTGTGCTTTGTGTTTGTGTTTTGTGTGTCTGGTGTGTGTGTGTGGTGTGTTTGTGTGTGTGGCTTTGTTGTGTGTGTTTGTGTGTGTGTGTTTGTGTGTGTGCTTGTGTGTGTTTGTGTATGTGTGTGTGTTGTGTGTGTGTGTTGTTGTGTGTGTGTTTGGTTTGTGTGTTTTGTTTTGTGCGTGTGTGTGTGTGTGGTTTTTGTGTGTGTGCGTGTGTGTGTGTGTGTGTGTGTGGTGTGTGTGTGCGTGCGTGCGTGCGTGGCGTGCGTGCGCGTGCGTGCGTGTGTGTATGAATGTGTGTGTGTGCGTGTGTGTGTGTGTGTGTGTGTGTGCGTCTGTGTGTGTGTGTGTGTGTCTCTCTCTCTCTCTGTCGCTTTGTCTCTTCCCTCCTCCTGCCCCGCGTCCTTGTCGATTTCCTCCCCTTCCTCCTCCTCCTCCTCCCCTCCTCCTCCTGTTCCCTCGCAGACCAGGCCCCGCCCCTTCCGCCCCATCAAACACCCCGGCCGGCCCCGCTGCCCCGCGAGAAGCCCCGGCCGCCGGCGGCCGCTGGCCGCGCGGGCGCCCGCCTTGAAGGCGAGGTAGGACACGGCCTCCCAACGCAGGCGCACGACGCCGCGGTGGGAGCCCGGCGGGGCGTCCTGCGGGCGGCGGGCCCATCTTCCACCACCACCTGCCAATAAGCAGAACAGGGGCGAAGGGAGGATGGGGAGGACCTCCTCCTCCTTCTCCTCCTGTTCCTCCTCCTCCTCCTCCTCCTCCCTCCTTCCTCCTCCTCCTCCTCCACCCCTCCTCCTCCTCGTCTCCTCCTCCTCCCCCTCCTCCTCCTCCTCCTCCTCGTCCTCCTCCTCGTCGTCCTCCTCCTCCTCCTCCTCCTCCTCCTCCTCCCTCCTTCCTGTGGCAGACGCGGTGGAAACTCGGCCCATCGCTGCGACCGGCGGGCCGCTTCATGGCACGCACCGGCGCGGCCGGCGGCCCAGGGTCGCCCGAGCGCGCGGGCGCGGCCAGCTGGAGATGCGCAGCGCTTACGTCGGGCCTGTCCCTCTACAGGAGGAAAATCAGAAAATTGGCCAGGAAAGGTCTGGGGGCGATTTTTTGGACTCTGTTGGGCTATTCTGGTGTATGTTTTGACGATTCTGAATTTTTCCCTCAAAATCCACCTGTAGGGGGACGCGCCTAACGCAGCGCGCGGGCGTGGCTGGGGCCGTTTCGTCGTAAAGCGCACCGGCGCGGCCGGCTCTCCGCGGGCGGACCTCGGCGTCTCGGGAGGGAGGGGGGGGCGGAGCGGCGCCGATGTCGCCCAGAGGGCTTTCCCCTGCAGGGAGCGGCGGGTGCGCCGGGGCGCCTCAGGTCTGGACTCGGAGCTCAGCTGGAGGACGCGGGGTCGTTGCTGCAGACTATGGTGGAGACCGAGGGGTTGGACATCCACAAGCGCCGCCCGCGCGACGAGTTCTGATGCGGCCCGCGCGGCCGACTCCGTCGTGAAATTCTTTAAGTACCGCACTACAGCGCGGATGTCGGAATGTAGGGAGCTGGAGTCGGAAACGCTGTAGGTGGAAAGGGAGGAGGAAGGGGCGGGTCCCCCTCGGAAGCTGGAGTCGGCTTCTCGGAAGGGAAGGGAAAGGGGCGCCTCGTCCTCGTCATCGCTTCCTCCCTCCTCTTCAGCTGCCAGGTAGATTCAGGTCTGTTCCTTGGAGCCAACGTTGGGCGGGCCTCGAGGCGATGCGAGTCCAGCCAGGCGAGCTCACGCCGATTAGTGATCATGCGGCTTTTGTGCGTCAGGGTCAGCGGTGAGATCCTTGCCTGCGGCCTCGCCGCGCACGTGACGGCTTGGCGCAAAATCTTCATCCAGAGTTCTCGTAATCAGTGTCGGCCGCCAATAGTGTGGACTCCCGCGCATCGTACGCTTGAGACGTTAATAGAGAGTTGCTCGGACTCACAGAAGATATGGGGGTTCATGGAAGACGCGCGGACGTTTTTCCGCCAAGAAAGATCGGTGCCCAATGTGTTGCCATTGCTAATGTTGCGGAAACCAACGAGTGTAAGGTTTGCTCCGCGCCACAGGTTCCGTGTTTGGATCCCCTCTGCGGCGAAATGGTACAAAAGTCTGCTATGTCCAGGCGATTGGCGGTCGCCCACGACACTGTCCCGCTGGCCCCAGGCTCGGACCCCTGCTAGTGCGACATCTCTCTTGACACCTGGGGCCAAGTGCGAGCCTTCTCCCATGCTCTGTGCGTTGGTCCAGGCTGTCTAGCTGCTCGGGTGGCGCAGTAAGGCGGATGATCAGGACCTTGCCGCTGTTGCTGCCATAGTTGACGCGGTCAGGCATATTACAATCACGTCATACTGAGCAGGTAGGGGGGGGAGGGAGGAAGGGGAAAAGAAGCGAGGATAGAGACGGCGGCACTGGGGTGTCGAAAAAATGCCACGCCCGGCACGCTTTGCGAGCGTGTCACGGATAGAGGCCGCGTTCAGGGACCACCCCCTGCGCACCGCCTCTGGTGTCGAGAATGTGCCACGCCTGCCATGCTCTGCGCACGTGTCGCGGGTAGAGGCCGCGCTCAGAGACCACCCCCTCCGCACCCCTCATGGTGTCGAGGAGTGCCACACCTGCCAGGCCGTGCGAGCATGTCACGGATAGAGGCCGCGCTCAGAGACCACCCCCCTGTGGTGTCGAGGAAATGCCACGCCTGCCGCGCCATAGGAGTCTAAGATGAATAGGGTAACCACCCCCTGCGCACCCCTTGTCGAGGAGATGCCACGCCTGTCATGCTGTGTCACTCCCCGGTCTGTGTGGTGTACTTGTGATATGCGTGACTACGTCTGCGTCAGTGTGTCATGTGTAACTATGTGTGCGAAGTGTGTGTGTGTGTGTGTGTGTGTGTGGCTGCATCGTGCACGTGTGTCTCACGCGGGCGTCGTGCTTGGGGGAGGAGGAGGAGGAGGAGGAGGAGGAGGCCACGGGTGCTGCGTGGGTTGACAAGACAGAAGAAACCCACACAACATGCGTGGGAACAACGCCGGGGCGAAGAGGCCCAGCGGCCCAAACGCAACGACTCGAGCTCCCTCCTCCTCCTCGGCGGCCGGCGGCGGCCTCCCGCAAGGCGGCGCGGCGGCGGCGCGCACGGGGGGCCGGCGGCGTCCTTGCCGCCCGTAGCGTCCACCAGCTCCAGGGCGTCCAGCCGCCCCAGCAGCTTCCGCAGCGTGCTGGGCCACAGCGCGTGCGGCGGGCAGTCGTCGAGGGCGGGCTGCCCCAGGTCGCCGAGCTCGCTGCCGCGCTGCTGCCTGGCCGCCGCGCTCGCGGGCGCCGCGCCCGGGACTTTGGTCGGGCCCGTGCCTCCCCGAGGGAGGACGAGGCCAGGGCCCGGACAACATCGGACCGGGATAACTCGGGGATCTCTCTGCGATCTGTGGGCTCTGAAGGATGTATCGGGCGCCGCGGCCTGTTCCAGAGCGCTCCAGAAATCTCTAGGAGCGTTCCGAAAGGCTCTGGAGCGTTCATCCTGGTCCTGGGCCAACCCGACGAGGATCGAGGCTCTGTGATGCGGGTCTCCTGGGGCGCTCCCGTGGCCGCAGCTGGCTGCTGGCTCCGCCTCAAGTATTACAGTCAGGACGCACACCGGGAGGTCCAGGGGGGCGTCTTGAGGCATGGGACCCAAACAACTGGTCCCTAGGATGGCGTCGAAATGTCTGGGGTGTCGCACCGCGATGTCTGGGTCTATTGCGTGACGCCTTCACCTGCCAGCAATCGACCCCTAACATCAAGATTTCTTGAAAAACACCACGTGCCCTTTCGTCCCACCTCGAGCCCAGCGG
>CAUYUJ010013714.1:127842-182842 GCA_963575745.1 Prorocentrum cordatum | reverse complement strand
ACCAAACCTCGCCCTTTAAGGTATCCTGTGCTACTGGGCGTTCCCCTCAAGGGGGCTTCCTGGGATCGGCAGCCTCCGATGCCACCAGGTGTTCCCCTCAAAAAGGCTTCCTGGAATCGGTAACGGGGGTTGGTAGCAGCAGTCGGACCACCCAATCCACCTCTGGAAACAGTGGAGGCACTGCATATTTGGAAGCTGTTAGGTAGATGCCTTCCCAGCTCCTTTCGCCGTGAATGGTGGCGTGTGCCTCGAGGCACTGGTGCTTCTCCACGTGCTTGAGCTGACGTCTGCGCGATCTCCCTGGCCTTAGGTAGGGCATGTCCCCCTACAGGCGGATTTTTGATGAAATCTGAGAAATAATTGAACAAATATTCCCAAATGGTCAAAACAAAACATTAGACAAATCGTCCCCAGACAATTTTTGGACTGTTTTTGAATCTTCCTCCTGTAAGGGGGACAGGCCCGACTTCACCCTGGCCTTCTGCTTTGCGCCCGTCGCCCTTCTGCCAGCAGGGGCCTCAGCGGGTGCTGGCTGATGCTGAGGCTCTGCTGCAAGGCGTAATGGGATTCTATTGGCATCGTCGCCACGGCTTTTCTTGGCCCGCTTATCTCCAATTCCCCCGCCTCCTCCTCCTCCTCCTCCTCCTTCACTCCGTTTCCGCATCAATGACTCCTCCCAGTCGCACCCCCAGACGTGTCCGTAGGGCGGGGCCGGCGTTTTGCCTGAGACGGCCTCGTCATGTCTGATCCTGACGCTTGAGATGTGCAACCTCTTCAAGCATGGAGAGCGGTTGGTTCTCAAAATGTGGCGCTTGCCTTAGCGCCGCGCGCAATCGTCTTAACACGTTGCAGCTGCTTCCAGGATGGAGGCCGGGTGGTTTTCACAATGTGGCGCTTGCCTGAGCGCCGCGCGCGCTCTCGTCTCAAACGTTTCCAGCAATTCCAAGGATCCGAAGGGTTGAAGTCTCACGAATGGGGCTGCGACACGACTTCGGCTCGCCAGGACGCACTTGTCACGCTGATTCGCGGTGTTGAAAGCCCAGGAATGGTGTTCCGGCACGACTGAAGGCTGTCAGGGCGCAGCGGTCACGTTGACTCGCGGCGTTGAAGTCCCAGGAGTGGTAACTACTTGGCAGGTATGAGGATTCCCAGAGGTTGTCTTTCAATGCACATAAATTCCAGTGGGCCTGTGAAGGAGTAACCTAGATGGAGTTTTTTGTTGTTGCAACATCGTTGATGCGCCTTGGAATTACACTGATCCTCCTCCTCCTCCTCGTCCTCCTCTTCCCTCTTCTTCCTCCAGGTGCTTCTGCTCCCTCCCGTCCTGCTGCCTCTCCCCCGAGTGCTTCTGCCCCTCTGCGGGGGGCTGGGGGAGGGCGGATCGATTTTCTTGCGGAGAGGCGGGGGAGATCAGCGCAGGAACGCGGATGCGAGCCTCACCACCGACTCTGCCGCTGACGATTCCTCCCTGCTCCTGCTCCTGTGCTCTCGACGAGCCCCGTTGACCCGCGCGGATCCCCGAGAGGCCCCGGAGCGGAGCGGAGAGGGCCCGGCCGTGATCTCCCCACGCCAGAGCAGGACGACTTGAGACAGCGGCAGCTGCACATCGATCGCCAGACCCCTCCCAGGGCCCAAGCGCGCCAGTTTGCCGAGCTGTGCCGGCCGCGGCGACAAGGCTTAAGTCAGGCACGTCCCTCTACAGGAGGAATGCTCAAAAATAGTCAAAAAATAATCAGGGGACGATTTTTGGACTATTTTCGATTATTGTTTGTTATTTTTTGAATCTTCTTCATTTTTCGTCCAAAATTCGCCTGTAGGGGGACATGCCCGACCTAAGACAAGGCCCCCCCTCCCCGAAGGCCAACCGACTACCGCTGCTTCATCTCGCCCACGGTGCTCAGATGTGGGTTCCCCTGGATTCTTTTGAGACGCTGGGAGGCCAAAGTAGGCCTGCGTACGCAAGGCGGGCGTGTGGGGTCGCTGGGCGTGCGAAAGAGGTGTGCTTTGGCATCCTGTGTTCTTCTACTCTTGGGCTTGCCGGAACGATTTTGCGGTGATCGCTTTTGGTCATAGTTCTGGTCGTTTTGGGCACGATAGTTTTCGACATGCCTGAACGAACTTAGAAAGGTGGTGCCCTCAAATTGGGACGACCGAAATGGGTACGGAAAGAACGGGCACAATGCCCGACAACAGCTCCTGTTCATCTTGAACAGGACCCGCTGTCCGCGCCGCCGCGGCCTGTCCAGTCGAGACAGACGGCCGTCTGCCCAACAGCGGCCCCTGTTGGTTTGGGGCAACATGTGTGGTTCGGCATGGTGCACACTTTCCGTACCCGTTCCGGGCGTCCAAGGAGGAGGAGGAGGAGGAGGAGGAGGAGGAGGAGGAGGAGGAGGAGGAGGAGGAGGAGGAGAGCAGAGGGAATCACGGGGCACCCAAGGCTGGACCGCGAGGGAGCCTACGGCCGGCCGGGAGCCCCGCGGGCTCGGATCGGCGCCCTGCCGCGCTCCAGCCGCCCCCCGAACGCCTCCAGCCACCCAAGAGCGCCTCCGGCCACCGCGCCCGCGAGGGGTCGCCGCGGCGGCGCAGCCGACCAACTTTGGAGGCCTGGAAATTGGCACCAGCACCGGCCTCCTTCCTCCTCGTCCTCCTCCTCCTCCTCCTCCTCCTCCTCCTCCGCCCTCCTCCTCCTACTCCTCCTCCCACAGGGGGCTGCCTTCACACGGGAGAGATGGTCCTAGATGTCAGTGTGGGTGGTCCTATTTCGGTGACCGTGGAAGCCAGAAGGTTACCACCATCGCCGAGATCGGGACCTTCTTCCCTCGGTGGCGGCACACCGCCGATCTTGGTGTTGGTGTCAACCTCTAGGCCTTCGATTCAACTGTCCAGAGCGCGTCGCCAGGAGAGCCCAGAATCGAATGGATGTCGAATCGGCGATCGAAACTCGTCGGATCGGCGGACATCGGCAGCCAAGTCGGGAGGAACCGCATCGGCGGAGATGGCAGAGCGGTGATGCCTCACGTTGAGAACTCGGAGATCCAGATCGGAATCCAGAGTCGAATCGAAACGGAATCGGAATATGTATCGAAGTCGAATCGAATCGAACCGACGGCACCGAAGCGAGCCCTGGCCGCTCCGATCCCTTCCCTCTGGGGCCCTCCGAAGACATCGCGACATCGGCGATGCATCGGCGACGCCAGCGTAAAGCAAACCGGGCTCCACATCGAGCCGCATCGCCGATGCATCGACGATGCGGCGCGATCCCCCGACCACATCTACTCCGACCCGATCTAGGATTAGGTCGGGCGTGTCCTCCTACAGGCGGATATTGGGCGACAAGTACCGTAAAAATGCCCCACAGATACCAAACGTAGCCGAACATGGCAGAACCGTCGCCCCCAGACCATTTTTTGGACCCCGTTTGAAGAGTCCTCCTGCAGAGGGACAGGCCCGACTTACATCTAGGAGGCCCAGATGGCCGCTCCGCTCCCTGCCTGACTACCTACCAGACCACCCCAACCCAACCCGAAGACCCGCATTTCGGGTTGGGGGGGGTATGGGTTCCATATGTGTTTTTTCGATGTTCCCCGACCCCCCCCCACTGGAAATGGAGGGTAAATTGAGGCCTTCGGGTTGGGTTGGGGTGGTTTGGTGGGTGGTGAGATCCCTGCCCTCCCGGGGCCCTCCCCCGAGCCCGGGGGCGGGGGGGAGGGCCTGGCGGCGCGGCCACGGGCACCGTGGCCTTGCGCAGCGCGCTCACGAGGCGCACCTGCAGGTCGTCCTTCAGCCGCTCCGAGGCGCGCCGGGCGGCCCGCCAGAGCGTCCGGTTGTAGCCTCGGGGGGGGGGGGTCCCTCTGCAGGAGGAGAAGTCAAAACTAGTCAAAAGCAGCCAAAGATACTACGAAGAACAAAACAAGTAGCCCGTACCTAAGAAAACATGGTTTGGTGTAAACGACCTCGGGCCCAAGCCTAGCGGGCGCAAGCCTGGAGAATGACGGCCGCGGCGCCCTCTCGAGAGCCGAAACGAAAGCATTGCACTAATCGACGCGTCAGGGTGGGGGCTCTGTCCACCCCCGACTCGGGAAGGGGGTGGGCGAGGGGGGAGCTCGGTGCGCTCGCGCCGTGTCTGACGTCCCACCCCTCGCATCCATTCCTTCCCACGGCGCTGAGGCTCTCTCTCTCTCTCTCTTTGTCCGCGGGCGCGCGTAACAGCGGGCCCAGAGTTCCCAAACTGACCCCGCGGTGCCGTTTTTTTGGCAAGGGGCCGTGGCCGCGCGACAGGTGCCAGAGCACGGCCATGTGCACCGCAATGCGCCAATTGCAGTGGATCGTGGCCGTGTGCCAAGGGTGAGGGCACGGCCATGTGCACCGTGGTATTTCTTCACCAGCGATCGTGGCCGTGTGACACGGGTGAGGGCGCGGCCAAGTGCACGGGATCGGATCGTGGCCGTATGGCAGGGGCGAAAATACGACCGGGTGCACCGTGCTGTATTCTGTACAAGTGATCGTGGCAGTGCGGCAGCTGTGAGCGCGCGGTCATGTGCACCGTCGTATTTTGGGACAAAATCTCGTGGCCGCCCGGCCAAACATGTAGCCGGGATAAGAACGACGCGAGGTTCAGGAGGAGGAGGAGGAGGAGGAGGAGGAGGACGAGGAGGAGGAGGAGGAGGATGAGAGGAACGTAGGAGGGGAATTCTTGACGATGGGAGGGAGGGAGGAGGAGGGGAGGGGTAGGCGGAGGCGGAGGAGGAGGAGGAGGAGGAGGAGGAGGAGGAGAAGGAGGAGGAGAAGAAGGAGGAGGAGGAGGAGGAGAAGGAGGAGGAGGAAGAGCCTGAATACATTGCGAGGAAGCTAAAAACGAAGCGGCCGTCTGGGAACGGCGTCCTGTGCTCCCCGTCCCCCCTGTGGGTCTTTTGTGCGGTCCTCACCGTCGCTGGAACCCTCCAGAGTGAAACGCTAGTAGGGAAACATCGAATCCTGTTGTAGCTTCGGGGGGGGACGGGGAAGGAGGTGGTGGCGAATGTAGAACCCTCTAGAGTGAAACGCTATCAGGGAAACATCGAATCCTGTTGTAGTCTCGGGGGGAGAGGGGGGGCGATGGGGGATGAGGAGGGAGGTGGTGGCGGATGGGCAGACGAAGCCAGGAAAGGAACAGATCTCCAGCAAAGCACCCTAATCGCAGCAGCGGTGAAGAGGCGGGTCGAGGAGTATGAAACCAGGGCGAGGACAAACAGGACAGACTCGCGTCCTGTTGTAGCCTCGAGGGGATTGGGGGGCGAGGGGGGGATGGGGAGGGAGACGGTGGCGGATGGTTGGGCGAAACCAGGACATGGACAACATCGGTCCTCGTCCTCCTCTTCTTTCCGCCCCCTCCTCCTCCTCCTCCCTTTCCAACCTCCTCACTCTTCTGTTCCTGCTTGTTTGACGCTGGGGCCAAACATCAGCTCGTGGCTGTTGCGTTCGGTGGGAAGAGAACGAAACGCTGCAATGCCGACGTCGGCGCAGTGTGCAAAACATTATACGTGGCAAGCAAGCGAGGGAAAACGCGCGAAACACAGCACATACAAGTAAGCCCTCGCCTTTGTTCCCGCTCCTCCTCCTTCTCCTCCTCCTCCTCCTCCCTCCTCCTCCTCCTCCTCCTCCTCCTCGCACCCTCCCGTTCGCTCCCCTCCTCCTCCACTCCTCCTCCGTCCCTCCTCCCCCTCCTCCCCCTCCTCCTGATCCCCACCTCTCACGCGCTCCACCCCCTGCCCTTCCTCCCTCCTCCTCCTCCTCCTCCTCCTCCTCCTCCTCCTCCTCCTCCTCCTCCTCCTCCACCTCCTACTCCCAGTGGTCTCCCGAAGTCTTTGGAGGTCCCCAGGTGGCGCCCAAAAGCACCCAGAGTCCTCTGGAGGCCGAGAAGGGGGTCGCGAGCAAATCGCATCGCGATCCGCAATCCCTCGATCCTCCCTCCTCGCCCCGCCGCGTTCTTCTCGAGCTCTCCGCTGTAGCGCCGTCCGTCGATCGGCGAGCGCCGCCCCGCCGTCGGGCGTCGCGGTGCGGGCGACGCCATTTAAGGCCGCGGCGATGCAGGCGGCCATCGTGCCTGGGCAGGGAGGCTCCTCCTCCCTCCCCCTCCTGCCTTCCTCCTCCTCTCCTCCTCCGCCTGGGGCGTGGAGCCCAACAAGATCCTCCTCCTCCTCGTTCCTCCTGCTTTCCTCCTTCCTCCTCTCTCCTCCATCCTTACACTTCCTTCTCATTCCTCCTTCCTCCTTCCTCCCTCCTTCCTGCTTCCTCCTTCCTGCTCCTTCCTCACGCCTCCATCCTACTTCTTCTTCTTCTTCCTCCTTCTCCTTCTCCTTAATCTCCCTCCCGCCTTCCCTTTTGCCTCCTTCTCCTCCTCATCCTCCCTTGTCCCTTCTCCCTCCTTCGTGCATCCCCTGTGCTGGACTTTTGCAACTCGTCCGTACCGTTATTGTTCGGCTAACCTCTGCCGTGGAGCCCGCTGTCTGATCCATCTACATGTTCGTGTGTCCAACATGCTGGACAAATGCTCGTCGCGAGGCCGGTATCGTAGGTGGGACATACATACATACATACCAGCAGCTGTTGTGCTCATGCTTTGCAGCTGCATCATTTCGTGTATCTGGATCGTCGTGTATTCGTCTCGTCGTGACGACGGACCGCCTGATCGACACCATTGATGCCGTCCGACGGCGTTGTGAATTCCACCTGCAACGTTATGGCCACCAGTTCCAGCCACTCCATGGTCAGTGTAAGGGCCCGCTCTTCGATGGGGACGCCTTAAATGAGCTCTTTGAGCGCGATCCGCAGCGGTCTTCTCAGGCCGTTGCGCAGGCAATCGTGTCCGAATTGACTATCTTGCTCGTGGCATCGGAGGTCCCCGTTGTTGGATCCATACTGTGGGGGCGCTGATGCGATGTATTGTGTTTGTCCGCAGCTCGCACGAGAAGGGCTGCCACCGTGATGTTCACTCAAGCTGCCGTCCTTCGTACGAGAGCCAGATAGACATTCACTTCGCAAGGATGTTGCTGCGTGCAAGTATGGCTCGCGCAAAGTCTGGGTCAGCAATGCTATTATGTTTGCTGACGCCCTGCAACCCCCTGGAACCCAACACATTATGAACATGTGGACGAATGAAGCCCGGCAACGGACAACAGCTACAACGATGACCTGAGGATGCTCCCAGCTGAATGCTCGGGCGCGTTCCCAGGCCGGAGCTATCGTCTTGCATTAGCACAACCTTCGCTTGGTGTTGTCAAGTCGGACCGACATTTTGAATATCATTTGTTGGTGCGCAGGTCACATTACATCGGGCGGGCGGCTTCATTTCACATTGCATTTGGCGAACAACACCATACATAAATGCTCAATATTGAAACAAAAAGGACCACGATTGTGCACTGTAATCTGGCCCGCACACATTATATGGTGGTCGTGTGTGGGCAATCCGTGCGCGCAAGGCGTCCGACTGTCCGACATGCAGATGTATGAAGCAGGTGTGATACGACATGCATGTCCAGGAACAAGCAAGGCGTCAAGGTGTCTTGGACGCTAGGCGTTATACCTTCACAGCGGCGATCTGCAGACCACTTGTTTCGCCAGATGGTTCGCCAATTGGGCCGCAAGTCGTATGGCGCTCGGAGGCGGAGACATCGACAAGGACACGGCCTCATCGATGTTGATTACGACGTGATGGAACTGAAAATTGGCAGCCGCAAGCAGAATCTTGCAGCATTTCATAGCTGCTGCAGTCCACCGAACTAAGACAATGAAGCAATTGAGTGATCAATGCAGAGTTGCGGCAACTTTGGGCCATTTGCGCTTTCACAGAGACCTTTCCTCGTGTAGACAGGTGAAGCCCTGGCGTCTCCATCGCCCAAGGTGGCCCCTCCGGCCGCTGCTGCTCCTCCTCGTACTGCGCATTCAGGCTTCCTACCTCCTCTCGTTCTTCTCCTTCCGCTTTCCACCTCTTTGTTCTTGTCCCTCCTTGTGACGTCTGGCGGATTTAGCAATTAGGCTGTAGCGTTCGGGTGGCAGGGACAAAAAAGCAAAGCCGCCTGAATGCATTCTCAGCGGTGCAGGAGGTGTTAAGAGAAGCGGAAACGTGGAGTGCTCTTTTCCATCCTCCTGCAACAACAACTCCTCCTCCTCCTCCTCCTCCTCCTCCTCCTCCTCCTCCTCCTCTTCCTCCTTCTCTTTCCCTCTCCCGCCTCCTCCTACTACTTTCGTCCAGGCTTCCAGGAGTCCTTGGAGGTCGGGGGCCTAGACAAGGGCAGAGAACACCCGAGAAGCTCGATCCTTGACCCTCGAACCTCAATCCCGTCCTCCTCCTCCTCCTCCTCCTCCTCTTCCTCCTCCCTCCTCTTTGGCCACCCCCGCGCCAAGCGGTCAGGACGCTGCCGTGCTCTGGGATGACGAAGAAACGGTCGGTGAGCTGCCCGACCAGCCTCGCCACCGGAGGGTGCGCCTGCACCAATGCCTGCGGCCGTGAGGGCATCCATTCTAGGTCTTTTGCTCCTGCTCCTCGTCCTGCTCGTGCTCCTGCTCCTCCTCCTGCTCTCAGGCTCCTGCTTCTGCTCAATGACCCCCTCCTGCCGCTCCTCCTCCTCCTCCTCCTCCTCCTCCTCCTCCTCCTCCCTCCTCCTCCCTCCTCCTCCTCACTCCTCCTCCTCCTCTCCTCCTACTCCTCCTCCTCCTCCCCTCCTCCTCCTCTACACTACTCCTGCTCTTGCGTCTCTCTTCTCTCATCCTCATTCCTCTTGTTCCTCATCCTTCTTCACCTGTGCTGCGTGCTCCTGTCTCCTCCTCCTCCTCGCTCCTCCTCCTCCTCCTCCTCCTCCTCCTCCTCCTCCTCCCTCCTCCTCCTCTCCTCCTCCCTCCCCCCCTCCTCCTCCTTCTCCTCCTCCTCCTCCTCCTCCTCCTCCTCCTCTTCCTCCTCTTCCTCCTCTTCCTCGTCGTCGTCGTCGTCCTCCTCCTCCTCTTTCTCCTCCCCCTTTCATCTCCTCCTGCTGCACATGCACCTCATGTTGCTGCCGCTCCTCTTCTTACAACTGCAAACAACCCTGCCATGGCCCCCCCCTAGCACCTCCTGGAGCCCATCCCGTCCCCCTCCAGAGCTGCCGCTCCTCCTCTTCCTCGAGCCCCGCCGATCTCCATAACACCTCCTTCTTCTTCCTCCTGCTCCTCTTTTCTTCTTGCTGCTCTTTCTCCCCCGCCTCCCCCCTAGAACCCCTATGCAACCTTCAGACCCCCCTTCCTCGCGAAGGAAAAAAAACGCCAGAAACATTTTTTTGGGGGCTCCGCGCGGATTCCTTGGATCCACTCTGGGCCCCCCCTCCCTGGCGCGCTCCGCGTGCCGGGGGCGCCCTGCCGGAGGCGCCGCCGGGGGGGCCCGGCGCGGATCCAAGAAATCAGCGCGGAGCGCCAGAAGTTCATGCTCATGGCGGTTTTCAACCTTCGATCTGAGCATTTTCGAAGGGTGGAGGGCTCAGGGTGAGATCCACATGGGCTTCTGCACCTTCAAAAAGCAGTCCGTCTTGTGGTTCGTTGCAGATGCAAACCTCGAAGATCAATCGAACCGGCATCTCAGATCTCACTCTTTGCCCTCCACCCACTTGCCGTCGCTCGGACGTCCATGACCCGTGCATTTTTCGGTCTCGTGCGTTTTTTTGCTCGATGGTCCAGGATGGTCCTCGATGGTTCTCGCCGAGAAAAAATGCACACGTCCGAGCGATGCCAAGCCCGAAGAAAATGCTCGGTCGATACTCGCCTCCGGAGGCACGCTCACCCTGGCCGTAAATCGGGCCTGTCCTCCTACAGGGGGATTTTGGACAAAAGATCAAACATAGTCAAATATACACCCCAAATGGCAGAACAATCCCCCCAAAATCGTCCCCAGACTATTTTTTGACTATTTTTGAATATTCCTCCCGAAGAGGGACGTGCCCGACTTAAGCCTGGCCTCCGCCTCCCCCCCCAGAAACCCATGCAACCTCCAGACCTCCATTATTCCAGAAGAAGAAGAAGAATAACAAAACGCCATAAGCAATTTGTTGTTGCGCTCCTCGCGGAGCGCCAGAAGTTTATGTTCATGGTGGTTTTCTTCTTCGATGCTCGGCGCCCCCCGCAGCCTCCGGAGGCACGCTCACCCTGGCCCTGCCCTCCGACGGCCGCGGCGCAGGCCTGCAGCTCCGCGGACGCGCCGCCGATCGCCCGCAGCACCGCGGCGAGCGCCAGGAGGAACCGAGCCTTCGCCTGGAGGTCCACAGGGCCCTCCTGCTGCTGCTGCTGCAGCTGCCGCCCCTCCTCCCTCCATCCTCCCTCCCCCCTCCCCCTCCCCTCCCTCCTCCCTCCCCTCCTCCCTCCTCCCTCGCCCCCTCCTCCGCTCCTCCACCTCCTCCCTCCTCCCTCCCCCCTCTTCCCTCCTCCCTCCTCCCTCCTCCCTCGTCCTCCTCCCTCCTCCCTCCTCCTCCCTCCTCCCTCCTCCCTCCTCCCCCCTCCTCCTCCTCCTCCTCCTCCTCCTCCTCCTCCTCCTCCTCTCCTCCTCCTCCTCCCTCCAACCTCCTCCTCCCTCCCTCCCTCCCTCCCTCCTCCCATCCTCCTCCTCCTCCTCCTCCTCCTCATCCTCCTCCTCCCTTCTCCTTCCTCCTTCTCTCCCCTCCTACCCTTCGAGCTCCGCACCGCGCATGCCACATTCAGCAGCAGCAGCCCTCCCTCCGACCCTCCTCCCTCCTCCTCCTCCTCCTCCTCCTCCTCCTCCTCCTCCTACTCCCTCCTCCCTCCTCCCTCCTCCCTCCTCCCCCTCCCTCCTCCCTCCTCCCTCCTCCCCCTCCCTCCTCCCTCCTCCCCTCCTCCCTCCTCTCCCGCCCTCCCTCCCCTCCTCCCTCCTCCCTCCCTCCCCTCCTCCCTCCTCCCTCCTTTCCTCCCTCCTCTCTCTCCTCCTCCCTCCTCCTCCCTCCCTCCTCCTCCTCCTCGTCCTTCCCTCCCTCCTCCTCCTCCTCCTCCTCCCCTCCTCCCTCCTCCTCCTCCTCCTCCTCCTCCTCCTCCTTCCTCCTCACCTCCTCCTCCCTCCTCCCAATCCTCCCTCCTCCCTCCTCCCTCCTCCCTCCTCCCTCCCTCCTCCCTCCTCCCCCGCCGCCTCCTCATCCTCCTCCTCCTCTTTCTCCTTCCTCCTTCCTCCTTCTCCCTCCTCCCTTCGAGCTCTGCACACGCGCATGTCGACGTTCAGCAGCAGCAGCCTCCCTCCTCCCTCCACCAGTTGGGGGAATGGGAGCCCAAAATCAGTCAACGTCGAATCGGGAACTCGGATGGTCCCGCCATGTGTGTCGTATTGGGCTGCATCGGCACCGAATCGGATCGGCCGCGCCAAAATGATCGTGCCGAATCGGATCGCTGGAACATCGGAATCGAATCGGACTGAAATGGCCGAATCCGATGTGGATTCGGATCGATCGGATCGAAATTCATCTTGAAGCATAACATCCACCGATCTGATTTTGTCAATCCGCGGTCCCATAGGTCCCACTCGCTTCTCCGGGGCTGTTTTCTCGTCTCAAATCCATGATTGATGGTCTCGGCGCCCAAAAACGGCCCTCGAGGGCTTAAACCGAGGAAACAACGCCAGCTGCAAAAACATATCGTCGGAGATCTAGGGATGGGGGAGTGAGGGAGGGAAGGGGGGACGGGGGGGAACGCTTTAGATGTGATGGGGAGTTCTGCAGGCTTCCTGGGAGCTGCTGCTTCTCCTCGATTCCAATCCCCTCCCTTCCCTTCCCCCTTCTCTCCAACTTTCCCTCCTTCATCTCCTCATCTTTCCGCTCCTGGCTTCTACTCTGCCCTCTTCCTTCCCTCCTCCTCCTCCTCCTCCTCCTCCTCCTCCTCCTCCTCTTCCCCCTCCTTCTCCCTCCCTATCTTTCCTCCTACTTCATCCCTTCACCTTGTCATCTTCCTCCTTCATCTCCACCTCATCCTCCTCTTTACCCTCCTCCTCCTCCTTCTCCTCTCCTCTCCTCTCCTCCTCCTCCTCCTCCTCCTTCCCTTTTCTCCTCGTGCTCTCCACCTCCTCTTCGCCACCCCTCCTTCTCCGCGTCGTCGTCGTCGCCCTCCTCCTCCTCCTCCTCCTCCTCCATCTTTTCCCTTTGCTCTCCTCATGCATCATCTTCTCTGCCCCCTTTGCGCACATCCCCCCCACCTCCTGCCTCTCTTGCCCCTTATCCCCACCCTGCTCCCGCTGCTCCTTCTCCTCCTCCCTCTGCCCTGCTTCTCCCCAGTTCTTCCCATTCTTTTCCTCCTCCTCCCGCGCTGCCTGCAGGTCCGGACAGCGCTTGTACCAGCGCATCAAGGGAGCCTCGTCTATGGCCCTGAGGTGCTCCTCCAGGGCGGGGAGGATGACAACTTGAGGGGGAGGGGGAGGGGGAACAAGGAGGGAGCGGGATGAGGGGAAGGGAGATCATAAAGTTGAAGGAAGAGGATGAGAGGAGGAGGATGAGGAGGAGGAGGAGGAGGAGGAGGAGGAGGAGGAGGAGGGGGAGGAGGAGGAGGAGGAGGCGGAGGACCAGTGTACACCCAAGACGCATCAACGATGCTGCCACGCACCCTCCCTCTAAGTTTCCCCATTCAGAAATCTCTACAACACAGTATGTTAGTTGCGGGACTTGCCTCAGCGGAAAACAACGTTCTGATAATCCCCAATCGCACCAAAACGCCATTCCTGGGATTTCAGTGCCGCGACTCAGCATGAATGTTGCGTCCTGACAACCATTAATACTGCCAGAACACCAACCCTGGGACTTCAACGCCGCGAATCAACCTGTCTGTTGCATCCTGGCAATCCTAAATCGTACCACAGCGCCGTTCCTGGGACTTCAGCCATACGAACCCTTGAAACAATTGGAAGCGTTTGATACGAATGTTCGCGGCGCTTCGGCGAGAACCACACCATCACCATTACCACCACCGTTACCACCCTCCCCTCCCCCTCCCCCTCCCTTCCCCTCCCCGCCCGCCCGCCCTCCTCATGAAAGGCCGACCGCCCGCCCCCCCCCCCTGGCCGCAGACGAGCCGGGGCCCCAGCCGCGCGCTGCGCGGTGGCCGCGGTCCAGGCTGCGGCCGCTGCGGGTGCCAGGGAGAGGGCGGAGCGAGGGGGTCGTGAGTCGGCGGCGAGCGAGGGGGGTAAGTGGGCAGTAGAAGGCCTTTTCCGACGGCGGCGGTCGGGGATCTGCTGACCCGAATCAGTCCAGACCGGGCCAACCAGGCCTTGCGGAATCTTGCAAGATCCTGCAAGATCCTGCGCCCAAGCCCGGGTCAATGCGAAGGATCCTGCAACATCCTGCATGATCCTGCCCCCAAGCCCGGGTCAGTGCGCCCCTGGCCCTTCAGGCTCCTGCAAGATCCGGCGCCCTGGCTGACCCCCGTTTGCGTTGACCCCCGTCCCAAGGCTCCCGAATAGGACTTCTCAGGAACCCTCCGGCCTTCTGGAAAAGTTTTTGATGTCTTCGGGGCAGGCTGAAGACACTTCTCAGGAGGCCGGGGGGCTCCCGAGCCTTCTGAGAAGGCCCGCCCCTTCTCGCTGCCCCCCCTCGCCCGCCGACGGTATGATCTTTTCAGTCTGGGCGTCGTTCATGGACTTCGGCCCCTGGGGTTAGGTCGTGCAAGTCCGCGGATTTTGGACGAAACAAAATCCTAACAACCAGGGAATGTACCCCACCGTTTTAAGCATGTGGCGAGTACACATCGGATCGCGCAATACAAAAGCAATCATTGAATGATCCGCGATGCCCTTGAACGCTTCGCCAAAGAACGTCGGGCCAGAGTCAGATGTTTCACATATGCGGCGTCACTCTTAAGAGTCAGGTCGTTGGCAGGAGAGCGACCACGAGGGGGCGTGGAAACATGCAGAGGAGGGACGATTGGAGTCATAATTCGTGGGAGTAGCAGCGCCTTGCGCTGTGTTCGTATTGCAAGACAGCGCTCTGCATGGGTGCCGAACAATCTAAGAACGCAAGGCTGCCATTGGGAAGGTTATCCGCCCTTATCCGTCCACGGGGCGACTATAAGCAGGACTGGGATCACACCTGCCTATGCCTCATGTGTTCAGCCCTGTGCCTGACTGCCGCCGGGTATGTATGTATACACATCTATATATATACATATATATATATACACACCCGGCCGTCCATGCTTCACGGGACTAGTGGCGACAGTTTCACGGATCGCAGGCACCCAGGGGACGGCGAGCTATAATTGTGATCCGCCTAAGACGTCACTCCGCTGGCTCTCCCAAAAGCCAATCGCACCCCCCCAAGGGGCGTAATCCGCGTAAAGCGTCACTCCGCTTAAAGCCTCATTCCGCTGGCCCTCCCAGAAGCCCGCGACAACGGCGACAATTTAGCAGATCGCAACCACCCAAAGGCCGGCGAGGTCTGATCCGCGTAAGACGTCACTCCGCTGGCCCTCCCAAAAGCCCACGAAAGTGGCGACAATTTCGCAGATCGCCCCCCCCCCCCCCCGCCGACACCGGGGGACGGCGAGGTCTCGTGGTGATCCGCGTAAGACATCACTCTGCTGGCCCTCCCAGAAGGCGACGACGTGGCGACAGTTTCTGGATGGCAACCCCCCCAGGGTGCAACGAGGTCTCGTGGTGATCCGCGTAAGACGTCACTCCGCTGGCCCTCCCATAAACCCACGACAACGGCGACAGTTTCGCGGATCGCAGCCCCCCAGGTAACGGCGAGGTTTCGCGGTGATCCGCGTAAGACGTCACTCCGCTGGCCCTCCCATAAACCCACGACAACGGCGACAGTTTCGCGGATCGCAGCCCCCCAGGTAACGGCGAGGTTTCGCGGTGATCCGCGTAAGACGTCACTCCGCTGGCCCTCCCATAAACCCACGACAACGGCGACAGTTTCGCGGATCGCAGCCCCCCAGGTAACGGCGAGGTTTCGCGGTGATCCGCGTAAGACGTCACTCCGCTGGCCCTCCCATAAACCCACGACAACGGCGACAGTTTCGCGGATCGCAGCCCCCCAGGTAACGGCGAGGTTTCGCGGTGATCCGCGTAAGACGTTACTCCGCTGGCCCTCTCAGAAGCCCACGAAAGTGGCGACAATTTCGCAGATCGCAGCCACCCAGGGGACGGCGAAATCTCGTGGTGATCCGGATAAGACGTCGTCACTCTGCTGGCCCTCCCAGAAGCCCACGAAAGCGGCGGAAATTTCGCAGATCGCAACCACCCAAGGGCCAGCGAAGTCTCGCGGTGATCCGCGTAAGACGTTACTCCGCTGGACCTCTCAGAAGCCAACGGAAGTGGCGACAATTTCGCAGATCGCAGCCACCCAGGGGCTGGCGAGGTCTCGTGGTGATTTGCGTAAGACATCACTCTGCTGGCCCTCCCAGAAGGCGACGAACGTGGCGACAGTTTCTGGATGGCACCCCCCCCAGGGTGCAACGAGGTCTCGTGGTGATCCGCGTAAGACGTCACTGCCCTGGCCCTCCCAGAAGCCCACGAAGTGGCGACAATTTCGCAGATCGCAGCCACCCAGGGGCTGGCGAGGTCTCGCGGTGATCCGCGTAAGGCGTCACTCCGCTGGCCCTCCCAGAAGCCCATGAAAGTGGCGACAATTTCGCAGATCGCAGCCACCCAAGGGCTGGCGAGGTCTCGTGGTGATCCGCGTAAGACGTCACTCCGCTGGCCCTCCCATAAACCCACGACAACGGCGACAGTTTCGCGGATCGCAGCCCCCCAGGTAACGGCGAGGTTTCGCGGTGATCCGCGTAAGACGTTACTCCGCTGGCCCTCTCAGAAGCCCACGAAAGTGGCGACAATTTCGCAGATCGCAGCCACCCAGGGGACGGCGAAATCTCGTGGTGATCCGGATAAGACGTCGTCACTCTGCTGGCCCTCCCAGAAGCCCACGAAAGCGGCGGAAATTTCGCAGATCGCAACCACCCAAGGGCCAGCGAAGTCTCGCGGTGATCCGCGTAAGACGTTACTCCGCTGGCCCTCCCAGAAGCCAACGGAAGTGGCGACAATTTCGCAGATCGCAGCCACCCAGGGGCTGGCGAGGTCTCGTGGTGATTTGCGTAAGACGTCACTCCGCTGGCCCTCCCAGAAGCCGACGAACGTGGCGACAATTTCGCATGCCGCCGCCCCCCCAGGGTGCGGCGAGGTCTCGTGGTGATCCGCGTACGACGTCATTCCGCTGGCCTTCAAACTCGAAGTGGGCAACCGTAGGAGGAGGAGGAGGAGGAGGAGGAGGAGGAGGAGGAGGAGGAGGAGGAGGAGGAGGAGGAGGAGGGAGGAGGGAGGAGGAGGAGGAGGAGGAGGAGGAGAAGGAGGAGGAGGAGGAGGAGTTAAGGTACCCTGAAAGAGACGAGACGAGGGCAAGCGGGCACGACGCGAGACGAGGGCAAATGATGATCGTCCGCGGCGCCCGTCGCTAACTGTCTCACCTGTAAAGTAAAGTAATGCTTTGGCAGTCGGCTCGCTGCGGCCATCGCCGCAGGGCGGCAGCTCGGGTCAGTGTGATGCTCCATTTTGTTATAAGTGTGGAGCGCTAGCGTAATGCGCTCAATCGTCGAGCGCAACGAAAGCGGATCCTGACTGTCGGGCGGGTACGCAGCTGCAGGCCCGAGGCCCCAGGCAGCGAGCGTCGGAAGGAGGAGGGGAGTATCAGGGGACCAGAGGAGGCTCGAAAGCGAGGGGCAGGTGAGGTAGTGGGGAAATGAATCTGGCTGACTCCCGCACCCGAAAACGCATTGTTTTGGGGCGAGCCACGTGCGTGCGTCCAGTGGTGGTCCAGCCACCGCTTGGTGTCTTAAAGGTGACCCATCGCCAACTGGGGCGCACCGTTTTGAGTGATTCCGTGAGGTCTGCCCGGCGCTTCTTGGCGCTGTCCTGGCTCCGACGGCGCCCGGAGGCCCCCCTGCCGTGCAGGGGCCGGCGAGGTCTCGCGGTGATCCGCGCAAGGCGCCGCTCCGCTGGCCCTCCCAGAAGCCCACGAGCGTGGCGACAGACTCGCAGATCGCAGCCACCCAGGGACGGTTGGGAATAGTCCACGAGGCAGGGAGGAGGAGGAAGACAACGAGGAGGAGGAAGGAGGGAGGGAGGAAGGAGGGGGGACGGGTGAATGAGTGATGGAGACCACGGTGCTCTTTTCAAAACGAGAACCCAACCATGGGAGGGTCGGGAAGCAGATTCCCAAACAGTCAAACACAGTAACAAAAATCCCCCCGACTATTTTTTGACTGTTTTTGAATGTTCCTCCTGTAGGGGGACATGCCCGACTTAACCCTAGGGCCCGTCAGCGGGCCCTGGGGGGCCATCAGGCATGGCTCCCGGGCGAAGACACAGGTCCCCGGAAAAAGCGGTCGGATCTCTTGGGCCGCGGATCGAAGACAGCACAGCGGACGCTGTGATGGGAACGCGACGGGGGCCACGGGAGGGCCACGGGGGGGCACGCTGGCGCCGTGGGCCGGCGTCATATCGAGCGAGGTGGGAGGAGGGATGGGGGGACGTTTTGTTGTTGTTGTTGCTGCTGTTGTTGTTGTTGGTGTTGATGTTGATGTTGATGTTGTTGGTGTTGGTGTTGTTGTTGGTGGTGGTGTTGCTGTTGTCGTCGTCGTCGTTGTCGTTGTCGTTGTCGTTGTCGTTGTCGTTGTCGTTGTCGTTGTTGTTGTTGTTGAACATTATTTATTCTAAAGAATAATTATTGTTGGGCCCCCTGGTGCGCGCCCCCCCTGCGCCGCCTAGGCCGCAGCTACATTTTCATCATTTTCGTGAGGAAGCCTCAGAAAAGAGGGTGTGTACAGGATCCGGTTGTTTTGTTGTAATCCGCTTTCCCTTGCAAAAAACAATAGAAAATGACATTTCTTGTTCTAATATAATCAAATTTCAAGAATCCCTTGCAAAAAATAAGGTAAAGTGGACATTCGCGCGCGCAAGACGAAATCCTTCCAAAACCTTAGTGTTCGCAGCGATTTTAACATAAAAACATCAAAAAACCAATGGTTTTTCAACAAAAAACTGTCAAAATCTCATCCCGCGCGCTCTTGCGGATTCGTAGGAAACCCAACACTTTTTAAACATTTCTGTCAAACGGGCTTTTGCGAGCAACTTTTTCGAACTTCTGCGACAACGGTTGCGCACCTGCCAGGGCCATCATCCCTGTCAAATAATACCATGCGGGACACAACTCTTCGCTTTCCTCCTTGTCCTGCTCCTCCTCCTCCTCCTCCTCCGGCGGGGGGCGTGAGGATCCGGCATCGCTCACAACCATCGGGACAACCATCGGGACAACCATCGGAACAACCATCGGGACAACCATCGGGACAATCATCGGGACAGTCATCGGGACAACGATCGGGACAAGCACAACCATCAGGACAACCATCGGGACAATCATCGGGACAACGATCGGGACAACCACAACCATCAGGACAACCATCGGGACAACCATCGAGACAACCATCGGGACAACCATATCCTCTCTCTCTTGTGTATTCCCACATCCCTCAGGAATTTGCCCTAAAGATGTGATCAACTATCTTGTGAGTACGTATCATGTGTATCATGTGTATCATGTACCATATGCATCATATGCAACAGATGTTCTGTGGAAGGCTTAACAACTTCTGTGGGTTAACAAGGCTTAACAACTTCTGTGGGTGTACGAACGTAGGCTTAACAACTTCTGTGGGTGTGTACTCCACGCCAGTGTAGTAGCCACGGTCGTCCGCAGGCCACGAAGTGAAGTGTCCGAACGTCATAGGGCGGGAAGCTGGGTGTGGGTGGTGGCGAAGAGTCGTGTGGATATTTGGTAGAGCTTGCACTGCCCCCCCACAAAGTGGGGGTATTGGCTGGCGTCGCATGAAAACCCTGGCACTGGTGAGAACACTGAGCGTTCGGGTAAAGTGATTGTTGTTGTTGAATATTATTACTTCTAAAGAAATATTATTGTTGAGACCCCTGGTGCGCGACCCCCCTCCAAAACCTAGGCCGCAGCCTCATTTCCTTCATTTTCTAGCGAAAGCTTCAGAAAAGTGGATTGTCACCGGATCCGGTTGTTTTGTTGTAATCCGTTTTCCCTTGCAAAAAACACTATAAAATGAAAATTCTTGTTCTTACTTGATCAAATTGCAAGAATCCCTTGCAAAAAATAAGGTAAAGTGGACATTCGTGCGCGCAAGACGAAATCCTTCCAAAACCTTAGGTTTCGTAACGATTTTAACATAAAAACATCAAAAACCCAATGGTTTTTTAAGAAAAAATTGTCAAAATGTCCTTCCGCGCGCGCTGTCCGAATCCCACAAAACCAATGGTTTTTCAACATTTATGTTACATGAGCTCGCGCGAGCTACTTTTTCTTGTTCTAACATAATCAAATTTCAATAATCCCTTGCAAAAAATAAGGTAAAGTGGACATTCGCGCGCGCAAGACGAAATCCTTCCAGAACCTTAGGTTTCGTAACGATTTCAACATAAAAACATCAAAAACCCAATGGTTTTTCAAAAAAAAATGTCCAAATTTCATCCCGCGCGCGCTGTCCGACTCCCACAAAACCAATGGTTTTTCAACATTTATGTTACATGAGCTCGCGCGAGCTACTTTTTCTTGTTCTAACATAATCAAATTTCAATACTCCCTTGCAAAAAAAAGTAAAGTGGACATTCGCGCGCGCAAGACCAACAAAAAACAGGACGATCTCAGGAACTTGCCCCAAAAATGTGACCAACTCCGCTCTCTCTGTCTCTCTCTCTGTCTGCTCTCTGTCTCTCTCTCTGTCTGTCTGTGTCATGTATTGTATGTCACAATTGCAGGATGCTGGGCACACGCGCGCCCCGAATAAGTGACCAAGTTCTGTGGGTGTGTACCCCACGCCAGTGTAGTAGCCACGGTCGTCCGCACGCCACGAAGTGAAGTGTCCCAACGTCATAGGGCGGGAAGCTGGGTTTGGGTGGTCGCGAAGAGTCGTTTGGATATTTGGTAGAGCTTGAACTGCCCCCCCACGAAGTGGGGGTATTGTCTCGCGTCGCATGAAAACCCTGGCACTGGTGAGAACACTGAGCGTTCGGGTAAAATGATTGTTGTTGTTGTTGTTATTGTTGTTGTTGTTGTTGTTGTTGTTTTTGTTGTTGTTGTTGTTTTCGTTGCTGTTGTTGTTGAGCTCTCATTTCTGAAGAATCATTATTGTTGATCCCCCCACCGGTGCACATAGCATTTTTTCAATTGGAGTGCCTTTCCTGGGGCTCGCACCCTGTTTTTTATCAGGGAAGGTTTTGAGGCTCAAACTGGGCCCCTGGCCCCCGGGTGACAACAACAACAACGGCTCCCGCCTGAGACCCCTTCGCAATTTAGCCCAGACCCCCGCTCCCGCCTGAGACATCCTCGCATTTTATTCAAAAATCGCGCTCTCGCTTGGGACTTCCTAACAATTTATTGAGGAATCGCTCTCTCGGCTCGCTGGAGACTTGCTTGCAATTTACTTAGGAATAGCGCCCTTGCGTTTAACTTTCCCGCAGTTTACTCAAGCGCCGCGCCCCCGACACTCAGGCACACAGGAGTCGCGTTCACGCGTAGGACTCCCTCACATATGACTGAAGAATCGGGATCTCGCTGCCCTTCGTGGCCCCCTCGCAGCCCTTCGTGGCCCCCTCGCTGCCTTTTGTGGCCCCGTTGCTGCCCTTCGTGGCCCCGTTGCTGCCCTTCGTGGCCTCGTTGCAGCCCGTCGTGGCCCCTCTCGCTGCCCTTCGTGGCCCCGTTGCAGCCCTTCGTGGCCCCCTCGCTGCCCTTCGTGGCCCCGTTGCAGCCCTTCGTGGCCCCCTCGCTGCCCTTCGTGGCGCCATTGCAGCACTTCGTGGCTCCCTCGCTGCCCTTCGTAGCCCCGTTGCACCCCTTCGTGGTCCCCTCGCTGCCCTTTGTGGCCCCGTTGCGGCCCTTCGTGCCCCCCTCGCTGCCCTTCGTGGCCCCGTTGCAGCCATTTGTGGCCCCCTCGCTGCCCTTCGTGACCCCGTTGCAGCCCTTCGTGGCCCCCTCGCTGCCATTCGTGGCCCCGTTGCAACCCGTCGTGGCCCCCTCGCTGCCCTTCGTGGCACCACCATATGTATGCCCTTCGTAGCCCCCGCTCGTTCGCGCCCGTCGTGGCCCCATATGCATGCCCTTCGTGGCCCCGCTGTCGCCCTTTGTGGCCCCCTTGCTGCCCTTCGTGGCCCCGTTGCTGCCCTCAATGGCCCCGTCCTTGTCTTCCGCGGCCCAATATACGTATGCCCTTCGTGGCCCCCGCTCGTTCGCGCCCGTCGTGGCCCCATGTGCACGCCTTTCGTGGCCCCGCTGTCGCCCTTCGTGGCCCCCTCGCTGTCCTACGTGGCCCAGTTGCTACCCTCAGTGGCCCCGTCGTTGCCTTCTGTGGCCCCGCATTATCAGCCCTTCGTGGCCCCCGCTCGTTCGTGCTCTTCGTGGCCCCATACGCATTCCCTTCGTGTCCCCGCTGTCGCCCTTCGTGGCCTACTTCGTGCCCTTCGTGGCCCTGCTGTCGTTCTCTCTCTCGCTTTCGGTTTCGCTCGTCGTCGTCGTCGCCGTCGTCGTCGCCGTCGTCGTCGCCGACGTCGTCGACGACGTCGTCGTCGTGGTCGGTCCCCTGTCCGTCCCTCTTGGGGTCAGTTTGCCGCCGATCAGCGTTGGCGCTTGCCAGGCCGACGGTCCGCGGCGGCCCCGCCGCTTGCCAGGGCCCGGCCTGCAGGGAAGAAAGGTATACCCCTCAAAAGGGATACGAAGAGGGCGGGTACCGAGGGTTTGGGAAACACACGTTAACGGACACTCGGGCAGATAAGGGCGAACAATCTTAAAATGATTGTTGAGCTCTCATTTCTGAAGAATTATCATTGTTGATCCCCCCCGTCCGGTGCACATTGCCTTTTTCGATTGAATTGCCTTTCCCGGGGCTCGCATCCGGTTTTTTATCATGGAAATCTTGAGCGTCAAACTGTGTCGTTGGCCCCCGGTTTACAACAACAGCGGCTTCCGCCTGATACTTCCTCACAATTTATGGAAGAATCGCGCTCTCGCTGCAGACGTCCTTGCAATTTACCGCCGGATCGCGGCTCCCGCTGGATACTTCCTTACAATTTATTGAAGAATCGCGCTCTCGCTTGGGACTTCCTCGCATCTTACACCGAATCGCGGCTCCCGCTTGATACTTTTTCACAGTTTATTCAGATGCCGCTCCTCGACACACTCAGGAGTCGCGCTCCCGCTGCATATTGCCTGGCGGTTCAAACAGAATTTATGCTTCAACGACCCGCCCGCTCGACCCGCCCGTCTGGGCCTGCCCGCCCGACCAGCCTGCTAGGGACTGCAATCGCCGCTGGCTGCCCTTCGCCCGCCTTCGATGCCCCTCGCTGCCCGTACTGGTTCCGCGGTTGCCTTCGCTCGCTGCCCTTCGTGGCCCCGTTGCTGCCCTCACTGGCCCCGTCGCTGCCCATTGTGGCCCCGTATTGGACTCCCTTCGTGGCCCCCGCTCGCAATCGCCCGTCGTGGCCCCATGCGCATGCCCTTCGTAGCCCCGCTGTCGCCCTTCGTGGCCCTCTCGCTGCCCTTCGTGGCCCCTTTGCTGCCCTCAGTGGCCCCGCTGTCGCCCTTTGTGGCCCCATGTACGAGTGCCCTTCGTGGCCCCCACTCGTTCGCGCCCTTTGTGGCCCCATATTCATGGCTTTCGTGGCCCCGCTGTCGCCCTTCGTGGCCCCGCTGCCCTTCGTGGCCCCGTTTCTGCCCTCAGCGGCCCCGTCGCTGCCATCTGTGGCCGCAGATTAATTGCCCTTCGTGGCCCCCGCTCGCTCGCGCCCTTCGTGGTCCCATACGCATGCGTTTCGTCGCCCCGCTGTCGCCATTCGTGGCCCCCTCGCTGCCCTTCGTGGCCCACTTTCTGCGCGCAGTGGCCCCGCTGTCGCCCTTTCTGGCTCCATATATGTATGCCCTTCGTGGCCCCCGCTCGTTCGCGCCCGTCGTGGCCCCATATGCATGCCCTTCGTGGCCCCGCTGTCGCTCTTCGTGGCCCCCTCTCTGCCCTTCGTGGCCCCGTTTCTGCCCTCAGCGGCTCCGTCGCTGCCCTCTGCGGCCCCCTATGCGTATGCTCTTCGGGGCCCCCGCTCGTTCGCGCCCGTCGTGGCCCGCGCCAACAACGGCTCCCGCCTGATACTTCCTCCCAATGTATTGAAGAATCGCGCTCTCGCTTGTGACTTCCTTGCAATTTACCACCGGATCGCTGCTCCCGCCTGATATCTCACAGTTTATTGGAAACTCGCGCTCTCGCTTTGGACTTCCTCGCAACCATACGTAACCCCGCTGTCGCCCTTCGTGGCTCTCTCGCTGCCCTTCGTGGCCCCTTTGCTGCCATCAGTGGCCCCGCTGTCGCCCTTTGTGGCCCCATATGCGAATGCCGTGCGTGGCCCCCGCCCGCTCGCGCCCGTCGTGGCCCCATATGCATGCCCTCCGTGGCCCCGCTGTCGCCGTTTGTGGCCCCTTCTCTGCCCTTCGTGGCCCCTGTGCTGCCCTCAGCGGCCCCGTCGCTGCCCTCTGTGGCCCCGGATTAAATGCCCTTTGTGACCCCCGCTCGCTCGCGCCCTTCGTGGCCCCATATGCATGCCCTTCGTCGCCCCGCTGTCGCCCTTCGTGGCCCCCTCGCTGCCCTTCGTGGCCCCTTTGCCGCCCTCAGTGGCCCCGCTGTCGCCCTTCGTGGCCCCCTCGCTGCCCTTCGTAGCTCACTTTCTGTGCTCAGTGGCCCCGCTGTCGCCCTTTCTGGCCCCACATATGTATGCCGATCGTGGCCCCCGCTCGTTGGCGCCCGTCGTGGTCCCATATGCATGCCCTTCGTGGCCCCGCTGTCGCCCTTCGTGGCCCCTGACACGATCTGTTCTTTCGAGGGGGTGGTACGTGGCGCTGTCAATGGCGCGATCCATGGCGAAACTTATTCTTAACCTGTGTCGGAGTGGCTGGCGCAAGCCATGGCGCAATCTGAATCGCCACTCACAACGCAAATCATCGTCCTCCCTCCTTCTTGCCCCTCCCCTCCCTTCCTCCGATCCCTTCGTCCTCATTCTCCCCCGTTATCCGTTACCCTTCGTCTTCAAGGGCTTCACCAACCACACGTGGCAGGGAATGAATATACCGCCCAAGTGGGGGTACGATCGAAGACGAAGAGGGCGGGTATCCAGGGTTTGGGATTTGCATAGTGAATGACACGCGCGCAGATAAGAGCGAGCAATCTTAAAATGATTGTTGTTGTTGTTGTTGTTGTTGTTGTTGTTGTTGTTGTTGTTTACGGCAGCACGTCACACATGATATGCCTGAGGTGGTACAACAAGGCGGCAGTGCCGCGGACACGGTACCGCGCCCAGTCCGAAAAAAACAGCTCCTCCCTGCCGCACGAGGGAGGGATGCGTGGGACGTGCCAGGAGAACGAGTCGGCAGCGGCAGGCGCACACGGCTCGGAGCCTGCGGGGGAAGGCGATGACGCCGAAGATGACGACGACGCCGACGCCGAGGGACGACGATGGACGCCGACGACGACGACGATGACGCCGCCGCCCCCGCCGTCGCCGCCGCCGCCGCCGCCGCCGCCGCCGACGACGACGACGACGACGGACGACGGCGGACGACGACGACGACGACGACGGACGACGGCGGACGACGAGGACGACGACGATGACGACGACGACGACGACGACGACGACAGGGCGGA
The DNA here is from genome assembly GCA_963575745.1 of Prorocentrum cordatum. Classification (NCBI taxonomy): domain Eukaryota; class Dinophyceae; order Prorocentrales; family Prorocentraceae; genus Prorocentrum; species Prorocentrum cordatum. The sequence continues at coordinate 158,110 of CAUYUJ010013714.1, read as the reverse complement.
GACGATCCCTCTGCAGGCACTGAGGCAAAAGAGGCCAGCCACGTCCACTCCCTGGAGGGGGTCGTGCTGGACACCCAGCCTGTCTGCCACCCAGGTCGGGAGAGACCTATCCCGAACCGTCGCTCCCCGGGCGCGTCGCAGACCAGCTCGCCCCGCAGGCCTCCCTGGGGCCCAGGGGCATCGGTGCTGGAGATGAGTCCGAGCCGCCCTCCTCCACGAGGGCGCGCGACGGCTGGCCGGCGGTCGCCCCGCGCCTCGACGCTGGGCTCGCCGAGCGCCCGGGCGCCGACCACCTGCCCGACCTCTCAGCGCGCGGCCGCTCGGGCAGCGGCCCCCCGCCTCCGACGCGGGCGCTCAGCGGGCGCCCGCGCCGGCGGTGCGCTGCTCCGCGCATCCGCCGCTCCTCCCGCCCCACGTGCCGGCGCCTGCGCCCGCTTCGCCTCGGCGCCCCCCCAGCCTCGCCGTTCTCCCCCCCAATCAGGGGCAGCCAACCTCCCCGACCGGCCGCGGCCGGGGAGCTCACCCCGCTGGGGGAACCCCCTGGAGTCGACGACTCCAACTCCTCGAGAGGGCGGGGCAAAGGCCTCAGCTCCCCCAGCTGTGGCCGGTCCGCCTCCCGCAATTCCCATGGCTCGCCGGGGGCCGCTGCCGCGTCCGTCTTCATTGGCGCTCGCGTCGCCGCGGCCAGGGCGGTTTCGGGCCGCGCCAAGCTCCGGTGCCGCGCCGCGGCTGCGCCGCAACGTCTTTGCAAGGAACCCAGGGCGCGCCCGATGCGCCCGCAACCCCTCGAGGCCGCGCGGCTGGACCGAGCGCGCCGCTCGGCCGCCGAGCGAACTTCGGCCTCCGCGCGGGCCGCGGCGGCGCCCCAGCGGTCCCTGACGCGAGCGGCGAGGGCGAAGGCGGGCGCTCCGTGGTGCTGGCCCGGGGGCCGAGCCTGGCTGGAGCAAGCGGGCGCCGTTGAGGGGAGGGGCGGAGGGAGGGGAGGGGGAGGAGAAGAGAGCAGGGAGGGGGCTCTCCGGGAGGAGGAGGAGAGGCGAGGAGGGGAGAGGAGGGGAGGAGGAGAGGCGAGGAGGGCGGAGGAGGAGAGGGAGGAGGAGAGGCGAGGAGGGGAGAGGAGGGGAGGAGGCGAGCAGCAGGGAGGGGGGAGGAGGAGAGGCGAGGAGGGCCGCGGAGGGAGGGGGCTCCCGGGGAGGGGAGGGGAGGCGGCCCGAGGACGCGGCGCGCTCCTCCAGCCGCTGGGGCGAGGCCGAGGCGCCCGCTCCCGCCTCCCCCAGCCAGCAGTTCAGCCCCTCGGCGGCCTCCTCCATGCGCCGGCGCAGGTCCTCCAGGCGTACGGCACGCGCCGAAACAAGCTCGGAGGCTCGGCAGGCCTGTTGGGGCCCTCGAGGCCAGGACTTTGACAAGCCAGGACTCTGGCAGGTCGGGGGGACGACGCTCCAGAGTCCTGGCTTGTCGAAGTCGGGTGATCCAGGCACCCCTAGAACGCTCTCGGCGAGGCGAAGCTGCTGGAATGCACCTCGAGGCTGAAAATCCGCCGAGAACCGACGAAAACGTACGAAAACTTCGAACCTCGAAACTCGAGGAGTGCCCGTCGCACCTCGTCGTCGCCTCGTGAGCTGGCTGGCGCTTCGGGGTGTTCGCCGAGCGGCCGCCCGTTGCAACCTCACACATTATGCGTGTGTTTCTTGTGGCATGTATTTGCGTATCTGTCTACAAGTATACAGCTACACTTACCTATACACATGCATCCACAGGCACATCCACACCCACATATATATATATATACATATATGTATGGTCGGACACATGTATACAGACATTGTTTCTGGCAATAGATGTTGTGCAATACACATGGTGCAACCCATCTTGTGAAACTCATGCTGTGCAATCTATGTTTTGTGCAATCTATGTGGGGCAATGTATGTGGTGCAATCGAGGTGGCGACATCAATGTGATGCATTTTCCGTGGTGCAAGCAATGTGATGCAACCTATGTGGTGCAACAAATGTGGTGAATTAGGATGCAATCGATGTTGTGCAACCTACGTGGTGCTATCTATGTTGTGCAGTCTACGGGGACCCATCTCTGTGATGCAATCGATGTGGTGCAACCAATGTCGTGCAATCATAGGGTGCAATGTATGTGGTGCAACTGATTTTAACCAAAGAATTGACTCATCCCATGCTCTTGCGAACTTCCCACACACCCACCCGCAACTTGGCTTGCAAAACCCATGCGGTGGCGATTGCGATGCATGCTTGGCGTTGGCTGGTGCATTTTTGCGGCCGCGCCGACCATAACACGCGCGCGCAGCGGCCAAATAGTTTGGTGCCACCGACACGGCCGCGGCGGCGCTGACCGCTGGGCACATCCCAGCGGGCACTTCAGTGCGAGTCGGCGACTCGGGCGGGCGCGGTATCATGGCAACGACGACAACATTAAACACGATGAGGATAGTAACGATGTTGGTGGCAATGTTGGCACCGACGACGGCGTGGCCATGCGGGCGCCGATGCTGATCACGCCGACGACGATGACGGCGTCTTCGCGTCGCTGATGAAGGTTTTGGAAAGAGTTCGGCATGCGCGCGCGGCCGACGCGCGAGAATGGCCCGCATGGTTTTCTTTGACACGGATCGTGCCCTCCGGAGCACGCGCGCCAATGGCGTGCAAGTGATGTCGGCATGCGGCGCCCAGAGGCCCGTTTCGCTGAATTCTATGACAATATGGAAACACCTCAAGTTTCCTGAAGAATTCGCAAGAGCCCGAATGCACGTTTCTTTGTTTGAAAAGTGGTCTTGCGAAATCATGCGTGTTGTATGTTTTCCTCAACCATCCTGTTGTGTTGGGTCATCGTTTTGAAGAGACGGTCCCCGCGTTCCTCCTCCTTCCCTCCTCCACCTCCCCCTCCTCCTTCCTCCCAGCGTTTCAACCACCCAATACAGCGTTTCATGGCGGCCTCGGGCCATTTCGGCACACCCCTCACGAGGACCGTGGCCACCCCTCACGAATATCGTGGCCCCGTAGGAGCTCCACCGAAGGCCCCCATGGCTCGCATGGCGGCCTCGGGCCATTTCGGCATACCCCGCACGAGGACCGTGACCACATAGGGGCTCCACCGAAGGCCCCAGCGGCAGGTTTCGCATGGCGGCCCCGGGCCATTTCGGCACACCCCTCACGAATATCGTTGCCCCTTAAGAGCTCCACCGAAGGCGCCAGTCGCAAGGTTCGCATGGCGTCCTCGGGGGCAATTTCGGCACACCCCTCACGATGATCGTGGCCCCATAGGGAGCTCCACCGAAGGCGCCACTGGCAGGGTTCGACCCAGTGGCAGGGTTCGCATGACGGCCTCGGGCTATTTCGGCGGCACACCCCTCACGAGGATGGTGGCCCCATAGGAGCTTCACCGAAGGCTCCAGTCGCAAGGTTCGCATGGCGGCCTCGGGCCATTTCGGCGCACCCCTCGCGAGGAGCGTGGCCCCATAGGGAGCTCCACCGAAGGCGCCAATGTCAAGGTTCGCATGGCGGACGACCCGCGCGCGTCGCTGGGACCCTCTCGGGGCGACCAGCGCGCGTCGCGGGAACTTCGTGCTGCGCTTTGCCCAGCGCCTCGCTCGCCCCCGTCGTCGGTCTGCCCAGCGGCTAGAGCCTTGCCCGCTATCGGCCAGCCAGCTAGCTCTCTCTGCTCCGCGCAGCGGGCCCGCGCGCGTCGCCGGGACCCTTTCGGGGCGACCAGCGTGCGTCGCGGGAACTCCGTGCCGCGCCGCACCCGCAGCCTCGGACATTGGCGCGCACGGGCAAAGAGGGAGAGAAACAACTGGAAGGAAACGGGCGCGACCCGTGCGAGGGGCGTGCCAACATGGGCGCCGACATTCATGCACGTAGGCTCACGCGCGAGCAGACTCATTCACAATCGGACTCACTCGCGCCCAGATTCGCACGCTCTCAGTCTCTCGCACGCAGACCTCTCGTCTTCGTTCCCGTTGAATACCCCGCCACGGACTTTGGCACGCCCTTCGCGCGGTTCGTGGCCACATAGGGAGCGCGGTATTCGCAACTGCATATGGTTGTGTCGTTCGCCAGGCTAATTTGGACATTCGGTTTTGATACCGTTACGCAACCACCAATTTTTGATGGACTTCGGCATGCGCGCGCGACGACGCGCGCGCGTGCACTTCGTCCCATTTGTTGCAAGGGTTTCTCGCGACGGTACGCGCGCAAGGGCGTTCGAACGATTTCGACATGCGCGCGCGCAGCCTGCTTGGTAGCATGTTCGGGGAAAGTTCACAAGAGCGCGCGGGCGTTTTCTTTTTGTTTTTTTGTTTGTGTTTTTTTTTTTTGGTTTGTCTTGATTAGATGTTTGAGATTCCGTGTTGCGAAACCATGTGTTTTTTTAGACTCCTTGGACACGATTTTGATATCCTTACGAAACCGACGGTTTTGAAGGATTTCGGCATGCGCGCGCGACGACGCGCGCGTGTGCACTTCGTCTCATGTTTTGCAAGGGGTTCTTGTCAACTTATGGTTTTGTGCGCGCGTATTTTTTTTGCAGAGGATGGCGGGGGGGATCGATGCCGGCCTGGCTGGGTTGGTACGAATTCATATTTCGGCAGGGCGATGGGGCAGAATCGAATGTAAATTGCAATGCGAAAAAAAGGGGTGTCGATAATCCCGGGGAGGGAAGGGTAGAGTCTACTCTCATTTAAGAAAATCTATGTTGTGTAATTGATTTCTACTCATGCCTTGACACATCACATGCTCTTGCAAACATCCCACCCACCCACCCGCAACTTGGTTTGCAAAACCCATGCGGTGGCGATTGCGATGCATGCTTAGCGTTGGCTGGTACGGCCGCGCCAACCCTAGCACGCTCGCGCAAAGGCAAGCAAGTTTTGTGCCACCGGCGCGGCCGCGGTGGCGCTTACCGCTGGGCACATCCCAGCGGGCACTTCACTGCGAGTCGGCGACTTGGGCGGGCGCGGTATCATGGCAACGTTGACGACGGTAGGCACGATGATGATAGTTGCGATGCTGGTGGCGATGTTGACACTGGCGGAAGCACGGCCAGTGCGGGCGCCGATGCTGATCACGCCGACGACGATGACGGCGTTTTCGCGTCGGTGATGAAGGTATTGAAAAGAGTTCGACATGCGCGCGCGGCCGACGCGCGAGAGTGGCCCGCATGGTCTTATTTGACACGGGTCGTGCCCCCCCCAGCACGCGCGCAAGGGCGTGCGAATGATGTCGGCATGCGGCTCCAGGGGCTCGTTTCGCTGAATTCGATTACAATATAGAAAAACCTTTGGTTTTCGGACGAATGCGCAAGAGCTCGAGCGCACGTTTTTTTCTGACAACTGATATTGCGAAACATTTGTTGCATGATTGTTTGGCATGACGCATATATATATATATATGTATATATATATATATGTATATGTATAAACAATGTGTATGTATGTATGTATGTATGTATGTATGTATGTATGTATGTATGTATGTATGTGTGTATATATATATGGATTTCGGCATGCGCGCGCGACGACGCGCGCACACTTCGTCCCATTTGTTGAAAAGGATTCTCGCGACGGTACGCGCCCAAGGGCGCTCGAACGATTTCGACATGCGCGCGCGAAACGCGAACCATTTGTTTTTTGAATGTGATTCTGGACAATCGATTTTGAAATCCTTACAACACCGAAGATTTTGAAGGATTTCGGCATGCGCGCGACGACGCGCGCGTGTGCATTTCGTTTCGTTTTTTGCAGGGGATTCTTGCAAACTGATAATTTTTGATGAACGAGTGCGCGCCCATAGTTTTGGCAGGGGATGACTGGCCTGCCTGACGTGGTGTGACATGCATATTTCGGATGGACGATGGGGCAGAATCGTATGTAAATTGCAATACGAAAAAGGGGTGTCGATAATCCGGTGGGGGATAAAGTCGATTCTTTTTTTAGAATTGAGATTCTATGTGGTGCGATGCACCCTGTCGAGCTTGCAATTGTCAACTCCACTGCTCGCGCAAGTACCCCACCCACCCACCCACCCGCCACCCGCAATTTGGTTTGCAAAGCCCATGCGGCGGTGATTGCGATGACTGTTCGGCGCTGGTTGGCGCATCGCCGCGGCCGCGCTCGCGCCCCTGCTCGCGCGCGCAGCTGCCAGCTAATTTGGCGCGACCGCCGCGGCCGCGATGGTGCAATCTACGTTTTGTGCGGCGGCGAGGCGGCGACGGCGGCAACATAGCCACCAAACCGGCAGACAGGCCCAGACGACGGGCGGCGACGCGGCAGCATCGTAGCCTCCAGACCAGCAGACACGCCCGGTTCCTTAGATGAGAAGTAAGAGTCCTTCAATGCAAGCACTGTTTGGGAAACGTTTCGATCGACATGAAGAGAGAGTGAGAGAGAGAGAGAGACAGAAAGTGAGCGAGAGAGAGAGAGAGATAAAGAGGGAGACATAAAGAAAGAGAACAAGAGAGAGAGAGAGATAGACATGCGCGACGAAAGTAAACGGGTCTTATGAGAAGACATCGTGAACTTACGTGGTGGCTTACGCGGGCCGCCACCGCGGCACGCTACAATGGAAACGAGGACGCTTACGCGGGACCTTACGCGGACAACTTGCGCGCGAATGCCAGCAAAACCGAACCGGTGTTGCTGCGTCGCTCATTTGTGCAAAATGCGCCGCGTGTATTGCAAATCCGAATCGCCGAGACACCGAGCTGCCCCTAACCTCCACACAAACTATCGTGCTTATCTCCCTCGGGAAGGCAGCGTGCGCGGGGAGAAGGCACCACGAAAGACAAGAAGCAACAATCAACAACACAATGAAGCGGCAACGCGACGGAAGGAGCCACTGCGCGCAGCTGGGCTGCGAATCGCGACGCAGCTCAGACTGGGGCGGCCAGATAACACTCGAGCTGGCGAGGCGAGGCTCTGTTCTACCTCCGCCAGCTTCCTCGGGCCCTTCTGCTGGCCCTTCCGCCGAGGGTTAGGGAGGACAGCTTCTCGACTCGTCGAGGGCGATGCCTTCTCTGGAGCGCTCTAGCGTGCTGAACCTGGCGACCTCGCCCTCACTTTCCAGGCGGCGCGCGAAGGGGCCCTGGCCCCTCCTGGAAGGCCCCGCTGCCTTCCCAGATGGCCCCCCCCCGCCCAAGCCCACCCAGCAAGGAGAGAGGGCCCGAGGACCCCGCCCAGGGTGCCTCGCGGCCAGTCTCTCGCGGCGCGTCCAACCGTGGCGAGGAGAGCACCCGGACACGCCCAGCAGCGCCCCTGCCGACGACGACGGCACCGACACTGCCTTGAGGACGGGCGGAGACGACGGCGCCGACGGCGTGCGCGGTCCTGGCGCAGCGGCTCGAAGGCGTCGACCAGGTCGGCCTGCTGGCTGTCGGCGAGCTTTACAAACTGCCTGCTCAGGGGACGACGACGACGACGACGACGACGACGACGACGACCACGACCACGACCACGACCACGACCACGACGACGACGGCGACGGCGACGGCGGCGACGGCGACGGCGGCGACGGCGACGGCGCCTGCTCAAGTGCTCGAAGGCCTTCCCCTCCTGGTCGCACTCCGCCCCGGCCTCGGCTCGAGGAGAGGAGGGCAGGGAGGAAGCCGGTCCCTGTTTGGGAGCTCTCGAAGCCGGGGCGGGGGTCTTCGAAGGAGGAGGAGGAGGAGGAGAGAGAAGGGATGGGAGGAGGAGGAGGAGGAGGAGGAGGAGGAGGAGGAGGAGGAGGAGGAGGAGGAGGACAAGGACATGGACAAGGAGGAGGAGGAAGAGGAGGAGGAGGAGGATCTAGCGTGCTGAAAGGAAGAACGTCTCCTCAGGCGGTGGCTGCGGCCGGGCGACTCTCACAAGTAGCGCCCGAGTCCCTCGCCAGAGATTGTGGTGTCGGAGCCTGAAGCGAGCGAACATCGTCAGACGCCGAGTCGGACAAATGACGTCATCTCCAAGCTTCTCCTGGCTATCCGGAGTCCAATCTGCACACTGCACGGGGCTGGAGTCGAGCCGCGTGCGCAAAAACCTCGCTTGCGTGGGCGGCATGGCAAACAACTTCGAACATGTCGTCGAAAACGGCTCAGCCGGAAGCGTCGTTATCGTCGTCGCGAGGGTCGAGCAGGCCGTCGGTGCCGCCAGCGACCGAAGCACCGTCGCCGTAGGAGTCGGTGGACGGGAACCGTTCGGAGAGCGACACAGCGGAAGCGAAGACCGCTTGATGCATCATGTCGACGAGTCGCCGGGGCAGAATCTGGCAAAATAGCGTGCTTGACCAGCGAGAAAACCAAGAACGTGTCTGGCAAGCCTTCGATGGAGTGCCATTCGTCTACAAGTTCGTTGCAACCAGCATGTGGGACAGCAAGGACACAAGACGCAGGCGCTGCAGGCTTCCGCCAGAGCGGGTCTCCAGCAAGCTGATGAAGGTCCGTAAGCTCGGTGACGCCAACATCAGAGAAAGCTAAGCAACCTTTAAATGTGAGGCCAAGTCGTCATGAGGAACAAGGTGTTCAATCCAGATGTAGGTGTGGTATGCGTTGTAGGCTGTCATTATACACAGGACGGCCTCCCTCGATGGTTGGGCTAATCCCCAGGAGTCCATCAGTCTCGGGGGGACCGCGATACCAAGAGTTTCTTCGCAAGCAGCCCGAATGCGATGACATCCAGCATAATGGCAAAGGCAATCGCGGGCTAGAGAACCAAACTCACACCTCTCATTGCCTCCTGAACGCAAGATGCGAAAGGACTGGCACCAACTAGACGCAAGAATACGCCAAACAGGCCAGACCCAGGATACCGGGCACCTCTGCCACACCACCTGGAGTTCTCCCCAGTGGATGGCTAAGACAATATGCCGCCGCCGAGGCCACCATTTGGAAAGCTGTGCAACAAAGCGGCGCTGAAGTGGGTCTCTGATCACCTCCATGCGGTCCATGGCTTGGCGGGCGGCACGCTGGCATTTCGGGCGACCTGCCATCGACGCAGGATCCAGCATGACATCGGAGATACCAGGAGGAGGAGGAGAAGGAGGAGGAGGAGGAGTAGAAGGAGGAGGAGGAGGAGGAGGAGGAGGAGGAGTAGGAGGAGCAGGTGGAGCAGGAGGAAGATTAGGACCAGAGTAAACCACGACTCATCAACGATATTTCAATGAACCCTCCTTCCGAGTTTCCCTTTCATAGGCCACTACAAGGATTCATGCTCCCTGCGGCAGATGCCCCGCTGGAAGACAACCGTTTGAAAATCCTGAACTGTGCCAGAACACCATTCCTGGGATTTCAACGCCGCGAATCACCGCGACTATTGCGTCTTGACGATCCTGAATCGTGCCAGAACGCCATTCCTGGGACTTCAACACCGCGAATCACCACAATTACTGCGCCCTGGCCATCCGACATCGTCTTAAAACACCACTGCTGGGACGTAAACCGTGAGAATCCTTGAGGCTGCCGCAAGCTCTTAAAACGAATGTGAGAACCACATTTTGAAAATGACCCCCTCTCCATCCGTGAAACTCTTGTACTTGTGTTATACGAATGTGCGCAGCGTTCAAGCCGAGAACCACACTTTGAAAACGGCCCGCCCTTGACCCGTGAAGCCCTTGCGCTTTTTAGCGGATGCGCGCAGTGCTAAGGCGACAGACGCATTCTGACAATGAACCGCCTTTCGTCACTGCAACTACTGCTATTGTTTGAGTCCGAGTGTGCGCAGCACCAAAGCGAGAACCACATGTTGAAAGCGGACCGCCCTCCATCCGTGAAGCTCTTGCACATATTCCGAGACATGTGCGTAGCGCTACGGCGAGAGCCACATTTTGAAAGCGGCCCGCCCTCCATCTGTGACGCTCTTGTAAGTTTACAGCTGAAGGATCAGAAATGGCGAGGAAATCTCAGGCGAAACGTCCTACCGACACGCCTCGGGTGTGACAGCGAGGAGTTATTATTGAGGAGACAGGATGGAGGAGGAGGATAAGGAAGGGAGGAGGAGGAGGAGGAGGAGGACGAGGAGGAGGAGGAGGAGGGGATGATGATGATGAGATGATGATGATGATGATGATGATGATGATGATGAGGAGGAGGAGGAGGAGGAGGAGGAGGAGGAGGAGGAGGATGAGGATGAGGAGGAGGAGGAGGAGGAGGAGGAGGAGGAGGAGGAGGAGGAGGAGGAGGAAGGGGAGGAGGAGGGGGAGGAGGCGGGGTGACGCACGTACCTTGCACAAGCGTTGCATGCATTAGCTTATATGGAGGGCTGCGCGTTCAACGTGCCCAGCGTGAGCGAGCAACTAGGGAGGGGCGCACTCGTGCTGTGCAACGTTGGGCCGAAGCTTGTGGTGCGTGTGAAAAAATGTGCAGAACAAGGCGAATTCTCAGGCGTCCGTTCTCCACCCCACCTTAGTCAGACTCACCCCGGAACCAAGACGCTTTAACGACTCGTGGGGGTCGGCACTGCGTGAGAATCTTCACGCGCCCGCTTGTGATCCACGTGCTTGTCGAGGGGAGGGGAGCAAGTGGGTGATGTACGAGAGGACCGGCAGGATCAGTATGCGGTGCAAGCGCAAGCACGCGTCAACTGGAGCAGACGTGGCGGCAACGAGGCGGCATCGGCCCCCCCCCGATTTAAGCTAGTCGTGAAGCGTCGCTCCTGGGCCAAACTGAATGCCTAAGCACCCGAGGGAACTGCAAATCTCAACGTCAACCCACTCTAAGATAAGGTCCGTGCTGAGGTATGCATGCCCTGATGGGATTTCCTAAACGAGGACGTGGCAGAGTTGGAGTCTGAGCAGAACCAGGCATGAGAGGGCAGCAGCGACGCCACCGAGAACGTGAAGGAGATTGGACAGCTGGACGGCATGTCAAGTATGCAGGAGCGTGAAAGGAATCTCGGTGCTGGCTGCTCCGATCACGCTCTAGCTAACTGACCTGACCAACTGCCTCGAAGTATGCTCTACTTGAACGAAATTGGCTACGGAAGGAAGGGGATGGGGGGGGGGGAAAGGAGGAGGAGGGGAGAGAGATGAGGGAGCAGAGAAGAGGGTGTAGGCGGGGGAACAGCGAGGAGGAATGAGGGAGAAGGAGTTAGGAGGAGAAAGAGCAGGAGGAGGAGGAAGAGGAGGAGGAACGGATGAGGAGGAACGGATGATGATGATGAGGAGGAGGAGGTGGAGGAGGAGGTGGTGGAGGGAGGGAGGGACAGAGGGAAGGCGGGAGGGAGGGAGTGAGGGAGGATATAGGAGAAGAAAGAGGTACCCCGCGTGCGACAAAAAAGCACCTGCCAGATGAGCTCAGCCACTTTGAAATATGCGCCACTGTGGCGCGAGGCAGTGAGTGGCGTGCCCTCAGGTTGTTTCGAGCTCTCAGTGATTAAGGTCGTGGGGTCGCGCGTCCGAAGGACCATCCTAATTCGGGCTCTCTTGTGGGTCTCTTGGGCCGTCTTCGAGGCCCCGAGGACCGCCCCAAGAGGCCAGCCTCATTGAGCAATCCGAAGTCTTCTACGACTTTCGAAAGCTCGCCTTCCTGCTCTTAAGAACGTCCACGGCGGCCCAAGAGGCCCCCAAGACCTGCCCGAGAGGGCCCCCAAGGGGGGGGCCTAAGGTTCAGGGGGAGCTTGAGCTGTCATTTGGAGCCATCCACCTCAAGGGGGCTCCGACGCCAGGATGCCCCCCTAGCCCCCCGCAGGACCAGGAGGAGGTCCCAGCGAGGCTCCCCCGAAGGGGCCTTCAGGAGGCCTCTTGTCCACGACCAAAGCCCGGTGGCGGGATGGGCCGAAGTAAGCAAGTCCGCCGCCCCCTGGCGATTCATCGCAAGGGTGCCTGGCGTGCTGAACCCTCTCGGTTTTGGTTTTGGCTCTTTTTCCAGAAGAGCTCCCCCTGGGGCTGCGGCCCGTCCCGCCGGCCACCTGGAGAAACCCCAATCCGGAAGAATATCCTCCAAGACAGCTCAAGATGGCCTCCAAGATGGCCACGTCGACCCAAGATGGCCTCCAAGATGGTCCAAGATGGCCTCCAAGTCCGCCCAAGATGGTCCAAGACGGCCTCATGACGGCCCCAGAGAGTCCAATATATCTCCAAGTTCACCCAAGGAGCCTCCAAGACGGCCCAATACGAACCGAGAGGCCTCCAAGAGGTCCTCCAGGAGGGTCCGAAGAGGCCACACTTATTGACTTTCTTTAGGTTTTTGAAAGATTTTGGCATTTGCTTCTTCTCGGCATTCCGACTGATCAAGACAGCCCAAGAGGCCCCCAAGATCGCCCCAAGATCGCCCAAGAGGACTCCAAGAGGGCCTCAGGACTGCCCAAGAGGCCCCCAAGACGGCCCCAGGAGGGCCCCAAGACGACCCAAGATACCTCCAAGACGCCCAAGATGGCCTCTAAGACGGCCCTTGAGCACCCCAAGGGGGCCCCAAATCGGCCCAGAAAGGCCCCCCAAACGGCTTCCTACGGCGTCAGACGGGCCAGGAGCCCACCAAGATGGCCGAAGTTGGCTCGAAGCTGGCCCAAGACGGCCCAAGAGGCCTCCAAGAGGGCCTCCAGAAGGCCAGAAAAGGCCCAAAACACAGATTTTCCGTAGGTTTTTGAAGGATGTTGACATTTGCTTCTTTTCGGCCTTCCGACCGCCCGAGACGGCCCAAGAGCACCCACAGATCGCTCAAGAAGCCTCCAAGATGGCCCCAGAACAGCCCAAGAAGCCCCCAAGACGGCCCCAAGAGGCCCCCAAGACGGCCCAGGAGGCTTTTAAGACGCCCAAGATGGCCTCCAAGACGGCCCTGGAGCATTCCAAGAGGGCCCCAAGTCGGCTCAGAGAGGCCCTCCAAACGGCTTCTGACAGCGTCGGACGGGCCAGGGGCCCACCAAGACGGCCGAAGATGGCACTAAGATGGCCCAATAGGCCTCCAAGAGGGCCTCCAGGAAGGCCCGAAAAGGCCAACATCCTTGGTTTCTCAAGAGCTTTTGAAAGATTGTGGCATTTGCTCTTTCGGTGTTCCGACGGCCCGAGACGGCCCAACAGCACCCAAAGATCGCCCTAGATGCCCAAGAAGCCCCCAAGACGGCCCCAAGAGGCCCCCAAGACGGTCCAGGAGGCTTTTAAGACGCCCAAGATGGCCTCCAAGACTGCCCTGGAGCATTCCAAGAAGGCCCCAAGTCGGCTCAGAGAGGCCCTCCAAACGGCTTCTGACAGCGTCGGACGGGCCAGGGGCCCACCAAGACGGCCGAAGATGGCACTAAGATGGCCCAATAGGCCTCCAAGAGGGCCTCCAGGAAGGCCCGAAAAGGCCAACATCCTTGGTTTCTCAAGAGCTTTTGAAAGATTGTGGCATTTGCTCTTTCGGTGTTCCGACGGCCCGAGACGGCCCAACAGCACCCAAAGATCGCCCTAGATGCCCAAGAAGCCCCCAAGACGGCCCCAAGAGGCCCCCAAGACGGTCCAGGAGGCTTTTAAGACGCCCAAGATGGCCTCCAAGACTGCCCTGGAGCATTCCAAGAAGGCCCCAAGTCGGCTCAAAGAGACCCTCCAAACGGCTTCTGACAGCGTCGGACGGGCCAGGGGCCCACCAAGACGGCCGAAGATGGCACTAAGATGGCTCAACAGGAAGGCCCGAAAAGGCCCAAATCCTTGATTTCTCAAGAGCTTTTGAAGGATTGTGGCATTTGCCTTTTCGGTGTTCCGACGGCCCGAGACGGCCCAAGAGCACCCAAAGGTCGCCCAAGAGGCCCAAGACGGCCCCAAGAGGCCCCCACGACGGCCCAATAGGCCTCCAAGGCGCTCAAGATGGCCTTCAAGACGGCCCAACATCCCTCCAAGACGTCCCCCAAGAAGGCCCGAACGGGTCAAAATGGCTTCCAGGCGGCCAAGTTGACCTTCAAGATGCCCACGTGCTCCCCGAAAGCTTTACACACCGATTCGGGGAACACATGGTCCGATAACTTGGCAGGTCTGGCCCCAACGTTCGGCCACATGGGCGCTTCCAAAAAGGCAGGGGGCGGCGGTGATTCGCCGTAGGCGTCTTCGTTAAATATTCACTGCGTGGAGCTCCCCATATGTGCATCTACTCGCATGGACCTGTCCGCCGTGAATGTCTAGGCGCAAGGGCTTTCGACTATAAACGGGCTTCAGTTGTGACGGTCTGGACATGAATCTAACTGCGAATGAATTGGAGTGTGGATGAGCCTCAGTAGTACGAGCGCGTCTCTGCGCATGAGCCTGGGGCCTCCTGGGGCCTCCTGAAACCTGTTGGGACTTCCTGGGGTCCCCAGGAGCCTCTTGAGGCCTCCTGGGACCTCCCAGGGAGGCTTCGTGCCCCACGAGAAGCCCAATCTATAGCAACAGACGTACATAAAACATTGCGGATTAGAGCTGCAGGAGAAGGGTAATCTATAGGAACGCACGTAAAATACCAAGGACTCGTGCCCCAGGAGAGGCCCAATCTATAGGAACACAAGTAAAACATGTAGGATTGTGTACACAGGAGAAAGACAATCTATATGAACATACGTGTAACATCAAGGAATCGTGCTCCAGGTGAGGCCCAATCGATAGGAGCATACGTAAAACACATGGGATTGGAGCCACTCCTGTTGCCTTCTGAGGCCTCCTGCTCCTGGGGCCTCTCGGGGCCTCCTGTTGCCTTCCGAGGCCTCCTGGCGCTTCCTGTGGCCTCCTGGGGCCTCCCGTGGCTTCCTGAAGCCTTCTGGAGCTTCCTGGGGCCTCCTGGAGCCTCTTGGGACATCCTGTGGCCTCTTGAGTCTCTGTGGCCTCCTGATGCCTCCTGGGACCTCATGTGGTCTCCTGGGGCCTCCTGGAGCCTGTTGGAGCCTCCTCTGGCATCCCGAGAAGAATCTGCGCCTACGAGCCTGGCCACCAAAACAGGCAAACCGATCGAGACATCCTCAAAATCTGGCCCACCTGGGGGGTGAAAATGAGCGCCTCGCTCGAGACATCCTCCAAATCTGCTCCGGCAGCGAAGGAGGTTGGGACAGAAAACAAGCAAACCGCTTGAGACATCCCCACAAAACGGCCGCGAACGGGACCGTGAAAACACCCCTGGCGGCTCCCCTTAGGGACGTGACAATGAGCGCCTCGCTCGAGACATCCTCCACATCTGCTCCGAAAACGAAGGATGTTGGGCCAAAAAACAAGCTAACCGCACGAGACATCCCCACAAAACGGCCGCGAACGGGACCGTGAAAACACCCCTGGCGGCTCCCCTTTGGGGGGCTGAAGCCAGCGCCCCGCCTGAGACATCCTCACAATCTGCTGCGTGTGGAATAATCAGACAATGAAAAGGTCGGAGTACGAGCAGGTCAGAGTATGAGCAAGTCTGGGAACAAGTCTGAGTATGAGTTAGTCAGGGCATGAGTGAGTCTCAGCATGAGTGACTCTGAGTAGGAGTAGGTCTGAGTATGGGTAGGACTGAGTATGAGTAAGTTTGTGTCTGAGTAAGTCTGGGTATGAATACATCTGACTGTGAGTAAGTCTGGGTATGAGGGGGAGGAGAAGGAGAAGAGGGAGAAGAAGGAGTAGGAGGCGTCCAAGTAATAACAGTAACCCAATCTTAGGATATGGAGAATAAAAAGCGAATGCAGCAACCGGCCAAACAATGATTCAACTTAGATCGGGCGTGTCGCCCTACCGGCAAGTTTTGGACGAAACATAAATAATAGCCAAACAATACTCAGAAACGGTCGACAATAGTCAAAACATCGCCCCCGTACCATCCTGTACTATTTTTGAATATTCGTCCTGTGGAGGGACATTCCCGCCTCAAGATTAAGCTGCATGGCGAGAACGAAAACTGGCACCCTGGATGTGCAGCACACCCCGAACCGGAAGAAGGTGACGCAGCCCCCCTGCGCCTGGCAGCCCACCTGCCGCGTGCCCAGAGGGCAGCGGGATGGGGCGAAGGCCACTCGATCCGCCGCCCCGCGTGGGCTTGCCACGGGGGGGTGCACGGCGTGCCAGACGTTCGGTAGTTTTCGGTCCTCTTTGGCGGCTCCCCAGGGGGCCTGCGGCCGATCCCGCTGGCCACCCGGAGGGCAGCGCAAAGACCTCAGCGTCCACAACACCTCGCCCCAAGACGGCCAAGATGAGGGGCCCAGAACTGGCCCAGTATGGCCTTCAAGACGGGGACAATCTGTCTCCAAGACAGGCCGATATGCCCCCAAGATCGCCCAAGACGGCCCACGAGGCATCCAAGAGGATCCCAAGAAGGCCCCAAGAGGTCCAAATCATTGATCTCCCATTGGTT
Organism: Prorocentrum cordatum; assembly: GCA_963575745.1. Taxonomy (NCBI): domain Eukaryota; class Dinophyceae; order Prorocentrales; family Prorocentraceae; genus Prorocentrum; species Prorocentrum cordatum. The sequence goes on along the minus strand of CAUYUJ010013714.1, from coordinate 141,868 downwards.
TTTGACGGATGTTGGCGTTTGCTCAATTTTGGCTTTCCGACGGCCCAGGACGGCCCCAAAGGCGACCAACTTGGCTCGAAGAGCGCCCAAAAGGCCCTCCGAGATGGCCCCCTGACGGCCCAAGAGACCCGCAATACGGCCCAAGAGGGCCCCAAGACGACCCAGGAGACCTCCAAGACGCCTAAGATGGTCTCCAAGACGGCCCTGAAACGTCCCAAGAGGGCCCCAGAGGCCCGCAAGACGGCTTCCGTCGGCGCCAGGCGGGCCAGGAACGCCCTCAGACGGCCAAAGAGCCTCCCAGAGAGCCTCCAAAGGCCCCCAAGAGGCCTGAGGAAACCTCAAAGAGACCTCCAAGAGGCCCCCAGGAGGCTCCCAGAAGGTTACAAGAGTGCCCCGAGAGGCTTCCAAGAGTCCTCCTCCTCCTCCTCCTTTTTCCTGCCTCTCCTCCTCTTTTCTTTCTCCCCCAGGTGTTCCGCAAAGGATTTACACAACGGCTTGGGGAACACGTAGTCCGATAGCTTGACCAAGCTCTGGCCGCAACGTTCGGCCACATACCCCCCGTAACGGCAAGGGGCGGCGGTGATTCGCCGTAGGCGTCTTCGATCCGCCGCCCAGTGTGGTCTGCCACAGGGGTGCACGACGTGCCGAACTTTTGAACGATTTCGGTCCTGTTTTGAAGGTGCCCAAACGGGTCTTCGCCTAGCCCGCCAGCCTCCCGAAATGATCAGACAATCAATAAACAATCGACCGTAGGCGACCCGAGGAGGGGAGGGCGAGAAGGGGGAGGAGGGGGAGGAGGGGGAGGAGGAGGAGGAGGAGGAAGAGGAGGAGGAGGAGGAGGAGGAGGAGGAGGAGGGGAGGAGGAGGAGGAGGGAGGAGGAGGAGGAGGAGGAGGAGGAGGCAGGAGGAGGAGGAGAGGAGGAGGAGGAAGGAGGAGGAGGAGGATGGAGGAGGAGGAGGAGGAGGAGGAGGAGGAGGAGGAGGAGGAGGAGAGAGGAGGACGGGTCGCCTACAGGCCCTTCGGAGAAACCCTCCAGGCCAGAGTGGCCTCGAGGCGGCCCAGCGTGGGCCGGCAGGTCGCGCCTCCCCGCCCCCCCTCCGCGGCCGAGGGGGGCTGCGTACGGCGGGCCGAGGGCGGGGCCGCCGGCTCTTGCGGCCAGCACCTGCCGAGCTCCAGCAGCTCCTCGCACGCCCGACTCCTCGATGGGCGGCGGCGGCGGCGGGGACGACGACGACGACGACGAGGAACGACGACGACGACGAAGACGACGACAAGGAGGAAGAAGGAAGACGACGACGACGACGACGACGACGACGACGACGACGACGACGACGACGACGACGACGACGACGACGACGACGACGACGACGACGACGACGGCGCCGACGCTGACGACGAGCTTGGCCTCCGACGTCGCGACTTGCTACGACCCGGGGCCCTCGGGGCGCTCTCGGCACCCAGCCGCTCGTCGCCGCGGCCTGTTGCGCGAGGGCCCTGCGAGCGAGCGAGCGCGCCCCGATATGCAAAGTCAGAGGCTGGGCTTAGCTCGGGCGTGCGCCCCTAGAGGCGGATGTTGGACGAACCATTAAACAAGTACTCCAAAAGTATCCGAAACATGTTCAAGAATAGTCCAAGCATCGTCCCTAGACTATCTTTGCACTATTTTGGAGTATGCCCCCTGTAGAGGGACAGGCCCGACTTAAGACTCGGCCCAATTCGGGGGAGGGCCGTAGGCTGCGTGCAGGCAGGTGGACCCGCCTACGGCAGCAGACAGGCAGGCAAATCTTGAACATGTACCCTCGACTGCTCCCTCTGCTGCTGCAGCATCCGGTCTGGAGACAGTTGAGGCCGTCAAGGGTGGGAGGAAGGCCGCGCGAGAGCAGCGAGGTTCGCACGACGAGCGGGGACGAGAGGCCGAGGAAGAGGCGAGGGAGGGACGAACGACGAGAGGGACGACGGAGCACACGCGAGCGGGGTTGCCTGCAGGCTTGCCATCGCAGTGTGCAAACGAAAGTGGGGCCCGGATGGCTCTTGCAGATAGTGCCACGGCTGGTCTGGAGACAGCTGGGACCGCCCAGGGGGGAGGAGGGACGCACGAGAGCAGAGAGGGACGCGCGACGAGCGGGAACGAGAGAGGCCGAGGAAGAGGAGAGGGAGGGACGAACGACGAGAGGGTTCGATGGCCCTGGGGGACCAGAGAAAGCGCCCCGTAAAGGCCGACCCTGGAAAACTGCTTCCTCGCTATTTTTTCGCGGCGCCTGGGAGCATGGGGAGACTAGAAGAGGAACACACGCCATACACATAAACTTCTGGCGCTCCGCGCGGACTTCCTGGATTCGCGCTGGACCCCCTCCCTGGCGCGTGGAGCGCCTCAGGGGCGGCGCCGGAGGCGCCGCTAGGGGGCCCAGCGCCGATCCAGGAAATCCGCGCGGAGCGCCAAAAGTTCAGGTTTATGGCGTTTTCTCTCTTCTGCGATGGGAGCACGGGGAGACACCACGGCTCCTCTCGTCGAGGCCCGTGGAGCTGTCCAGCCGGCTCTGCAGAGCCCGCAGCCGGGCCAAGCGTTCCAGGCCCATGGCGCGCTTGCCAGAGGCGCTGGGGCGCTACCGCGGCATTGCGCCGCAGTGCTCTGGCCAAGAGGGGCGGCTGAGGGAGGGGGCGAGGAGCGAGGATGAGGAGCATAAGCATGAACTTTTGGCGAGAGATGAGGACGGGGTGGATGGGGAGGAAGGAAGAGTAGGAGGAGTAGGAGTAGGAGTAGGAGAAGGGAGCAGGAGTAGGAAAGGAGTAGGAGGAGGAGGAGGAGGAGGAGGAGGAGGAGGAGGAGGAGGAGGAGGAGCAGGAGGACAAGCAAGCACACAAACAATCTCCAGGAGCTCACGACCGAATCACTACTCATCGGCAAAGGAAATGCAGAAGGACGAAGATGGGAACAGGACACACGAATAAATCAAATCCATGTCACAACGGATAGTGGATAGAACGGGCAGGACCGCCTTCGGGTGTTTTTCTGTTTTTTTGGGGGGATGCTGCTTTCGGTCTGCGATTGGCGCCAGATCGGATTCGCTGTCTGCCTATCTGTATGTATCGATATCCATATGTCGATCTCTTATCCTTCAGTCTCGCTGTATATCAATTGATCGCACTATCAACATACCCATCGATCTCTCTACAAACCTGGCGGTGCGAGTATGCATCCCTAGATCGGTATCACGATCAGCCTTGCGCTCAGATTCTTCATCGACCCCCTCTCAAACTAATTATCAGTCGATGCATACGATGTATGGATATAACAATCTGCTGGTCTTGCTCGCGATCGAACTATCGATTTCACGATCAATATATTCATCGATGTCCCAAGCGGCATTTATTGGTCCGATGCCGCACGTGCAAGTGGCATTTACCGGTCCACCTGCAAATGCTCCTGCTGTTCTCACGACGAGGCAACCACAATATAAACACAGCGCAACCACATAACCAATGAACAACCACGGGGCCACCACGGGACACCACAGAAGAACATCGGGACAACCGCAAGACCACCTCGAATCAATCACGTGGCAACCGCGGGACAACAATGGGACAACCGCGGACCGTCCATAGGGACGACCGCAGAACAACCTCCAGGCAAACATGCATCGGAACAATCATCGGGACACCCGTAGTGACAGTTATCGCGACAATCAGCGGAACAGCCATCGGGACATCCATCGGCACAACCACAGGACAACCACACGACAGACACGGCGCAACCTCGGGGCATCCAGAGGGAGCAGAACGGGACAACACACAAGACAAACAACCATCGGAACAACCATCAAGACAATCATCGGGACAGCCATGGTGACAGTCATCGCGACGACCATCGGAACGACCATCGGGACGTGCACGGGACAACCATCGGGGCAACCATCGGACAACAAGGGGGCGACCACTGGACAACGGCGGGACAACCGCGGGAGACACCGCCCTGCGGGGGGAGGAGAGAGAGAGAGAGATCGAGAGAGAGATCGAGAGAGACAGAAAGAGAGAGAGAGAGAGAGAAGCACATTGTAGTTTCTGGCCCTAGCAAGGCCGGGATCTCTCTCTCCCTCGAGCAGCTTCGTCTCGTGCGCACGCGCGAGACGACTCGAAGCCGACACCGATTCCCCCGCTGGGCGGCTCCGTTTCACTCGTATCTCACCCCTCAACCTCGGACCAGGCGGCAATCGCAGCAAGCGGCATGCAAGGCGACCGCCGAGAGGAAACACGAAGAGAAGACAAACATCTGAGTCATGAAACACTTGGCGGCGCGCCAAAGGGGGTGGGGGAAGGGGGACAACTTCTTAGAAGGAGGCTGCTTCTTACAAGACGCCAGCCCTACATCTACTGACAAGGCCCGCGCCGTCTACCAAGCAGGGGGGCTCCTAAGAAACCTTCCCCCTCCCCCTCCCCCCTCTGCGCATGGCCGATGCTCACCGACGTCCCCAAACCCTCGACGTCATGACTTTTTCACGGCGTCGACACGCATTCCCCAGGACCGGTTTTGCACCCCGAGCCGTTTCTTGACGGTCCCGGGGCACGGTGAGGGCGCCCGGAGGCCGAAACTGGCGAGAAGCCGCCCGTCGTGATTCTTGTAGCAGGATGGGCGTGTCCCCCTACAGGCGGACTTTGGGCGAACAGTGAAACGTATGCTAAACACAATCCCAACGCAGACGAGCAAAGATCAAAAAGCAGCCCCGAAACGACGTGTTGCGTTATCTTTGAATGCTCCTCCTGCAGGGGGGCAACGCCCGACTTCCTTTTTTGCACAGGGCGAGGAGGTCTGCGTCGGCGGCCCCCGGGGCGGCGGAGGCCGGGGAGGGGCAGCAGCCCGCCAGCCGCCTGGCGCGGCCTGGCCGCCGTGGCCCGCGCGCCAGAGGGATCGGGCGGGCCAGGCGCTTCGCCGGAGGCGGAGGCTCCCCCCCCCCCGCCACTCACGAGGCTCAGGTCGGGCATGTCCCCCCCCACAAGGGGATCCTTGGACGACAGATCGAACAGACCCCCGAAGATGTGCAGACATGCTCGAGAGGAGAGTCGAGCAAGCGTCCCCCGGACGACCTCTGGACTATTTTCTCGAACGCTCGTCCTGTCGAGGGGCAGGCCCGACTGCACCCGAGGCTGTGTGGCCTGGCCCTCCGCCCCGGCCCTCTGCTCTCTGGCCTCGCCCGTGCCCTCCGCCCCCGGCCGCCGCGGCGCCCCCAGCAGCCGAGGGGGGCGGGGGGCTCTCCCCGCGGCGGCCCCGGCGGCGAGGCCCGCCTCGCCTCAAGTCGGGCCTGCCCCTCTGCAGGAGGAGTGTTCCCAAACAGTCGAAGAGTCATGCGGGGACGTCTTCTGGGAAGGTTTTTGAACATCTCGGGTGTACTTTTGTTGGGCGGCTTCTGCTGGGAAGGTTCTTGAACATTTTTGGTGTCTTTTTGTTGGGCTGCTTTGATGCATTCTCCGTGCAAGATCCGCCTGTAGGGGGGAGACACGCCCGACCTACGCCTCGCCTCCGCCCCCGCCGTGCCGCAGATGTTTCCAGCAGTGGCACGGACCGGCAGCGCGTAGCCTTCCACAGGGCGGCTCTCGCCCTGGCGCGTCGCGCGCCGGCGCTCTGGAGCTCCGGCCGGTGGAGTGCCCCGGCATTTTTTCCGACGGAGGGCGGGCCACTCTGAGAATGCCGTCGCCTCAGCGCCGCGCGCACTCTTCTCCAGAGTTCCGCATCTGCGGAGACGGAGGGCGGCTCCTTTTCAAAGGTGGGTTCTCGCTGGGCAGTTCCGGAGACCTGATGCCGAATCGGTTATTTTAAGTGTTCCAAAGGCTACACTTACGACACCGGTTGTTTTGAACACATTGTTTTGCTATTTCTCTTCAGCTTGGGCAACCTAGCGTTGTAACAATCTGCAACAGCGAAACGGAGAAAGAGGGCCCTCTTCGAAACGGGGCTTCCGATGAATACCTCCTGAAGCTATAAGATCCTTTATTTACTGCACTTCTTACAATCAGAATTAGGTCGGGCAGTTCCCCCTACAGGCGGATTTGGGACGACGAATAAAGCGTACCCAACAAATGCTCCTCAAATGCTCAACATCTGTCAAACAAAAACGTCCCCATCTTATTTCTGGACTATTTTTGAAAATCCCCCCTGTAGAGGGACAGACGGATGGACGACGGATCATGGACGACGGATGGACGACGGATCATTGGGATTTCGCCTGGATGGCAGGGCCATTGGGTGCTGGCTTCCCCAGGGGACACTTCCCGTATATGGCGAACAAGGAAGGACTGCATAGACTCGTAAAAAAAGGGGCTTGAAAGAGGGGGCGTACTGCAGCATCGGTTATGCATCCTGGGCTGACTCTGATCCTCTCGTTCCTCCCTCTTCTTCTCCTCGGGGATCGAGAGCCACAACCTCTTGAAACCGAAAGGCCAACACGTCGGATGTCTTCTTGCATGTCTCAATCTCTGGAGGTCTCCGGAGAGCTCCCAAGGCCAGGGACTTCCGGGACCTCCAGGATCCTCCCGATGCTTCTCTGAGCTTCTTGAGGCCCTCGAGCTCGCGTCTCCAACGCTCGGCTGGTACAGAAGAACAGGAGACGGCATCAACATACTTTCTCGGAGGTCTGCGCGGACCTCCGAGAAATTATGTTTATGCCATTTCTTGTTCTTCAATGACAAGCCCACTGATTGCCGCCCCTCTGCGCCGTGCTCGGCTACGCGCAAGAGTGACCCCTGGGTAAGAGTGGCCTTTGGTGGGGGCCGCGGAGGGACCAAATTATCGCATAACGTTCGGCGATCGGGGGGCCCCAATGGGTCCGCACAAAAGGTCGCTCCGGCGAAGGGTCTCTCTTGACGTGTAGTCGACCATCAAGCGGCCGAGCTGTTTCTGCGCTGCGGCCGCCGCCGGGCAGCGCGGGCCCCTTCGCGCCCCACTGCCGCGGCGGGGCTCGCGCCTCTGACTGCGCCGACCCCGCCCGCGGTGGTTCAGGCCGGCCCGCTGGCACTGAGCGGGGCTGCCGCGCCTGCGAACGCCCCTCGTGACCGCCTCCCGTCAGAGGGCCTGGGACAACCCGCCTCTCTCCTCCTCGTCGTCGTCCTCCTCCTCCTCCTCCTCTCCGTCCCGCCTCCTACCTTCGTCCTCGTCACTCTCCTCCGCTCGGTCCCCCTCCTCCTCCTCCCCCTGCCCCTCGTCCTCCTCATCCTCCCTCCTCGGCCTCGTCCTCCGTCCTCCTCATCCTCCTCCTCCGCCTCCTCCTCCTCCTCCCTTTCCTTCCTTCCTTCCTTCCTTCCTTCCCTTGCTTCCTTCCTCCTCCTCCTCCTCTCCTCCTCCTCCTCCTCCTCCTCCTCCTCCCCTCCTCCTCCTCCTCCTCCTCCTCCTCCGCCTCCTCTCCCTCCTCCTCTTCCTCCTCCGCCTCCTCCTCCTTCCTCCTCCTCCTCCTCCGCCTTCTCCTCCTCCTCCTCGTCCTCCTCCTCCTCCTGCTCTACCTCGCTGCCTTTCGAATGAGTCGTCGGGAAGCTAATTCTCTGGGGTCGTCGTGGGGCTGTTTGACGGTTTGGAAAACGCCTGGAGCCGTCCAGAAGCCAGCCTGGCCCGTTCCAGACTCCCTTGCAGACTCCTTGGAGCTCCGGGAGAGCCTCCTGGGGGGTCCCCGCGGAGTCCCTGGGGAGGCCCCGTTGGGGGGGGGAGGAAGTTCGTGTGGCCTGGGTGCCCTTTGGGGAGGAGGGCCCCAGGACCCCCGAAGCTACACGTCGCTCATTTCTAATCGCGGGGGAGCAGGCGTGCCGCGGGGAGGTGCAGAGGGGGGAGCGGAGCACGAAGTATGCAGTCGAAAGCGATCGCAACGGATGGGCAACCTTGCCGAGGGCACCCTTACGGGGTCACATGCGAACCTTACCCCACCCTCCTCATCCTCCTTCTCCTCCTCCTCCTCCTCTTCCTCCTCCTCCTCCTCCTCCACCTCCCTGCTCATTTCTAATTGTGCTCGTTTCTAATTGTTCCTGGCCCCCTAGTGGCCAGGAAGAGGCCCAGGATAGCCGGGATAGACCAATCAGGAATGCAAGGATCTTGGCCCCCCAGAAAATGAAAGAACCCTCGAAAACTTAGAAATGAACAGTGTGTAAGTTTTGCGAATACGATCGGTGCGCAAATCTGCCAAGGAAGTTTCCGAGGGATTCCGGGAGCAATACACACTTTTCGAAGAAGGCGTCGTACACAAAGTGAATGTACACGGTGCGAAGGAAGACCGCAACAATCTTCAGCCAATGGCACGCGACAACCTTCAACAACCTGCAACCTTGCGACTCGCACAATTAGTTTATCCTAGTTTATCATCCTCCTCCTCCTCCTCCTCCTCCTCCTCCTCCTCCTCCTCCCTCTTACAAGCACTGCCACTACGTCGACCGCACACCATCCTGCCCGCAACAATTCCTGTGCTCAATCGTCATATTTGTCGTCGAGAATATGTTCAGGGACCACTTTGGACCCGTCTTCCACCTCCTCCCCTCGCCCTGTTCCATCTCCTCCTCCTCCTCCTCCTCCTCCTCCTCCTCCTCCTCCTCCTCCTCCTCCTCCTCCTCCCCTCGTGATCCCGCTCGGCATCCTCCTCCTCGTCGCGTTCTCCGACAACCTCCCCAGACCTCAGACAACTTCTGGATTCCTTTGACAGCTGCCGAGCCAGCTATACACCTAAGAAAACCTTCCCCGAACACATGAAAACATCTTCCTCGCCCGCCTCCACCTCCTCCACTGTCTCCTCCACCGCCGCCTCCTCCTCCTCCTTCTCCTCTTCCTCCTTATGGGGTCGATGAAGGCCACTGAGAGCCGCAGTCCATCATCTCCTCCGCCTTCTTCTCCTCTCTCTCCTCCCCCTCCTCCTCCTCCTCCTCCTCCTCCCCCTCCTCCTCCTCCTCCTCCTCCTCCTCCTCCTCCTCCTCCGCCTCCTCGTCCCTCTCCTCCTCCTCCTGCTCCTCCTCCTCCTCCTCTTCCTCCTCCTCCTCCTTCTCCTTCCCTTCACCATGGCACGGGGGGGGAATCGCTCCCGAACAACGCTCGCGAGGCAGGAGGCACCGTCTTGCCGGCCGCGGCCCTGATTGCAGCAGCTGCTCGTGCGAACCTGGAGCGGGAGGATGGCGGAGGCGGAGGAGGAGGATCGTGGAGGAGGAAGAGGCGGAGGAGGAGGAGGAGGAAGAGGAGGAGAAGGAGGAGGAGGAGAAGGAGGAGCGGCACAACAGCAGCAGCACTAGCAACAGCAGTAGCAGCAGCAGCAGCAGCAGGAGGACGAGGATGAGGATGAGGATCAGGATTATGATAATGCTGCTGCTGATGATGATTATGCTAATGCTAAGCATGATGATGACGATGATGATGCCGACGATGATGCTGCTGCTGCTGCTGATTCTGATGATGGCGATGGTTATGATTCTGCTACTAATAGGGATGATGCAAATGATTCTGCTTATGCCAAGGATGATGACGATGCTGATGATGGTACGGAAGATGATGGTGATTAAGGCGATGACGATGGTGATGGTTCTGATGATGATGATGCTGATGCTGATGCTGATGACGCTGATGACGATGATGAGTATACTGATGATGACGATGATGACGATGTTATGCTGATGCTGCTGCTGCTGCTGATGATGATGATGATGATGATGTGGACGGCGATGATGATGATGATGATGATGATGATGATGATGATGATGCTGATGATACTGATGATGCTGCGGATGATGATGGCGATGCTGCGGATGCCGATGACCATGATGCTGATGACGATGAGGGTTGGAATGATGATTATGATGCTGATGATGATATTGATGCTGCTGCTGCTGCTGCTGCTGATGATGATGATGATGATGATGATGATGATGATGATGACGGTGATGATGATGAGGAGGATGAGGAGGAGGAGGAGGACGAGCAGGAGATGAGGAGAAGGAGGAGAAGGAGGAGAAGGAGGAGGAGGATAAGTGGGTGGCGCGGGAGGAGCAGGAGGACGAGGAGGAAGAGGACGAGGAGGAGGACGAGGAGAAGCGGCGCAGGAGGAGGGGGAGGACCAGTGTAATCCCACGAGTCACCAACGCTGTTGGAATAAACATCCCTCCAAGCTCCCTCGTCATAGGTCCCTGCAACGGTTCATTTCCAATGAAGGAACTGCCTCGTTGGAAGACAACTGTTTGAAGACCCCGAAGAATGCCACCACAGTATTCTCGGGACTGCAACGCCACGGATCAACTTGACTGTTGCGTCTTGACGACCCTGAATCGCACCAGAAAGCCATTCCTGGGACTTCAGCACCGCGAATCAATGTAACGGAGGCGTCCTGGATACTTTGAATCTTTCCAGAACGCCATTTCTGGTACGTTGACGCGCGGCACTAAGGCGAGAACCACATTCCGAAAAGAAGCAGCTCTCAATCCGTGAGGCCCTTGCAACTTTTGAAACGACGCGCGGAGCTAATGCGAGACATACATTTTGAAAACCACTCGCCCTCACTCCGTGAAGCTCTTGAATTTTCTGTACAAAGAATGTGCGCGGCGCTTCTGCGAGAGCCACATTTTGGAAACGACCCGCCCTCACTCCGTGAAACTCTTGCAAGTTGTGACCAGGAATGTGCGCGGCGCTAAAGTGAGAACCACATTTTGAAAACGACCCGCTCCCAACCCGTGAAACTTTTGAAATGTATTGACAAGAATGGCGCGCGGCGCTGAGGCAGAGCCACATATGGAACACCACTCGCCCTCAATCCTTGGAGCTCTTGTCACTTTTTCACAAATGGCGAGGAAGTCTCAGGCGAAACGCCCGGACCGCCCTAAAAGCATGTCTCGGGATGCGACAGGGAGAAGTTAGTTATAAGGAAAAGGAATGGGGGATGAAAATATTAATAGTCACATATTAGTAGTCACATAGAAATAAAGCCACTGAGCATACACATGTTCAAACAAGTTACAACACTTTTATTACTAGTACTCATACTACTAATATTTATCAACACCACACTACTAGAACTTGCGTTAATAATCAACCAATAATGCTAAACACATTGACGATGATAGTACGATTACTAGTATACATACTACTGGTGTCAATGATCAGGCTGCTGCTGCTCATGATGCTGATGATGGCGCTACTACTAATACTGCTACTGCTACTGCTACTGCTATCATCTTACTACTACAAATATTACGACCACCACCACTACTACTACTACTACTACTACTACTACTACTACTACTACTACTACTACTACTACTACTACTACTACTACCACTGCTACTACTACTACTACTGCTGCTACTACTACTACTACTACTACTCAACTGCGACTACGACTACGACTACGACTACGATTACGACTACGACTACGACTACTACTACCGCTACTGCTACTGCTGCTACTACTGCTACTACTACTACTACCACTACCATTACCACTACCACTACCACTATTACTAGTAGTAGTACTACTACTACTACGACTACGACTGCGACTACGACTACGACTACGACTACGACTACGACGACGACGACTACTACTACTACTACTACTGCTACTACTACTACTACTACTACTACTACCACTGCTACTACTACTACTACTGCTACTACTACTACTACTACTACTACTACTACTACTACTACTACTCCTACTACTACCACTACTACTACTACTACTGCTACTACTACTACTACTACTACTACTACTACTACTACTACTACTACTACTACCACTACTACTAGTACTACTGCTACGACGACAACGACTACGACTACTGCTGCCTGCTAATACTAATACTCCTCCGACTACTACTGCTACCACTACAACGAAATCAGCAATACTACGAATGATGATGAGAATGAACAAGGAGAGTAATGAGGATGAGGGGAAGGAAGAGGAGGAGGAGCAGGAGGAGGACAATGATTAGGCGGATGAAGAGGAGAAGGGGGATAAGCGGCGCAAGAGGAGGATAATGAGGAGGAGGAGGAGGAGGAGGAGAAAGAGGAGGACGAGGAGGAGGAGCAGGAGGAGGAGGAGGAGAGGGAGGGAGGAGGAGAAGGAGGTGGAGGAGTGGGGACGAAGATGAGGGATGAGGGGGTGGAGTATGGGGAAGAAGAAGGAATGATGTAGGAAGAAGAGGTAGGAGGAATGAGGCAAGGGGGGGTAGGGATGACGGATGAGGGAAGAAACGCGAGGGATGAGGGTGGAGAAGGAGGGAGGGGAAGGAGGAAGAGGGTGAGGAGTGCGGGACGAGGAGTGAGAGGAGGAGGAAGGAGGAGGAATGAAACGGAGGAGGGAGGAGGAGGAGCAGGAGTAGGAGGAGGATGGAAGAGGAAAAGGGATGATGTAGGGGGAGGAGGGAGCAGGGAGAGAGAGGAGGGAGAGGGAGGCAGGAGCAGGGAGGATAGGGAGGTAGAAGAGGAAGTGAGGAGGAAGGAGGTAGTCGTAGAACTACGTTAGGTAGGAGGAAGAGGATGAGTGGTAGGGTGACAGGAGGAGGTGGTGGGGGGTAAGGGGACAAGTCTTCTGCTGAGGAGGAGTCTGAAATGAGGCGGATTAGGCTCATAGTAGGCGTAGGAGGACGAGGAGGGGAGGAGGATGAGGAGGAGAGGAGGAGGAGGAGGAGGAGGAGGAGTTGTTTCTGCGAGCCGTGAGGCGTAGCCACGGGGCCACAATTGGCCGAAAACACACGGGCCACAATTGGCCGTGGGCCTAGCAGGAGCACGTGCTGCGCTGTTCAGCCCTCCACAACCGGGGCCTGGCAGGAGTCCGTGCTCCGCCCTTCAGCCCCTGGGCCTGGCTGGAGGCCTTGCTCCGCCTCGCAGCCCTTTGCCCACACGCCAGGTATAGCCAAGGCCCCGCAAGCCAGGACGGAGTGCCCCAGGCGGTCGGCGGGCGCCCTCCGCCCCCGCGGCTCGCAAGGCCTCAACCACACCCAGCGTGGCGTGCACAGCACGTCTGGACGGATTTTCGTTCCCCGGGTACCCCGAAGAGCCGTCCACTCAACGGGGTGCCCACCCGGGAGCGAGGAGGAGGAGGAGGAGGAGGAGGAGGACGCAGAGGAGGAGGAGGAGGAGGAGGAGGAGGAGGAGGAGGAGGAGGAGGAGGAAGAGGAGGAGGAGGAGCGGTGCAGGATGAGGATGAGGATGAGGATGAGGACGATGATGAGGATGAGGAGGAGGAAAAAGAGGAGAAGGAGGAGGATGAGGAGGAGGAGGATCGTCGATGAGGAGGCGGGGGGAGAAGAAGGACTATCTGGGACTATCCAGAGAAAGACCCGCAATATTCCATGAATGCAGTCTTGCCCTAAATCCACGGCAGCCTGAGGCGTCGAGCCTGGGCCGCCCTCATCGAAAACAACAAACATGGAGTGCCCCGCGCTGCGGCCGTAGCAGCTTCCCCGGCGCCGTGCGACGCACCGCCCCACGGGCCAGCGGGCCAGGGGCCCGCGCAACGACAGTCGGGCCCCCAGCACTCTGCACCTCGCCGCGCCCTCGGAACAGGCGACGGGTGCCGCCACAGAGGCCGCCGCCCTTGGCAACTGCTGCTCTGGCCAACGCAAGGCGGCGCTCGCGGCGTCGCAGGCCCGAGGGAGCCCGCGTCGGCCCGCCCCCCGAGGGGACCCCAGCAGGGGACGGGGCACCAAGTAGGACGAGCAAAGAGATCCTGAGCCAGGGGGTCCTGGCAACGGGGGGCATCCCGAGCACGCCCCACCCAGTGCCACACCCCCTCTCAGGAGAGGGACCCCCAGGGGGCCAGGGCGCCCACGCCCCCCCGCCGCCCTCCGCCAGTTCTGCGGCTGGTCGCCGGCTCTGGTTGCACCCCGCCGATGCAGGTGGCGCCGACGCGGCTCCCCGGCCATCCCGATGAGCTCAAAAGGCCCCCCCGCTTGTGAGGGGGGAGGATAAGGAGGAGGAAGACGAGGAGGAGGATTAGGATGAGGATGAGGATGAGGATGAGGATGAGGATGCGGATGAGGAGGAGGAGGAGGAGGAGGAGGAGGAGGAGGAGGAGGGAGGAG